>CM056492.1:35480062-36080062 GCA_029783415.1 Anisodus acutangulus
ACCCTGCTGTGCAAAAATTGGATATGCACTTGAATGTTCGCATTTGACCAGGCGTTTTGGACGTTCCATGATTAAACCGACTAGCGGCACTTTCGAGATGCCACCTTGAAATATCAAAAAAGTCTTTTCAATTCCATTTGACTCGGGCCTCATGCATTTCCACGAACGTGATCTATCAAGAAGTCTTATTAACTTTGCGTTTAGCAATCCTGGATATTCCTCAAAGAGGGAGGACTATGTCTGTTTAGCGGTCAGTTAGTTCGGACTAGGGAGAGAGGGGGTGTCGAGTATTTGATTCGTCCCTAAGTCGGGGAGTTCCGTTCAAGCTTTGACAGCGAGCGAGATCTTTGAAATTCAATTAGAACAGCACTGGGTGGGTAAGATATAGGCGATATACGAGAGAAATAGAGAAAAACTCGTGATAGGTTCGAATTTTGTCCCCGCCTAATCAGTGAAACATTGTTCACCGGGATAGAAGGCCGGTCCCAACCCGTCTACAAAATAGGGCTAGTGTTCAGTCTTGGTTGGTTCCACCTCTTTGCATAGCTTCTTTCCGGAAAAGCTTACCAATCCTACACTCCTTTCTTCTATGTCTGGTGCAGCTTTCATGTATTTTGGGTCATATGTAATTGCAAGACTTTTATTAAATTTTAGTAGTTCTTGTACTGTGACACCCAGTTTTGGGGAGATTCTTACTTGGCTACTTTAAGTATTCACTGGAGTTATTTAAAAGACTTAAAATTGTTTCTTATTACTTTTCGTATTTATTTCTTTAATAGTTTTGGGTTGTTTTGGTAAAGGTTGGCTTACTGACTCATGGGTGTTGGTGCCATCATGATCCTCGAATTTGTGTCGTGACAAATTGCTTAAGGAGTAGACTTAGAGTAAATGCATCTGGAATCGAATTCGGATGGTTCCATCTGCTCCGGAATATAATTTTTGACCTAGTGGACTATTGGATCGGGTCCCAGGTGTTTTGAGAGGGTTTCAGGTTAGTTTGTGGAAATTGAGAAGTCTTAAGTTTAAGAATAAGCTTTGGTTGACAAAAGTCAATATTGATGGCGTTTGTGTCTTTTTTGAATTTTTTTCGATTCCATCAAGTCCGGAATGTCGAATATGGTCTAGTTGAGTCCTTGGTTTGGTTCCCCAGGCACGCAGGTGTATTTTGGATGTCGAGTTGAGGTTGTATAGCTTTTTGAAGTGTTAGGGGTTTTGGATCAATCTTTTGTTAAGATGACCTCGTATAAAAATTCAGAGTGCAACGATGAGTTCGTACCGTGCTTTTATGTTAAGGTACATATTTATTTTGCATCCGGGAGGTTCCGAATTATTTTTGGAATTTCGGGATGATTTTGTAGAAAGCAGATTTTTCTGGTTCAGCTGTCTCTAATGTCTCCGAAAAAGGCATCACGTTCTACTAAAAAAACATTGTGTCCCCGCAATCACGTGGCTTGGTCCCACAATTGCGAATAGCAATTAGCTACGCATAAACTTAAAATTCCAACTCATGATTTGACCTATCATACCCATATTTTTAGCTTTAGACTTCGGATTGAGGCGATTTTCAAGGTTTATCATGAGGGTAAGATTCTACATCTCTTTTTACATTTTTGTCATTATTTAGTATAGATTTCCATGATACAAAAAAATGTTTAAGAGTGGGGATTTGGAGGAATAAACCCTAGGATTGAAAATTAATAGTTCCTTTAATTGAGCATGATTTTGAGGTTAGAAGTTGATGATATTGCATATCTAGGGTCCCTAGACTATAAGTAAACCAATTTGAGAATAAATTTTCTATTTTTCCCTTTTAGGCTCGGAATTACTTTTTCGTTGACTTTTTGGGTTTGCATTTAAAGTATGTCAATATATGTACCGTTGGGTTCATATGAACTTGTAGTGATAATTTGACCATATTGACCCGATTTTCTAGTACAGTTACGAATTTAACCTTTGAGCTTTAGAATGGCGTTTTTGGGTTGACTTTCTAGATTCAAATATTTTGTAAGGTATTATAGGTATCGTTTGTCTAGTATTTTGATGCTAAATTCGTGTTTGAGCAGATTGGGATCATGCCGAGACTACTCGAAAGGGCAAGGTGAATTCGTGCTCCTATTTCCAGGCATGTTGAAATTATGAATCTTATCTTAGACGTCATGGTTGGTTTAAATTGATTAATTAAGGATGGGAAATGGGGATAATAAGGGTGTCCCATTCATTGTGAGGTGATGAACACTCGTATAGGGTACCGATGACTGTATTGGGTACTTGTGTTTTTCAAATACATAGAAGAATGCCATGCTTAGGGCATTAGATGATAGTATAGTACGATCTTTTTGATCCGTGATTGGGGTATGAAGCCCGTAGTTACCACACTTTTATTATCTACATGTGTACTATGTGACTGTGTCCCCATCATTCATTTTTTACTCGTTTAATTAGAAAAGTAGCTAAAGATAGAGCCTTTATTGAATGAATGACTGAGTTATACCTTGTCTTGTTGTAATTTCTTCTTATTACTATGCATATCCTATTTATGCCACATAATGTATAAAATTGTGTGACTGTAAATGAGTAGAAGAGTTGTGTGAATAGAACATGTATTGTGCCAGACTACTATGTGAATTGAACTAAGGTACTGTGTGTGAGCCTGAGTTGTATATGGACCTCGTGAATCCCCCATGGGTCACGCTTCATTTTTGTTCGAACGTTTGTGTACCGGTAGAGGAAAGGAAATACCTTGCATATGAGTCATTGTATATATGATATTACATCTTACTCTTGTTTATGTTTAAACTGTTGACTCTATGCATATGACTCACTTATGTGTATACCTGACTTGATTGAGGGATTAGATGCTACAATTTAGGCTTGAACTCAATGAATGAGTATATTTGTTACACGACTATTACATTGGATAGTTATGGAAGTTGGTGTAGCAGTAGCACTTGTAGGCCAGCCCTCATCTCCATTTAGGATTGGGTCAGTCGATGATGTTGTTGAGTACCCATGTACTTATACTCACGCTACACTTACTGTACCCTTTTTGTGTGCAGGTACAGTTCCCAATACTACAAGAACTTGTGACTAACCAACCTATTGAGGAACTGTGTTAGAGGATCTACAGGGTGAGCTACCAGACGACCCTTAGCCCCATATTCTCTTTCTGATATCTTTACATTCTGTCTTTCATTTTGGACAGCTTTGATGTATTTCGGGACATATGTAATTCCAAAACTTTTATTAAACTTAAGTAGTTCTTGTACTGTGACACCCAGTTTTGGGGTGATTCTTACTTGGCTACTTTAAGTATTCAATGGAGTTATTTAAAAGACTTAAAATTGTTTCTTATTGATTTCCGTATTTATTTCTTTAAAAGTTTTGGGTTGTTTAGGTAAAGGTTGGTTACCGACTCATGGGTGTTAGTGCCATCATGATCCTCGAATTTGGGTCGTGACAAATTGCCTAAGGAGTAGACTTAGAGTAAATGCATCCGGAATCGAATTCGGATTGTTCCATCTGCTCCGGAATATAATTTTTGACCTAGTGGACTATTGGATCGGGTCCCAGGTGTTTTGAGAGGGTTTCAGGTTAGTTTGTAGAAATTGAGAAGTCTTAAGTTTAAGAATAAGCTTTGGTTGACAAAAGTCAATATTGATGGCGTTTGTGTCTTTTTTGAATTTTTTTCGATTCCATCAAGTCCGGAATGTCGAATATGGTCTAGTTGAGTCCTTGGTTTGGTTCCCCAGGCACTCAGGTGTATTTTGGATGTCGAGTTGAGGTTGTATAGCTTTTTGAAGTGTTAGGGGTTTTGGATCAATCTTTTGTTAAGATGACCTCTTATAAAAATTTCAAGTGCAACGATGAGTTCGTAGCGTGCTTTTATGTTAAGGTACATATTTATTTTGCATCCGGGAGGTTCCGAATTATTTTTGGAATTTCGGGATGATTTTGTAGAAAGCAGATTTTTCTGGTTCAGCTGTCTCTAATGTCTCCGAAGAAGGCATCACGTTCTTCTAAAAAGAAATTGTGTCCCCGCGATCACGTGGCTTGGTCCCACAATTGCGAATAGCAATTAGCTACGCATAAACTTAAAATCCCAACTCATGATTTGACTTATCATACCCATATTTTTAGCTTTAGACTTCGGATTGAGGATATTTTCAAGGTTCATCAAGAGCGTAAGATTCTAAATCTCTTTTTACATTTTTGTCATTATTTTTTATAGATTTCCATGATACAATACATGTTTAAGAGTGGGGATTTGGGGGAATAAACCCTAGGATTGAAAATTAATAGTTCCTTCAATTGAGCATGATTTTGAGATTAGAAGTTGATGATATTGCATATCTAGGGTCCCTAGACTATAAGTAAACCAATTTGAGAATAAATTTTCTATTTTTCCCTTTTAGGCTTGGAATTACTTTTTCGATGACTTTTTGGGTTTGGATTTAAAGTATGTCAATATAGGTACCGTTGGGTTCATATGAACTTGTAGTGATAATTTGACCATATTGACCCCGATTTCTAGTACAGTTACGGATTTAACCTTTGAGCTTTAGAATGGCATTTTTGGGTTGACTTTCTAGATCCAAATATTTTGTAAGGTATTATAGGTATCGTTTGTCTAATATTTTGATGCTAAATTCATGTTTGAGCAGATTGGGATCGTGCCGAGACTATTCGAAAGGGCAAGGCGACTTCGTGCTCCTATTTCCAGGCATGTTGAAATTATGAATCTTATCTTAGACGTCTTAGTTGGTTTAAATGGATTAATTTAGGATGGGAAATGGGGATAATAAGGGTGTCCCATTCATTGTGAGGTGATGAACACTCGTATAGGGTACCGATGACTGTATTGGGTACTTGTGTTTTTCAATTACATAGAAGAATGCCATGCTTAGGGCACTAGATGATATTATAGTATGATCTTTTTTATCCGTGATTGGGGTATGAAGCCCGTACTTTCCGCACTATTATTATCTACATGTGTGCTATGTGACTGTCTCCCCATCATTCCTTTTTTACTCGTTTAATTGGAAAAGAAGCTAAAGATAGAGCCTTTATTGAATGAATGACTGAGTTATACCTTGTCTTGTTGTAATTTCTTCTTATTACTATGCATATCCTATTTATGCCACATAATGTATAAAATTGTGTGACTATAAATGAGTAGAAGAGTTGTGTGAATAGAACATGTACTATGTGAGACAACAGTGTGAATTGAACTAAGGTACTGTGTGTGAGCCTGAGTTGTATATAGACCTCATGAATCCCCCGTGGGTCACGCTTCATTTATGTTCGAACGTTTGTGTACCGGTAGAGGAAAGGAAATACCTTGCATATGAGTCATTGTATATATGATATTACATCTTACTCTTGTTTATGTTTAAACTGTTGACTCTATGCATATGACTCACTTATGTGTATACCTGACTTGATTGAGGGATTAGATGCTACAATTTAGGCTTGAACTCAATGAATGAGTATATTTGTTACACGACTATTACATTGGATAGTTATGGAAGTTGGTGTAGCAGTAGCACTTGTAGGCCAGCCCTCATCTCCATTTAGGATTGGGTCAGTCGATGATGTTGTTGAGTACCCATGTACTTATACTCACGCTACACTTACTGTACCCTTTTTGTGTGCAGGTACAGTTCCCAATACTACAAGAACTTGTGACTAACCAACCTATTGAGGAACTGTGTTAGAGGATCTATGGGGTGAGCTACCAGACGACGCTTAGCCCCATATTCTCTTTCTGATATCTTTACATTCTGTCTTTCATTTTGGACAGCTTTGATGTATTTCGGGACATATGTAATTCCAAAACTTTTATTAAACTTAAGTAGTTCTTGTACTGTGACACCCAGTTTTGGGGTGATTCTTACTTGGCTACTTTAAGTATTCAATGGAGTTCTTTAAAAGACTTAAAATTGTTTCTTATTGCTTTCCATATTTATTTCTTTAAAAGTTTTGGGTTGTTTAGGTAAAGGTTGGCTTACCGACTCATGGGTGTTGGTGCCATCATGATCCTCGAATTTGGGTCGTGACAAATTGCCTAAGGAGTAGACTTAGAGTAAATGCATCCGGAATCGAATTCGGATTGTTCCATCTGCTCCGGAATATAATTTTTGACCTAGTGGACTATTGGATCGGGTCCCAGGTGTTTTGAGAGGGTTTCAGGTTAGTTTGTGGAAATTGAGAAGTCTTAAGTTTAAGAATAAGCTTTGGTTGACAAAAGTCAATATTGATGGCGTTTGTGTCTTTTTTGAATTTTTTTCGATTCCATCAAGTCCGGAATGTCGAATATGGTCTAGTTGAGTCCTTGGTTTGGTTCCCCAGGCACTCAGGTGTATTTTGGATGTCGAGTTGAGGTTGTATAGCTTTTTGAAGTGTTAGGGGTTTTGGATCAATCTTTTGTTAAGATGACCTCTTATAAAAATTTCAAGTGCAACGATGAGTTCGTAGCGTGCTTTTATGTTAAGGTACATATTTATTTTGCATCCGGGAGGTTCCGAATTATTTTTGGAATTTCGGGATGATTTTGTAGAAACCGGATTTTTCTTGTTCAGCTGTCTCTAATGTCTCCGAAGAAGGCATCACGTTCTTCTAAAAAGAAATTGTGTCCCCGCGATCACGTGGCTTGGTCCCACAATTGCGAATAGCAATTAGCTACGCATAAACTTAAAATCCCAACTCATGATTTGACCTATCATACCCATATTTTTAGCTTTAGACTTCGGATTGAGGAGATTTTCAAGGTTCATCAAGAGGGTAAGATTCTAAATCTCTTTTTACATTTTTGTCATTATTTAGTATAGATTTCCATGATACAATACATGTTTAAGAGTGGGGATTTGGGGGAATAAACCCTAGGATTGAAAATTAATAGTTCCTTCAATTGAGCATGATTTTGAGATTAGAAGTTGATGATATTGCATATCTAGGGTCCCTAGACTATAAGTAAACCAATTTGAGAATAAATTTTCTATTTTTCCCTTTTAGGCTTGGAATTACTTTTTCGATGACTTTTTGGGTTTGGATTTAAAGTATGTCAATATAGGTACCGTTGGGTTCATATGAACTTGTAGTGATAATTTGACCATATTGACCCCGATTTCTAGTACAGTTACGGATTTAACCTTGAGCTTTAGAATGGCGTTTTTGGGTTGACTTTCTAGATCCAAATATTTTGTAAGGTATTATAGGTATCGTTTGTCTAATATTTTGATGCTAAATTCGTGTTTGAGCAGATTGGGATCGTGCCGAGACTATTCGAAAGGGCAAGGCGACTTCGTGCTCCTATTTCCAGGCATGTTGAAATTATGAATCTTATCTTAGACGTCTTAGTTGGTTTAAATGGATTAATTTAGGATGGGAAATGGGGATAATAAGGGTGTCCCATTCATTGTGAGGTGATGAACACTCGTATAGGGTACCGATGACTGTATTGGGTGCTTGTGTTTTTCAATTACATAGAAGAATGCCATGCTTAGGGCACTAGATGATAGTATAGTACGGTCTTTTTTATCCATGATTGGGGTATGAAGCCCGTACTTTCCGCACTATTATTATCTACATGTGTGCTATGTGACTGTCTCCCCATCATTCCCTTTTTACTAGTTTAATTGGAAAAGAAGCTAAAGATAGAGTCTTTATTGAATGAATGACTGAGTTATACCTTGTCTTGTTGTAATTTCTTCTTATTACTATGCATATCCTATTTATGCCACATAATGTATAAAATTGTGTGACTATAAATGAGTAGAAGAGTTGTGTGAATAGAACATGTACTATGTGAGACAGCAGTGTGAATTGAACTAAGGTACTGTGTGTGAGCCTGAGTTGTATGTAGACCTCATGAATCCCCCGTGGGTCACGCTTCATTTATGTTTGAACGTTTGTGTACCGGTAGAGTAAAGGAAATACCTTGCATATGAGTCATTGTATATATGATATTACATCTTACTCTTGTTTATGTTTAAACTATTGACTCTATGCATATGACTCACTTATGTGTATACCTGACTTGATTGAGGGATTAGATGCTACAATTTAGGCTTGAACTCAATGAATGAGTATATTTGTTACACGACTATTACATTGGATAGTTATGGAAGTTGGTGTAGCAGTAGCACTTGTAGGCCAGCCCTCATCTCCATTTAGGATTGGGTCAGTCGATGATGTTGTTGAGTACCCATGTACTTATACTCACGCTACACTTACTGTACCCTTTTTGTGTGCAGGTACAGTTCCCAATACTACAAGAACTTGTGACTAACCAACCTATTGAGGAACTGTGTTAGAGGATCTACGGGGTGAGCTACCAGATGAAGCTTAGCCCCATATTCTCTTTCTGATATCTTTACATTCTGTCTTTCATTTTGGACAGCTTTCATGTATTTCGGGACATATGTAATTCCAAAACTTTTATTAAACTTAAGTAGTTCTTGTACTGTGACACCCAGTTTTGGGGTGATTCTTACTTGGCTACTTTAAGTATTCAATGGAGTTATTTAAAAGACTTAAAATTGTTTCTTATTGATTTCCGTATTTATTTCTTTAAAAGTTTTGGGTTGTTTAGGTAAAGGTTGGCTTACCGACTCATGGGTGTTGGTGCCATCATGATCCTCGAATTTGGGTCGTGACAAATTGCCTAAGGAGTAGACTTAGAGTAAATGCATCCGGAATCGAATTCGGATTGTTCCATCTGCTCCGGAATATAATTTTTGACCTAGTGGACTATTGGATCGAGTCCCAGGTGTTTTGAGAGGGTTTCAGGTTAGTTTGTGGAAATTTAGAAGTCTTAAGTTTAAGAATAAGCTTTGGTTGACAAAAGTCAATATTGATGGCGTTTGTGTCTTTTTTGAATTTTTTTCGATTCCATCAAGTCCGGAAAGTCGAATATGGTCTAGTTGAGTCCTTGGTTTGGTTCCCCAGGTACTCAGGTGTATTTTGGATGTCGAGTTGAGGTTGTATAGCTTTTTGAAGTGTTAGGGGTTTTGGATCAATCTTTTGTTAAGATGACCTCTTATAAAAATTTCAAGTGCAACGATGAGTTCGTAGCGTGCTTTTATGTTAAGGTACATATTTATTTTGCATCCGGGAGGTTCCGAATTATTTTTGGAATTTCGGGATGATTTTGTAGAAACCGGATTTTTCTTGTTCAGCTGTCTCTAATGTCTCCGAAGAAGGCATCATGTTCTTCTAAAAAGAAATTGTGTCCCCGCGATCACATGGCTTGGTCCCACAATTACGAATAGCAATTAGCTACGCATAAACTTAAAATCCCAACTCATGATTTGACCTATCATACCCATATTTTTAGCTTTAGACTTCGGATTGAGGAGATTTTCAAGGTTCATCAAGAGGGTAAGATTCTAAATCTCTTTTTACATTTTTGTCATTATTTAGTATAGATTTCCATGATACAATACATGTTTAAGAGTGGGGATTTGGGGGATTAAACCCTAGGATTGAAAATTAATAGTTCCTTCAATTGAGCATGATTTTGAGATTAGAAGTTGATGATATTGCATATCTAGGGTCCCTAGACTATAAGTAAACCAATTTGAGAATACATTTTCTATTTTTCCCTTTTAGGCTTGGAATTACTTTTTCGATGACTTTTTGGGTTTGGATTTAAAGTATGTCAATATAGGTACCGTTGGGTTCATATGAACTTGTAGTGATAATTTGACCATATTGACCCCGATTTCTAGTACAGTTACGGATTTAACCTTTGAGCTTTAGAATGGCGTTTTTGGGTTGACTTTCTAGATCCAAATATTTTGTAAGGTATTATAGGTATCGTTTGTCTAATATTTTGATGCTAAATTCGTGTTTGAGCAGATTGGGATCGTGCCGAGACTATTCGAAAGGGCAAGGCGACTTCGTGCTCCTATTTCCAGGCATGTTGAAATTATGAATCTTATCTTAGACGTCTTAGTTGGTTTAAATGGATTAATTAAGGATGGGAAATGGGGATAATAAGGGTGTCCCATTCATTGTGAGGTGATGAACACTCGTATAGGGTACCGATGACTGTATTGGGTACTTGTGTTTTTCAATTACATAGAAGAATGCCATGCTTAGGGCACTAGATGATAGTATAGTACGATCTTTTTTATCCGTGATTGGGGTATGAAGCCCGTGCTTTCCGCACTATTATTATCTACATGCGTGCTATGTGACTGTCTCCCCATCATTCCTTTTTTACTCGTTTAATTGGAAAAGAAGCTAAAGATAGAGCCTTTATTGAATGAATGACTGAGTTATACCTTGTCTTGTTGTAATTTCTTCTTATTACTATGCATATCCTATTTATGCCACATAATGTATAAAATTGTGTGACTATAAATGAGTAGAAGAGTTGTGTGAATAGAACATGTACTATGTGAGACAGCAGTGTGAATTGAACTAAGGTATTGTGTGTGAGCCTGAGTCGTATATAGACCTCATGAATCCCCCGTGGGTCACGCTTCATTTATGTTCGAACGTTTGTGTACCGGTAGAGGAATGGAAATACCTTGCATATGAGTCTTTGTATATATGGTATTACATCTTACTCTTGTTGACCTAGTGGACTATTGGATCGGGTCCCAGGTGTTTTGAGAGGTTTTCAGGTTAGTTTGTGGAAATTGAGAAGTCTTAAGTTTAAGAATAAGCTTTGGTTGACAAAAGTCAAGATTGATGGCGTTTGTGTCTTTTTTGAATTTTTTTCGATTCCATCAAGTCCGGAATGTCGAATATGGTCTAGTTGAGTCCTTGGTTTGGTTCCCCAGGCACTCAGGTGTATTTTGGATGTCGAGTTGAGGTTGTATAGCTTTTTGAAGTGTTAGGGGTTTTGGATCAATCTTTTGTTAAGATGACCTCTTATAAAAATTTCAAGTGCAACGATGAGTTCGTAGCGTGCTTTTATGTTAAGGTACATATTTATTTTGCATCCGGGAGGTTCCGAATTATTTTTGGAATTTCGGGGTGATTTTGTTGAAAGCAGATTTTTCTGTTTCAGCTGTCTCTAATGTCTCCGAAGAAGGCATCACGTTCTACTAAAAAAGATTGGGTCCCCGCGATCACGTGGCTTGGTCCCACAATTGCGAATAGCAATTAGCTACGCATAAACTTAAAATTCCAATTCATGATTTGACCTATCATACCCATATTTTTAGCTTTAGACTTCGGATTGAGGAGATTTTCAAGGTTATCAAGAGGGTAAGATTCTAAATCTCTTTTTACATTTTTGTCATTATTTAGTATAGATTTCCATGATACAATCCATGTTTAAGAGTGGGGATTTGGGGGAATAAACCCTAGGATTGAAAATTAATAGTTCCTTCAATTGAGCATGATTTTCAGATTAGAAGTTGATGATATTGCATATCTAGGGTCCCTAGACTATAAGTAAACCAATTTGAGAATAAATTTTCTATTTTTCCCTTTTAGGCTTGGAATTACTTTTTCGATGACTTTTTGGATTTGGATTGAAAGTATGTCAATATAGGTACCGTTGGGTTCATATGAACTTGTAGTAATAATTTGACCATATTGACCCCGATTTTCTAGTACAGTTACAAATTTAACCTTTGAGCTTTAGAATGGCGTTTTTGGGTTGACTTTCTAGATTCAAATATTTTGTAAGGTATTATAGGATCGTTTGTCTAATATTTTGATGCTAAATTCATGTTTGAGCAGATTGGGATCGTGCCGAGACTATTCGAAAGGGCAAGGCGACTTCGTGCTCCTATTTCCAGGCATGTTGAAATTATGAATCTTATCTTAGACGTCTTAGTTGGTTTAAATGGATTAATTAAGGATGGGAAATGGGGATAATAAGGGTGTCCCATTCATTGTGAGGTGATGAACACTCGTATAGGGTACCGATGACTGTATTGGGTACTTGTGTTTTTCAATTACATAGAAGAATGCCATGCTTAGGGCACTAGATGATAGTATAGTATGATCTTTTTGATCCGTGATTGGGGTATGAAGCCCGTACTTTCCGCACTATTATTATCTACATGTGTGCTATGTGACTGTCTCCCCATCATTCCTTTTTTACTCGTTTAATTGGAAAAGAAGATAAAGATAGAGCCTTTATTGAATGAGTGACTGAGTTATACCTTGTCTTGTTGTAATTTCTTCTTATTACTATGCATATCCTATTTATGCCACATAATGTATAAAATTTTGTGACTATAAATGAGTAGAAGAGTTGTGTAAATAGAACATGTACTATGTGAGACAGCAGTGTGAATTGAACTAAGGTACTGTGTGTGAGCCTGAGTTGTATATAGACCTCGTGAAACCCCCATGGGTCACGCTTCATTTATGTTCGAACGTTTGTGTACCGGTAGAGTAAAGGAAATACCTTGCATATGAGTCATTGTATATATGATATTACATCTTACTCTTGTTGATGTTAAAACTGTTGATTTTATGCCTATGACTCACTTATATGTATACCTGACTTGATTGAGAGATTAGATGTTATAACTTAGGCTTGAACTCCATGAATGAGTATATTTACTAAGTGGCTATTATATTTGATTTGTTATGGCAGTTTGTGTAGTAGTAACACTCGTAGGCCAGACCTCGTCTATGTTTAGGATCGGGTCGATCGATGATGCTGCTGAGTACCCGTGTACTTGCACTCACTCTATACTCGTTTCACCCATTTTGTGTGCAGATTCAATTCCCAGTACAAGCGGGACCCGTGATTACCTAGCCCATTGAGGAGCTATATTGGAGGATCTATGGGGTGAGCTACCAGACGACCCTTAGCCCCGGATTCTCTTCCTTATATCTTTACATTTTGTCTTTCATTTCGAAAAATCTTTCATATATTTTAGGACATATGTAATCCCAAGACTTGTATTACTATTTAGTAGTTCGTATACTGTGACACCCGATTTTGAGGAGATTCTTACTTTGCTACTTTATGTATTCTATGGAGTTATTTAAAAGACTTGAAATTGTTTCTTATTATTTTCCGCATTTATTTCTTTAATGGTTTTGGATTGTTTGGGTAAAGGTTGGCTTGCCGACTTGTGGGAGTTGGTCAATCATCATCCTCGAATTTGGTTCATGACCGATGGATCTCAAGAACTAATGAGAAAGCAAAGAGAACTTGAAAAGGATAATTGATACACTCAAGAACCAGGTTCTCACACTGAGCAAGGAAAACTATATGTTGGAGGCTGAAAAAGAGAAACTTCAAGCTGCATCCTGAAAGGTAAAGATCATCCTAGATAAAAGAAATAATCCCTTGATTATTTTCATTAATTGAAAGACTATATATACAATTTATATATTTCCATAATAGGAGAATCTTATTCCTATTCTACTCCTAAATCCTTATTCTATTTGAAGACTAACTATACAATTATGGTAAAAGTACAAGACTAATTAAGGTACACTACAACTATACAAAACCATGTACAATAAGGAGTCCAAAATCGTGGACATCATGCTAACTGAGAGCATCCCAATATACATAGGATATACACGTGTATAACTTGTATATTTTATGTATATTGAGTATATTTAACACACACCCGCAGTCATAGCGGGAGGTCTTCGGATGCTGAGACTGTCTCGAAAATCTTCAAAAAGGACCGATGGAAGACCCTTTGTAAAGATATCTGCAATTTGATACCTGGAAGGGACATGACAGACTCGTACTTGACCACGAGCAACCTTTTCGCGAACAAAATGAATTTCCATCTCGATATGTTTAGTGCGTTGGTGATGAACCGGATTACCCGACAGATAGATAGCACTAATATTATCACAATAAACCAAGGTCGCTTTCTGAATAGGACAATGAAGCTCTAACAGCAAATTATGTAACCAATATGATTCAGAAACCACATTAGCTACCCCTCGATACTCAGCCTCGACACTTGAGCAGGACAAAGTCGACTGACGTTTCGTAGACTAGAAAACCAAGTTGTTTCCAAGAAACATACAATAATAAGACGTAGACCGTCTGGTATCTGGACACCCCCCGCCTGCCGCCAATCAACATCTGTATATGAGACAAGTGTAGACGTCGACGAAAGATATAACTGTAAGCTATAGTCAAGTGTACCCTGAATATACCGAATGATGCGTTTGAGTGCATTCATGTGCTCAACTCTGGGATCATGCATAAACAAACACACCTGTTGTACATCATACATAATATCAGGTCTCGTGAATGTAAGATATTGAAGGGCCCCTGCAAGAAGGTGATATCGGGTAGGATCCTCGTATGGTGCGCCGGCTATAGCACTAAGCTTGGGCTTAACATCAACTGGAGTGGAAGTGTACTTACAGGATGACATCCCAGCCCTCTCAATGATCTCAGCTGCATACTTCCGTTGAGATAAGAGTAACCCACCTACATGACGAGTGACAACAATCCCCAAAAAATAACTCAACGACCCCAAGTCTTTCATAGCAAACTCAAAGCTGAGCATTGTTATGATAGACTGGCGTATGGCATCGAAAGAGTCAATCAAAATAATATCATCCACATATAACAGAATATATTCCAAGGACGAACAACAACGTTAGATGAACAAGGAACTATTCGACCAGCTGTTAGTGAACCCAATAGTCGAAACATAGTCGGCAAACCGCGTATACCATGCTCATGGAGACTGCTTAAGCACATATAAGGACTTTTTCAACAAACAGATATGATAAGGATGTTTGAGATCCCTAAATCCCAAAGGCTGATGCATATAGACTGTTTCCTTGAGATCACCATGTAGGAAAGCATTCTTTACATCTAACTGATGAATCGGCCATGATTTCGAAAGAGCCAAGCTAAGCACAGTGTGAATGGTAGCCGGCTTGACCACTGGACTAAACTTCTCACCACAATCTACACCAACCTGCTGAGTCTTACCATCACCCACAAGTCGCGCCTTATGTCGGGGAAATGAACCATCTGAATTGTCCTTATGAGCAAAAATATACATAGACCTAATAATATTAATACCAGATGGACGGGGTACCAACTCCCACGTCTTATTATCAATAAGAGCATTATATTCATCGGTCATAGAAATTTTCCAATTTGGGTCATTTAAAGCAGACACAAGATTACTGGGTAAGGGTGATTTAAGAACATTAGAATGTAAATTAAAATGTCTTTTTGGTTTAAAAATACCCTGTTGACTACGAGTGACCGGTCTATGACTCGAGAAAGAATTGGGCGGATTTTGGGAATTTTTTAGGCTCGGGACGGACTAGCCAGCAGGAAGTGGGCCTGCTGGCCCAACACGGTAAACAGACGCAGGAACTGGACCAGTTCCAGAATTGGGCTGGACTGGCCCAATCGCTGAAACTGGCCCAGTGACTGTACTGGGAATCGCAGTTTGTGACGGACCAGTGGGACCAGCGGGCAGTGGGCCCACTGGAGAATTTTGGGTGCGAGATATGTCCAAAAAATGGTGAATAATATACGGGGATATACCATCATCCAAAACGTTATACGAACTAGGCATGGGATTACTCACATTTGCAAAAGTGAATTTGGATTCATAAAAAATTACATGGCGATTAATGATGATTTTATTAGAGGATAAATCAAAGCATTTGTAACCATGATGATTAGACGGAAAAACCAAAAATACACACGGAGTAGACCGGGCCTGAAGTTTGTTAATTTTGGTGGACGGGAATAAAGGATAACAAAAACACCCAAAGACCCGAAGATGGGAATACGAAGGAGTCTTATTATATAAAATTTGAAGGGGGAGAATATGTCAAACCTTTGGAAGGAATTATGTTAAGGAGATATATAGCCATTTGTAGAGCATGATGCCAAAAATATGGGGGTATGGAAGCATGAACCAATAAAGCTCAAACAATGTTATTTATGGTACGAATTTTGCGTTCGGCTTTCCCATTTTGTGAAGACGTATGAGGACAAGAAAAATGAAAATTGATCCATTATTAGCACAGAATTTCTGAAACATCCCAAATTGATTAAAAACTTAGTATTACCATAACCACGAATTGGAATAGAATTACTATTACCAACAATTATGCTACGAGGGTTGCTCAAATTGGAATAAGATAAGAGCGTACCTGAATCGGATGTCATGTGGGTAGTGGCACCGGTGTCCATATACCAATTCTAGTCCAGAGGATTTAAACCAAGCGTGTGCATTGCGGCTTCGATGTCGGTAGAAGTGGGTGTCGCTGCTTGATGGGCCTGCGGGAACCGAGGCCAAAGCACCCCTATTTGTCGCCACCCGTAAGGTCGATCAAATCGGGCCATCGCGATGTTGGACCGTGGATCGAGGCCGCCAGCCCACCGCGCTATCGAGGTGAAAACATTGGGCTGCCACTGTTTGGCCCAGACTGCGGGGCCCACTGCGGGCCGCAAAACTGCTGTTGTTGTTGACCACCCTGAGGCCACCGCTGCCAGCACCATTGTTCTGGTTTCCGCCATTGTTGCCGCCGCAATTTTTGCTATTATTTTTCTTATTTTGTCCCTTTCTGCCGCCACCGTTGTTGCGGTTTTGGCCGGAGTTGTTGGAATCGGTAGGATGAAAAGTGGACTTGGTCATCATGACTACGGGACTAGCCCCGGTAGCTGCCTTTTTAGTCATCCCTGCTTCTTCGAGTGTAAGCATAGAACGAGCCTGATAAAATTGCGGAAGAGGATTGTTTTGACGAAGAAGCGTGCCAACACCACTATAGGCCTTGGAGAGGCCTGAAACCATTTGGAGAACCAAACGATCATTCGAAACTGGCGCGCCAACGTTGCGGAATTGGTCTGCCTATTCCTTCAATCTTTTGCAATAAGCCGAAACTTTAGGGAAATCTTCCATATTGACGTGGGAGAAATCCTGCTCAAGAGTAACGGCTTTAGAATTTTGATTATCTTAGAATACATCACATATTCTATCCCAAGTTGTCTGCGCCGTAGTGTCAGGTTCAATAATCGTTTGCAAAAGGTCGGTAGAAATTGTGGAGTATATCCACTGAAGGATGGTGGCATCAAGAGTCGTCCACAACTTAGGATCATCTTTGCGTCAGGGCACCTCCGTATCCTCAGGAGCCGCGGGGATTATGTGATGCATGACTTGATGCGAGCGTGCGTGAATTTTGAACAGTTCGGCCCACGTCGCATATTGGACGTTTTTTCTATTTCAAGAACAAGAGGGATGTTATTCATGATGTTAGAAACTGTAAGGGCATAATGAAACGTGTTTCGTGATGTAGACATATTGATAAAACAATACGTAATTGAGGGATTTGGAAGAAAATTTTGAAAGGAAGAGGACACCGCCGGACACACAAAACCGAGAATAGATGCTCGGATTTGGAGGAGATGGTCGACGGAATGTGGAGAATTTAGAGAGAGGATTTTTAAGACCTAGACTTCTGATACCATGAAAGAAATAATCCCTTGATTATTTTCATTAATTGAAAGACTATATATACAATTTACATATTTCCATAATAGGAGAATCCTATTCCTATTCTACTCCTAAATCCTTATTTTATTTGGAGACTAACTATACAATTATGGTAAAAGTACAAGACTAATTAAGGTACACTACAACTATACAAAACCATGTATAATAAGGAGTCCAAAACCGTGGACATCATCCTAACCGAGAGGATCCCAATATACATAGGATATACACGTGTATAACGTGTATATCTTATGTATACTGAGTATATTTAACACTAGAGTCATTCAAGAGAAACTAGAGAATATCTTAGGAATTGTCAAAACAATATCTCTACAGTGAGCATGAAAGAAACAAGGTGCTTCAAGAAGAATTGAATAAAGCCACATATGAGCTGAAGAGACAACTTTGTGGAACAGGTCCTCAAAAGCACTAATTTCTCTACATGAAAACCACAATAGCAATTGACAGTGGCTGATATATAAATAGATCTAAACTCCATACAATCCCAGAACCATGTATGTATCTATTCCATACAATTGTCACTATGGAATCAATAAACACTTCAAGGACTACATTCAAAGAAATTCAGAATAACATATAGTATTCTTTCTGTCCCAATTTATATGATACACTTTTCTTTTAATCAATCTCAAAACAAATAACATATTTCTTTACCCTTTACACTTAAGGAGATGATTTATAACCATACAAATATCTTTGGATTGTTTTAGACCACAAGATTGAAAATCTTTCTTTATTTCTTAAACTTCGTGTCCAATCAAACTACATCATATAAATTGGAATGGCGGGAGTATCTTAATAAAGGAAAATCAAAGTAGCCTAGTTCATTAAAAATTGCAAATCTTCCACGATGGACTAACAAATATTCAGCCTATCCTCCTTCTCATAAAAAGAGACCGAAGTGTGTCTGGGATCCTAGAAACAACCTCTGATTTGACTAAATAGGTCCAAGTCATAGGAAGCAAGAACATGTGTGGTTGATCTTGTCACATGATAGGAGTAAAGAGAAAAATCTCTCCCACTGAAAGCCTATCATGGAGGGAGTAGGGGATTTGTGATGAAAAGAGAAGAAAGTTGAAAAACTCACTCCCGTGATTCTAATAAACATGAATTATGTCAAAGAAGTATCACCTGAGTACTACAAAGAAACCAGGGTATGTCATCCCAGAACCTGGTTCTTAGAAGAAAAAGGCATGAATGCTTACAAAACAAATATCATGCCTCCTATGGAGAATCAACTGATGACTCCTGAGTGTACCCAACATTGATTCACTGATATGACACAAAAAGACTAGGACATGCAGGCTTCTCTTTTGTTGAAAATTTTGACAACAAAGAACATGGTTCTTGGAATGCCAAAATCCAGGTTAACAAAAGACAAGAGACCTTATGAGCTGAAGATGGTGACCATATGATCAACGATGAATCTGTATGTTTGGAGGAGAAAGTTTTTATAATAAACATGGTGATGGTTAAGAATGAATCTACACAGGCATATGGCAATCGATTAAATCAAGAGCTTTATGAGAACCTAGCAGAGCAAGTGGCCACTATACAAGAACCTGGTTTTCTAGGAGATAGGGATAGTGTGCAAATTGATAGGGGAACTAGTTAATAGTGCAATAACAATGAATCTTGTATCTCAGGTAATCAAGGAGAAGACTATGCTTGACAGCATAGTTGAGGACCAATGCATCAGAAGAAGACAAAACTCATTGAAGTGAGACACCACTTTTGAGGAAGAATGTTGAAGAAGACTATATCTCTATGAGAGTTGATGAACTACGAAACAAATCCGGAGCATGTTATTTATGGCCATGAGCAGATATCATATGCCTGAATTGACTAAGAAGTACACATCATAAATAGCTTTCTCAATATATTAGCTATGATTAATCAGAGTATGGGGCAGATCAAAGTGAAAAAATGTCTAACTCAATCTAATATCTTACCTGGTATGCACACATGGCATGACCAAGTACACTTAAATAAGATCTCATGATACTGTTCATACTCCTAAAATGGAACTCAATCATAGTAAGGAAATCATTCAAAGAATATAGTTCTTCAAACAATCAGGTTTGTATTTCCTTCCAGTAGTTCATTGCATAAACATGTCTATAATGTTATGTCCCTGAATCAGTCATGCAACCCAACTCTTGATAAAACTCAAGAAAATTGAATCAGACCACATGTGCCATCAGCCGTGACTTGAATTATTGACCACATAAATCTCCTCCCTACTTATTCTTATTGAGTCTAAATACAACCAAACTCATTTACAGTACTTCCTTTTCATACTTCTAAAGACCACAAAAATGACACTCCCAAGAGTCATAAATCTGTTTAAGAACAAGAAATTTGAAGACCTGTTGACAAAAGTCTTGTCTAAAGTCTCAAAGGACAACAAGAAGTGGGGGAAAGATATAGTGAACAAATATAAAATCAAAGATGAAGTTGATATTCATGAAGATAGAGAGGAGATGTTTGTGATAAAACAAGATGATTCTGACAAAAAACATGTTTTCTTGAATGCTAATGCTTAGGGAATTGGCAAAAGAAATATTTCAGGCAGAAATAAATAAAAAAAAAAGTAGATAAAGAGAGTGATAATGAGAAGCTAATGTTATAGCAATATGATTAAACAAATTCACACTCTACTTTATGACGAAAGAATCATGTTCAAAGAACAATAGTTCTGACTTCTACAAATAATTAGTGATTTTTAAAATGATGCAAAGAAAAACTAAATGATGGATGAGAAGAATGTCAACTTGAAGGTTGGGAATATGCAGCTAAAGAGATCAACATGCTACACCTCGACAAGACTCTGGGGACTCATACAAATTATTTTTCTTTTACATCAAGAAACATGGTCCTTATTTCCTTTTTAGCTAAAACTAAAGTATAGTCCTTCAAAATACCAGTCTGATTTCTTTGTACTATTCGTTTGGCAGTATTAGAAGATTATGTAGCTATTATTTGGTTTTGATCTTATGACTTAATATGATTAATATCAAGTTCTCCTAATATTTTTGTTTGATAAACTCATTGAGTTGGCAAATATCATTAGATATTTTAGTTAATGCACTCGTGTTATGTTCATGTTAGTGTAACCTAGAGACCATGAATTTGACATTGCTAAATCTTTCTAGTTAACTTGACTATTGCACTTGTTTTTTGATGATGCCAAAAAGGAGAGAAAAATGGATGTTCATGTGCCAATATTTGAAGAGATGTATCATGTGAAGGTGCACAAATTTGAAAGTGTCACCGAAAAGAACCTGGTTGGACAAAGGAAGAACACAATCTAAACTGTTTTGAAGATCTCAATTGCACTATTTTGAAGATCTCTGCACTATTTTGAAGACCTGAACTGATTTGAAAATTTTCAAAATTATCCTGAATAAAGAATCTGGTGCTTGTACTTTCATTGATGATGTTTTACAGAAATCACTTGGATATAATCAGGTTCTTACACCTATTCATCTAGAAGGTTACAATGAATGAAAGATACGGCCCTACATAGAATTAATGAGATCATATCTGACTAAGTCAAAAGTTGGATCGACATGAAAACTGGTTCTAAGGAATAATTGTCATCATAGAAGTTGGTCCTTAGGGAGAGAAGGAACTTGAATGCATATGAATAACCATGAAGCTGATATGGGTTTAGCATCATCAAAAATGGGGGATTGGTTGAGCTTCTTCGATGTGAATATCAATTCAATATTTATCATGTTTTGATAATTGAAAAATAATCTATAATTGATAATCAATTTTCAAGAATTGGGGAAAACATACACAAGAATCAGGTCCTAAACAAATCTTCTAAAGGAACTGGTAATGCTGGTAACAGGGTTGCACAAATACCGGAAGAACCATGTCCTTTAGAAATGAACTAGAGATTGTTTGGTACAATCTGGAAAAACTATTCTACGTGCAAGAAGTAATCCTTGAAGAATTGGGATTAATTCTTAATCTAATTCTACACGAAATATAAGTTCAAGACATGAAAATATTTTCATAATTGCAAATATGAAAACAGGGGAAATTGAAAGGAGGCCGACGCTCAAAACCAATTCCAATAAGGATTGGATTCTTGGTTTCTTAAACCAAGTTTGATTTGGATTTGGAGGAGACATCTACAACTACACGACCATTCCTACTCCTATAAATAACACTACATTGATGCTATTCAAGATGAGAGACACTACTGCACAAATAAAAAAATATCTATCGAGTGTCATTGAGAGAGAGTCAGCTACAATGAAATAGAACATGTTCCTAAAAATATTTATGCTTAAAGGTATCTAACTTGTAATAGTAAGATTTTTTGGTTTGAATTCTGAACATATTTACTTTACTAGAGTTTCTAATATGTGTTGCATTGAGTTGTAAGGGGCTTGTTAGACTGAGTAGGTTGATGAATTAAGCTACAATTAGTGAAGGGGGAAAGGTACCATAGTAGTTAGTTCCTTAGGGATCGTTTGGTATACATGCTAAGGTAGGATATCCCAGAATTATGTTTGAGATTAATTTTATACTTTATTTGGTAGATGGTACAAATATATCGCCCAAACATAATTCCAAGATATACCACCTTATCCCATCAAAATTGAAATTATTTTAGCCCACCTCACAGATGGGAAAAATTATTACCAAGAAATTAATCTCGGGATAATTTAGTACGCACACCAAACGACTCCTTAGGTTATAAGAGTTGTAACCTTATAACTACTCAAGTGATCTAGTGGAGATTCGGGAAATCCTATTACATATAGGTCATGATTTTTCCTCCCTTAAGTAAGGATTTTTCATGTAAAAATCCTTGTGTGATTTATTATTTTGAATTTTACTTCTTATTTACTATTGAAGAATGTGGTTCTTTAGTGAATTAGGTGGCAGCATAAATTACTATGCAGGAAATTAAGACGAGGGAAAGGGGTATGGGAAATGGTGGAAAGAGGAGTTGTCCTGGCATCAAGAGGTAGGTCAGGCGGGACGCTTAGGTTGTAATGACTCGCTTTGTCATTTTGAGCTTTTTGACCCTTTATCCTTGAATTATCCTCCGCGTAGTTTTATTATGGTATTTATGACATGCGGTGACGGGTGATGCAATTTTCGACGTAATTGGGTGAGTATAATCAGTAAAATTATAAGTTCATAAGTTAAGAAAATGATGAATTTTGACCAAAATCAACATTAGAGATTAGAGAGGTTGTATTGGAGTTTTGTTGATTCTATTAGGTCCAGAACATGATTTATGACTTTAATCGAGTGGTGGGGATAGATCTTGAGGGGCTCGGGAGTGATTTGGAATGTTGGTGTAGAAACTAGTTAAGAAAGATTAGAGTTGACCACCATCAATATTGGGTCAAGACAATCTCGTTTTGATATTTCAAGTGTGAGATCAGGCTCGTAGTATGTTTTATGACTGTAATGCATATTTGATTTGTATCCGGGTCGTTCCGGATGTGAGGTGTCAAAACAAAATTTAGAATTTGGCTGGTGTGCTGGTGGTAGTAAAATCCTTCTTCCCGTTCGTTGGTGGACCCTCACAGTCTTGGAGAAGGATTGAATAAAGCATCACGTTTGAGGTTGGATCCTCATGATCACATATGGTACTTTGAATCTAGGTCAGATCGGTGGTATTCACATTCGCAGGCTAGGCCTTGCTATAGCGAAAAGGGATTTTGGGCTAGGTCAGGGTGATTCTTCGCGAACCTCATTTCTTATTTTCATATTTCAAGTTCTAGAGCTCAGATTGGGACGAATTCATAGGCATTTGGCTAGTTTAAGCTCAAAGGTAAGTTTCTATTCATAATTTTGTTGACTCTTAGTGAATTCTTCCATTAAATCAAGGTTGAAATCATGATTTGGGTTGGAGAAATGGGGGTTTTAGGCCTAAAGTGAAATTAAGCATTTCTTTCATTTGGGATCCATTAGTGGATAGTTTTGGATGATGTTTTGGATCTACATTATTGAAATCACGAGTAAATCAATTTTGAAACAAAATTTCAATTTTTTCCATAGAGGCTCGACTTTGACTTTTTGGGTGACTTTTTATGGTAGAGATTTAAGTATAGCAATATAAGTGTCTTCGGATTCTTTTCTTATGTACAACACATATTTGATAGATTGGGAATGTTTGAGGCTTTACAAATAGGAAAGACATTATCTTGAGGTCTGTGGCACGTTTACCCAGCATTCGAGATATGTTAAGACTTTTAGACTTCGTTTGAGGGACGTTTTGATAAGTTAACATTAAAATGGAAATAATAAAGCATAAGGGTATTACAAAGGGGTCTCGTACCCATAATGTGATGAGCATTGGTATGAGTATTGATGATATGCTATAGTTAATAATGTACTATGTAGTTATAGGTAGTGATCTAGGAGTACCAAAGTATGTGGCCATTAGCTGTTATGTGCTACTTGTCTTATATTTGACTAATCGATGATATTTGATACTCTAAGGATATCGTACACTTTTGATAGAATTGTTAATAAACTTGTTGGATATTAAGTCTAGATTTTATAAATTTACTTGAACTTGTTGTCTATTAAGTCTGGATCTTTAACGGTATCCACTTTCTTATTGTTATATCATGCATTTACATTGATTGTGCTATTACGATATGGGAAATTAGAATTTCAAGATAAGTGATGGATATTTGGAATTATGGCTGGTAGATCGATATTTGTCCTAAAGGGCCGGTTGATGGATATTTTGGCCTCAAAAGGTTGGTTGAATGATATTTCATCCTTAAAGGGTGGGGTGCCTAATGTAATCTAGGAGATCTGTTATTCCGAGCAGATACATGGACTTAGCAGTCCCTCATGGGTCACATATATCGTACAGTCTCATGGAGCTTTGTGTTTATACGGGAGCATATTGCATTGCATTGAATTTCATCCATTCATTTTTTTCCTAATTACCTGATAAGTCATTGACCTGATTCTTTGATTACTTGATTATCCTTTACTTGGTACTTGTTGGTTCTTATACAGTGAATGGTATGGTTTCGATTAAGGTAAGTTGGTAAGGGTATAAGAGATTCTTTCATGATACTTCGTCACTAGTTCTTTCATTATCGATCTATGAGATATACTGAGTACATGCATTTTTTGTACTCATACTACACTTGCTTCACTATTTGCGGTGTAGATTCAACTCCGAGAATGAGTGGATACCTCAGAGCTGCGTGAGTCCGAGCTAATATTTTTTCATAGATTGTGGTTAGTTGTATGGTTGTTTCGCAACACCCTTCTTCCTCTGTCCTTTTATGATTTCTCTCTTTAACTTATAGTCAGACAGTATACCAGTATATTTCAGACCTATACTTTTCTATTCATAGAGTCTCTTGTACTTATGAAACCACTCTTAGGTGGATTTTGGACATTTCCACATTTTTTTAATTATAAATGACTTATATTTTGGGTATTCGACTTGTTTGTTTACTTTTTCGCTTACTTTAACTTAATGGATTTGATAACATTTGGGTTGGTTACCTATCGCTTGGGAACATTGTGTAGAAATCATAAGCTAGTTAAAGAGAAGCAATTGATCTGTATTGATGATTAAAGTCGAGTACATGAGCTCCTACTTATAGGAGAGTATACAGAAGATATACATTAGATATAAAGTCGTATACAGTTGTCTTAAGAGTTCTAATTCTATCATACTATATATTCTCTACTAAGTACAATCTTAGTAAAAATAATACATTTTAATGCCTATCTCGACTACTCTAGCCTTTATCCTTATCATGATCTTCAACACTTCCCTTCAAGCTATTGATTGGTGGAACACTCAATCCTATCATGCTTATTAAACTAGATAATATATGCTTATGTTTGACTAACTAATCTTGTGATCGCACAAACTGTGTAGTTAACTGTCCTCTAGCCACCTTTCCGCTAAAAAATGATAGTCCAATTCAACATGTTTTTTCCTGGCATGCATGATAGGATTCACTGTCATGTAAAATGCACTCAAATTGTCACAAAACAACTTAGGCACTGTACATACACTCCAATATCATTTAGAATGTAAGCAATCCATGTCATTTCACTTGCAGTTGAGGCTAGTACTATATACTCAACTTCAACACTTCACTTACTATCGTGGTCTGTTTCTTTAAAACCCAAGATATGCAGTTTGCACCAAGGTAAATGTTGTAACCTGTAGTTGATCTCCTTGTTGTAATGTAGCCTCCCCAATCAGCATATGAGTAACTATATAGCCTGAAAGGTGACTGTGAGATGATTCTAAGGCCATGATTTATTGTACATTTAATATATCTAAGTATTCTCTTGACTCCTTAAACACGTCCGCTGCTTAGATTTTTCATAAACTGACTTTCCAGATTAACTACATGAGTTATGTCAGGTCTGGTGAGTTTTAGATATTGAAGGCTTCCCACAATACTCTTGTACAAAAAAACATCAACTAGCTCTCTTGTAACTTTCTGTAATCCATGTTTTTGTGCTAAATGTGTGTTACTGCCTTTGCAAGTATCATGTCAGTCTTGCTAAGAAGCTCAGAAACATACTTGCTTTGACTTATATGTATTCCTCCTGAGAAATATCGGACTTCAACACTTAAGAAAAAGACTAAATGTCCAAGATCCTTCATTGCAAATTCTTTCCCTAGACTTGCATACCTTCTGAAACAAATTTAGTGTTACTTTTTGTGATAATTATATCATCTACATATAGTAAGAGAATCATTTTACCCTTCTGGCATTGAAGTGTAAGAAAAAAAGATATGTTTTACTGCAATTAAATCCAATATGAACCAAGTGCATACTAATCCTATCAAACAATACTCTAGGTGCTTGTTTGAGACCACACACAGATTTCTTTTACAAGGACACATGATCTGGATAACTAGGATCAGCAAAACCTGGTAGCTGTCTCATGTGAACCTCTCACTGCAGATGTCCATGTAATAATGCATTTTTCACGTCAAGCTGTCTAATTTGCCATTTTAAGCTTACAGCCACTGACAATACTACTCTGATGGTTGTAGCCTTTACCACTGGACTGAAAGTCTCTTCAAAATCAATTCCCTCAAGTTAAGAGAATCCTCTGGAAACCAATCTTTCTTTGTAGATGTCTATGGTTCCATCTGCCTTTAGCTTTGCTTTGAACACCAACTTTGAACCTATTGTGTTCATACCTACAGTTTTAGGTACTAAGATGCAACTCTTTTTAGTGTGCAAAGCATCAATCTCTTCCTGTATTGATGCAAACTAGTGCGGAATCCTGAGTGCTTCATTTACAGTCCTTGGTTTTCTATATACTTTCATTTTATCTGCAATGAGAGACATATAAGTAGTAGGAACTATTTTTGATCTTTGTCTTGTCACCATATGATATCTTGGTTGAACTTGAATTGTTTCTTCAACCACTTCAGTTTGGCTAGGCTTATATTCAACTAATGTCGTTTGCTCTTGATCATTTCCCTTAGTGCTAAACCATTTTGAGAGATAAACTTCCAAGTTTATACCTTGAGAGTCAAACACTGAAAGCACATCTTGTTGTCTTGCTTTATGTCATTCTTCATCTAACTCATCACCTGAATGATCTTCATCAGTGTTTGACTTTAATTTGATTCAGAACTGGAAACTGGTGTAGGAAGAGTAGCAGTAGCAACTAGTTTAGCTAGTTCAACACAGTCCGCTTCACATGCTACTTCACATGGTGAAACAATTTCATCTCCTGAGGAAGTTACAACTTCATTCCTATCAACAGCTTTAGTAGCTTAAACAATTTTGTCTCCATTTAACTTCAACACTTCCCTTGAAGTAGCCGCACTTGTATTTTGACCCAGCGGTTGAGAAAAAAAGTCAACAAAAGTAGTCAAGTGAGTTGAAGTGTCAGTATTTTCCTGGGACTAATCTGAATTCATATAAGGCAATGTGTTCTCATCAAGGATCACAGGTCTGGAGACATAATCCCTTCTTATAGGAGGATGATAACATTTGTAGCCTTTGTGGAGACTGTTGTATCCTACGAACACACAAGGATAAGTTTTTGGAGAGAACTTGGTGCTACTACCAAATACCTTTAGGCTATTGTAATCAGGTTGAGCACCATATAGCTTCCGAAAAGGAGTCCATTTTGATCACTGAGCAATCTATTTATGAGAAAAACAACAGTACAAAAAAAAAGCTTCCACCCACAAGAATAGATGTAGTTATTTGGCATGAAATAATAGTGTCAGCCCAGTTTAAACTATATGTCTATGTTTTCTTTCAGAGACACCATTTTGTTCTTGTGTATTCGGACAAGAGATATGTCTAACAATGCCACAATCTTCCAGATGCTTGATAAATTTAGTTTTGATAAACTCACTCCCTCCGTCACATTTGAATATTTCTATCATTTTAGAGAATGGTCTTTCTACCATTTGCTGAAACTTGAGAAATACTTCAAAATATTTTGACTTCTTTTTCAAAGGATAAAACCATGTGTTTATTGTGTTATTATAAAAAATACAACTTAATATCTCATATGTTGAGATGATTCAATAGGAGCAGGCACCCGACGCTTGAACAGTCTGAACGTACTACCTGTATAGCATAACCTGAACATATAACCGTCTGAGCCGACAAGGCCTCAGAATGACAACATAATAGAAGTCTAAATAAAACAACCTATAACAGTATACAACTAACCAACAAATATATATATGGTCCGGCAAGGCCACAATAGGAGTATCATCAGCTGCCAAAGAGGCTAACAAGGCTGTACAAAACAACTACACATTGATCACTAGTCCGCAAACCTCTAATAGTACTACAACATGTCATCAGGTCAGGACAGGGACCCGCCATACCCAAAATAACAATAAACATAAGTGACATAGCCTACCGACTCTGTACAACAACTCTGGGAAAGTAAAGTGCGATGACCAACAGCTAAACCAGATAACCTACTAAGGAGGTGCGTCTGATCATCTACCTACACCTGCGGTCATGAAATGCAGTTCCCTAGCAAAGGAGATGTCAATACAAAAGAATATATTGAATATGTAAGGCATGATAAAACATAAATATAAACATCAATGTGCAAAGGAAACCAAATGAAACAACCCATAACTAAGAAGTGTCGTTGTTGACCATGCTAAACATAAATGATACATAATCGCGTATATAACGTCGTAGACCTTTGTGGAAAATATTCTCTATATAGTATATCGCGTATATAATGCCATAAGGCTCTGTGGGTAATATCGTCAATACTATAACCAACTGATCAGTAGTACCATACTTGTATAGATGCGTATATAATGCCATATGCCTCTGTAGGCAACATAAATACATAATCCATATATATATATATATATGTAGACTATCTTAAGAACATAAATTACTCTTGTGCCCGTTGGAGTAACGTAAGGTCATTACACATCCTACTATCCTTATAAGGATAACATATCATTGGACCTTTCCATATAACTCAATAAGAAGAGATAAAACGTACTCTTTCTAGCTTTCATAAATCCAACAAGGAGCCATACTATGTTAAGATAGGAAAAATGCTACAAAGTGCGAAAAGTACTCCCGCCAAGGGACAAACAAGAATCATATATGATAATGCAATGGGAAGACATGTCAGCTCAAGTTATCGACAATAGGAATCGCTTTAAAGGACGTTTCATTTAATTTTTGTTCTTTATCAAAAATATGACAAAAGAAGGAATAAGCCCTACATACCATTTCACCTTAGCTATAAGTATCCCACGAGTCCTCGTACGATCTACGAATGATTATCTACATTATAAAAATAATTGGTATCAACAACGGATCCATAACTTATAGGAAGACTCAGTGAGATATTTTGTCATACATCTTGCGTGCATAGAGTTTATATAGTCTTTTATAGCTCAATTTCTATGTATATCAACCCAACAATCTTCTTCCCTTACTCTCCTTCATCTCCATAACACAAATAATAACTAAACAACTTCATACTACACTCTTAATCTATTCAAAACAACCCACCAACATCCAACAATAAGATTAAGATTTTAAGAACTTATTCTACAAAATATTTCAACAATCACTCCTCTAATCATTTTGTATAATATTACAAAGCAGAACATAGGGATGAAACTTACCTCCAATCACAAGAATTGCTCTAATTTAAGGATTACTTCACCTCCAAGAATTCTTCAAAATTGACACAACGAAGAGGAAGATGCTATAACGATGATCACAGGATTCCTTATGTTGGATTTGTGTAGCTTGCCTTTGATTTTGGTTTAGGATAATATGAGACCCTTTGGATATGTCTTAGGAGCTGTTTAGGGCTTAGAAATATTAGAAATGAGGTCTTGGGTCGAAGCAAAACGAGATACAAAAGCTGAAAAGTTTTCCGCCGCCAAGAAGTATAACTAAAGGTATTGTCTGTATTGGACCGTGTCTCGTAAGCAGAAACTTGCAAAAATTCCTCAACCTTATATGGACAACCTACCCTTTTTATATGGTCCATACCTTGCATGAAACAAGCGAAACCTATCAAACTTTCGTCAAAACTTACTTCGTTGATTTGATAAGTCATAAACTTTCCCAAAACTTACTTGACACGATCGTAAACATTTAATAATCCATTTGAGGGGTCCTACCATATTTGAGCCTATGTCGGTTAACATTACGGTAATGACGACGCACAAAACCAGGAGGTGTAACATCCCCCCTCCCTTAAAAATATTTGTCCTCGAATGTTGAGGTAAAATTCTAACTATTAGGATTCTCAAAAATTTTGGCAGAGTTTCTTCTGTAAATAATATGGGCCCTACACGACTGTCTATCTATCCAGAAACCAAAAAGGTTAGCCATAACTCACCTCAACTATCAAATGTCAAAATTTATGTTGCATCTGTCACATCTGTATCAACAATATTGCCTATACAAAGAATATAAGATAAGCGTGATATTTAGGACAAAACTAAGGAAATCATATCGCACGAATGTCGATATGAATCTGTAGTCTAAAACAAATGAGGGTATCTGGACTTCATGTCCTTCTCAGGCTCCCACGCTATTTCTTCCGTTATTGTTTCTCCATGGCACTTTAACAGAAGCTACTTCTTTGGTTCGTAGCTTACAGACCTAACGAACTAAGATGCAATTGGAGTCACCTCTTATGATAATGTTACACCTCGTACTTCATATGTCATTTTCATCATAAATTATCTAACGTAAGCTCAGAGAGGGTAAAATCCCTCTACATTGATTAAGATGAATGAGACTTGGAAAGAGATGTAGCGTCCCATATTTTTGTTTAAAATATGTACGCCTAAGTTGACGTTGACGAATGAACTTAAATGTGAGGAATGCAATTTCAGGCAAATAAAATTGAGCTACTTTCTTACTCATCCTACTTGCTTGAGTTGCTTGCTTACACGTCCTACTAGCTTGAGCTACTTAACACGTTGTGATTATTAAATGAGGATGAGACACCTAATTAAATAAATAGGGGCAGCTTGTAACACCTAGTAATGAATCAAGTAGGTGACAAGTAGGTGTGTCACCTATGTGAAAAAAGCAAAGGAGAGAGACATCCAAAGACCCCTTTAAAGGGCTGAATACTTTCATTCTCTCCTCACTATTTCAGATCATAGAGATCCTTTATAAGAATCCATAAGTGTTCTCCCCCTACTGATCAGCCCCACCTCTAGGTAATTTCAAGTATTATAAAGTGATTCTAGTACCGAGAAACCTGAGGTGCTTGCTAGTTTATCTTCCTCGTTCTTGTGGCTGCGTTGGAAGGATACTTCATTGTGAAGTAATCTCGAATTAGAGTTGTTCTTGATGTTCTAAGGTAAGTAATCTCGTTCTCTATATGTATATGAGCATACATAAGTCTTAATATAAATATACAAGCCAGAACATAAGCTATATCAAGTGAAAACCTTGTTGGTGTGTTTGAGCCATGTTGGGTTGTTTTACGAGTTTTTTGCTGATATTATATGGCTGAATATTGTTGAATAAGGTCTAGTAGAGTTCTTAGGATTTTTGTCTTGCATTTTAAAGGAAAACAGAAGTTGGAAAGGCAATGTTTGATATTATAAAAATTGAACTTGTTGCTCGTTTGTTGTTGTTGTTGTTGTTGTTGCTGCTGCGCCATTATTGGGTTATTGTGAGCTTAATTCTAAGTTTAATTCATGGTTGTTTTACATGAGAAGAAGTCTGTATATCGTAGTAACCTGAAATTGAGCTTGTCGCTTGTTGTAATATTGCTTTGAGTTGTTGGAATTGTTCTTGCATGTTGAGGGGCTGGATGGTTGAGATTGATTATTGCTATTGTTAATATTATTGTGTGCTACTATTTTGAATTCAGGAAGTACGGAAATGTGGGGGAGGTGCTGCCCAATTTTCTATAAGAGAGTTACTAGCTTAGCATGTGTTTATAAGTCCTTCCATGGAATTAACCATAGGTTCTATTATCTTTAATGTAGGGGTGGCCAGTGGGCCGGGCTCGGGACGGTCAGGCCGGGTTTGGCGGGATCGGGTGGAGACGGGACGGGTGGAAGGGGCGAGATCAGGTCGGGTAGGGTCGGGTCAGGCGGGATCGGGATAGGCAGGATTTGCCGAAGTCCCGTCCCGATCCCGATCCCGTCGGAATCGAGTTGGGGCGGGATCGGGATCAGGATCCGGGGCGGGATCGGGATCAGGATCCGGGGCGGTTTTTTGTTTATTGTTTTTTGTTTTTTGTTTTAAATAACATATATATAAAAACTTAATAATTAAAAAGATAGTGTAATAAAAACATCCCAAGGTTGTTTTTGTGCCTCTTATATAATTTAATAGACATATGATTTTTTTTATAATACAAATACAATTGTCAAAATTGCAACTTTGTGGTGTTGTTCAAAAGTTGCAAATTACATAGTAAAATTGCAATTAAAAAAGTTACATTTTGAAAAAAACTTGTTCTAGTGTCTTGATAATTTCCTGTGGTTCTTCGGTTGGAATTGGTATTTGTTGGTCAAATTGATCCACGCCGCTTCCACCACCTTTAGATAAGATTTCATTGTAGTTTTGGTCTTTTTCGTTGATCTCCGGTTGACCGCACCTTCTCCGCTCCGCTTGTATCCAATCTCTAAATAATACTACAATCTCCAAGATGTCTCTGACTAATGAATATCTGTGGTCTCCTATTTGATATCTGCCAACAGAAAAAGCGCTTTCAGACGCAGTTGATGACGCTTGAATGTACAAAACATCTCGGGCCATCAATGAAAGTGTTGGAAAGGTCTTCTCATTCCCCTTCCAGTATTTCAATAAGTCTTCATGTCCATCTTCATTGATAACTTCTTGGTACGGTACAGAACCCTGCAAAACAAAAATATCCAACTCGCTAATTTGGTTAGTAGCGGTACGACCGCATATTCTATTTATGAGGCTTTCAATACTAGCCGCAGAAACAACATGTCTTTTGTGAGGTTGTGTTGAAGATGAAGAAGATGGTATGGAAGCCAGTAAGTTACTAGCATTTTCTTGTTGGTAAAACCTATATATTTTTTTGCATTGGTCTTCTACGCTAGACAACACTTCTTCTTTAGTTTGTTCAATAGGTGGTGGCTGATTTAGATTTTTTGGACTTGGAGGTGGTAGTACTTCTATACAATCGTAAATAGTTTCAATAAGTGATTTAGTATTGTCTATTTTAATAGTCGGATTTAATACAACACCAATAATATAAATAGTGGGAATAAGAATAAAATATTTTTTTATTTTGATAAACATTTTTTAATAGCTGCCATATAAGCTGGTTTTTCCATATATTCACTAAGTAATAAAAATATTAGAGTTATATAAAACAACATAGTTGAAATAGTAGGATAATATATACCGGAAAATTCTTTTGTTGCTTGAAAAAATTTCTCTAAAAATACAATAAGTTCAGAAATTTTTCCCCAATCGCTATCTACAACCTTATCAGCTGGATTTTGATTATGAGAGTTAAAAAATAAAGTTATAGGTTTTCTATAGTCATAAGCAACAAATAGTTGCTCGTATAAAGAATTCCACCTAGTGAGTACTTCTTCTGCAATTTTTCTATAAGGTAGTTGGCAATCATGTCAGGTTTTTTTATATTATTTTCTTCGTTGTATTCTATTATTTTTAAAAATAAAGTTTATAAAAAATTGTATTTTACTAAGAATGTCTTCAAAAAGTGATAGACCATCCTTTACAATTAAGTTATATATATGGCACGCACATTTTATATGAAAATGATCTGGAAAAGATGGAGTTAAACTATTTTTTAAAATTGTAATAGCGTAATTGTTAGAAGAAGCGTTATCTAATGTAATAGTCATAATTTTATCAGTTATTCCGTAATAATCGCACACTTGATAAATATTTTCTGCAATAAAAGTACCAGTGTGCCTATCATCTATATATATATACGCTAAGATACATTTTTGCATAGACCATTTATAATCTATCCAATGACAGGTCACTGTTAAATAATCATGGTCATTAGTACTACGGCCTATATCAGAAGTGATAGCCACTTTACCATTAAAATGATATAATGAATAACGTAAACACTATTGATATTCATGTGCGAATTTAAATACATCTCTCTTAACAGTTGATCTAGGAAAACCGTTAAAAGCAGGATTATATATATCTCTAATGTAATGAATAAAACTGGGAGATAAAGGAAATGAAAAAGGCAAACCCTCCACAACAACTAATGTTTCTATTGCTTCCCTAGCTCTATGTTTATCGTATTTAGGGCCTACAATTCCCCCTGTCATAGGGCTAATTTGACCATGTACTTGGTCCGGGACAGTATGTGAACCTTGTTCCGATGGAGCAGATGTTTGCGCACCCGGTTTTGAAGTATTATGTTGGGCATATCTAGCTGGATGATCCCTTGCTACGTGTCTCATTAAACCCCCCGTCCCACCGTGACCTTTTCCAGTTTTAAATTTTAAAACATCTTTACAAATTTTACATCTAGCTACTTGATTATCTACGTCCCTATCAAAAAATGTCTATGCATCTGATTTTAATGTTCATTTTGTTGGACCTCGTCTCATACTCATACTAGGGGGAATATGAGGCATTTCAATTGAAGGTGCACTAGTGAGTGTGTTGTCATCTACATTAGTGGGTGTATCATCTAGATCATCGTCTAAATTAAAGTCTTCTTGAGTTCCAGAAAATAGTTTCTCATCTAAATCTAATGGTATTATAGGAAAATATTCAGTATCAACAAAATCATCCTGTGTAGGAATAGGATTATGTCTAGAAATAGGATGACTAAAAGAAGTACCCTTGCCCTTGTTGCCCCTACTAGAAGAAGCATGACCCCTACCCACAAGCATACGTTTAAATCCTTCCATTATAAATTTATAATTATACTAATAAATAATTAAAGTAAATGAAATTAAGTGCGCTAAATAAAATAAACAAACAATAATAATTTAATGAAGGAACGAATGTACCAAACGCCGATGTAACGTCGATGTGTAATCAAGAGGTTGAAAATTGAAACTTTGCTCGATGGAAGATCCTCAAGCTAGTTGCCAACTTCACTCCCAAATGAATAAATAAAATTGAATATTTAGTAGACAATGTAGACTTGTAGAGAGATAGATTGAGAGATTAGAGAGATTGTAGGATGATTTGTGAGAAAGATGAAGAGAAAATGAGGTATTTATAGTTGGAAATTGGGTTAAACTATAAATATAATAACTTATGGGATAAAAATAAATATTAAGGGGGTAGGGGGGTAGAGGGAGGGGGAAGGCAAAAATGGCTATTGCAGAATGGCCAAAATGTAAAATGGTCGTTGGTGCAACGATATTTGTGCAAAAGGGGGGATTTCGGGCGGGATCGAGACGGGACTGGGATCGGGTCTGGCCTGGCGGGATTGGGGCGGGCTGGGATGGGTCGGGACGAGACCATGTCCCATCCCGGTTCGAGTCCTGATACCACAAAAAAAAATTTAACAAGGTCGGGTTCGGGTCGGGACCGAGGCAGTGTTGTGGTGGGACCGGGCCGACCCGGCCTACTGGCCAGCCATTTTTTAATGTAGATTGAAGTACTATGGGAAGTTATACGCTAAGTCATTGAGTGAATGACAAAGGTATGTTAAGGATATCCTTTCCTCCTTTTGGCATGACCCATATGTAGAAGAACATAAATGAATGTCTGTCCAAAGTGACTCTACTCTTGAAAGATAGAAATGTCTATGTCCTTCATTTTATTGATTCATGTATATCTTGTCTTATTGACTCATAATGAAAGGTATGTTGATATGTTATCTTCATAACGTTAGTCGGAGGTGTAACGACCTTACATCACTCCAATAAGTTCAAAGAAGTATAATATGTCTCTCATGCATATGGTTCTGATGAAGGCGATATATAGGTTATATATATATATATATATATTATGGCACCAGTGATCAGTTGGTTATGATGATGATGTTAGCTCTAAAGAGATACTTGATGATTTATGAAGGCATTGTATATGCGTATATATTGTATTGTATGTCATGTCCCATAGTGGCAAGTTACGAGTATAGGTTGATCCTTCTTGACTCTTTCTTGTATTGAGGCTCTTACTTATATTTTTAATGCCTTACATATTCAATATATCTTTAGTACTGATTTTCCTTTTTGTTGGGAAACGTTGTGTTTCATGCTCACAGGTTCAGATAGACAGATTAACGGCCTCACTAGTAGGTTCTCATCTCCAATGTGGTTGGTGCACCCCTTTTGATCCAGAGTTGTTTCTTTGGAGTTGCTATGATTCTATGCACATGTTTATGGGTATGGCGGGGCCTTCTCCCGACCTTAGGATGACGATGATATATTCTTCAAGGCTTGTAGACATGAGTCTTTTGTATAGATGTTATGTATGGCCTCGTCGTCACATGTTTTGATGTACAGACTTCATGGGCCTTGTAGGCCTGTAGCTATGTATATTCATGTTAGGATGGTATCGTCGGCTATTTAATTGGTTTCATATGTCTCTCAGTCTATCATAGCGGCCTTGACAACCGATTTGTATATTAAAGAATAAGGTTAAGTCATATATGTTGGCGCTCGCCAAGTAAGTCCTGGATCTCGATCGATCCCCTCCGGTTTGGAGTGTGATAGATAAGTCCTCTGTCATCTTAACATCCTCTATAAGGGTGGTATGGGAGGGATCTCCTATGCACTTTCGAAGCATGGACACATGGAATACTGGATGGACTACCTCTAACTCCGGGGGTAATTCAAGCCTATAAGCCACCTATCAAGCCTCTGAACAAACTTATATGGTCTGACGTATCTGGGCCTAGGCTTTCCCTTCTTATTGAACCTTATCACGCCTTTCATAGGTGATACTTTCAAGAACATCCAATCGCCAACAGTAAACTCTAGGTCTAGGCGTCGATTATCTAAATAAGACTTCTTCAAACTCTGGGTAGTCAACAATCGCTCCTAAATCAACTTTACCATTTCTATCACTTGTTATACCAGGTCAGGTCTCAATAAATTTGCTTCACCCACTTCAAACCAACCGATAGGAGACCTACACTTTCATCCATATAAGGCTTCATATGGAGCCATCTTAATACTGGAATGATAACTGTTATTATAAGAAAATTCAATAAGCGACAAATGATCTTCCCAGCTCCCCTTAAAATCCAAGACACAAGCTCGTAGCATATCCTCGAGTGTCTAAATAGTGTGCTCGGCCTATTCGTCTGTCTGCGGGTGGAAAGCTGTATTGAGATTAACCTGAATACCCAAACCTTTCTGGAAAGATCTCCAGAAGTTAGTTGTAAACTTTCTACCTCTGTCATATATAATTGAAACTGGAACCGCATGAAGCTGAACTATCTCCTTAATGTACATCTTGGCATAATATTCAGTCGAATATGTAGTTCTGATTGGTAGAAAATGGGATGATTTTGTGAGCCTGTCAACAATAACCTAGGTGGAGTCAAATTTCCGTTAAGAATGAGGTAACCCTGTAATGAAATTCATATTGATTGCCTCCCATTTCTATATCGGAATCTCTATATTCTGAAGTAAACCTCTAGGTTTATGATGTATAACCTTAACCTGCAGGAAATTTAGACATTGGGCCACAAAATCTGCAATATTTCTCTTCATATCGTTCCACTAGTAAATATGTTGAAGATCATGGTACATCTTAGTAGAACCAGGATGAATAGAATACCTGGACTGTTGAATCTCTGCCATAATCCTCTCTCGAAGTCCTCCAACATCAGTCATACCTAACTTGCCTTTATATCTAAGAACTATGTCATCTGACAGCTCAAGCAACTATTTTTTTAAAGGGAGTCCTTTCTCTCATTTTGATCAACTATGGATCATCAAACTTCCTAGATTTTACTTCTACTACTAAAGACGATTCTACAGCATTCTGAACTATAGCACATCTGTCATCTGTGTCTAGCATCGTATACTCAAGCTGGTTAATCAACACAAGTCTTTGGTCATCTCCAACTTCTCAGCCTCTACATGACTCAGACTACCCATAGACTTATGACTCAAGGTGTCGACTACAACATTAGCTTTGCCAGGATGGTACAAGATATCGACATCATAGTCCTTCAACAACTCCAGCCATTTTCTCTGCCTCAAATTCAATTCTTTCTACCTAAACATATATTGTAGGCTCTTATCATCAGTAAGAAAATCAACATGAATTCCATATAGATAGTGATGCCATATCTTTAGGGCAAATATAACAGCTGCCAGTTCAAGATCATGAGTCAGGTAATTCAGCTTGTTCTTTCTCAACTATCTCGAAGCATATACAATAACCTTATTGTGCTGCATCAGAACATATCCCAAGCTGACTCTAGAGGCATCACAATAAATAACATAGCCCTCTAAACCTTCTAGAAGTACCATGATAGGTGGTGATGTCAACCTACCTTTCAATTCCTGGAAACTACTTTCACAAGCATCTGGACATTGAAACATAGTTGCCTTATGAGTTAACTTTGTCAATGGGGCAGCAATAGAAGAAATATTCTCTACGAAACTCCGGTAATAACCTGCCAAGCCCAAGAAGCTATATACCTCAATAGGAGTTGTGGGCCTTGGCCAATTCTTCACAACCTCGATCTTCTGGCTATCAACTTTAACGCCCTCATCTGAAACTATATGCTCAAGAAAGGCGACTGGATTCAAACAGAACTCGCATTTGGAGAACTTAACATATAACTTACAATCTTGGAGCGTCTGTAACACCATTCACAAATGATCCTCATGCTCTGCCTCTGATCGAGAATAAATGACGTCTATAAACACGATCACAAAGATATCCAGAAAGGGCTTGAACACCTGATTCATCAACTCCATGAAAGACGTTGGTTCATTAGTAAGATCAAATGACATAACAAGAAACTCAAAATGTTCATATCTACTCGTAAAAGTGGTCTTCAGAATATCTTTCGCCTTAACCCTCAATTTATGGTATCCAGACCTACGAACTTTGAGAAATATTTAGCACCCTCTAACTAATCAAACAAGTCATCGATCTTTGGGAGTGAATATTTGTTTTTTATGGTAACCTTATTTAGCTAACAGTAATCAATACACATTCTCAATGAACCATCTTTCTTACGAAAAATAACACTAGCACGCCCCACGAAGAAGTACTGGGCCTAATGAAGCCCTTCTCCAGCAAATCTTTCAATTGTACCTTCAACTCCTTTAGCTCAGCAAGAGCCAATCTGTAAGAAGGTTGGGTGTCCAAAAGCACATCGATGGCAAATTTAATCTCCCTTTCATGAGGATTACCCAGAATTTCATCAGGGGATACATCGAGGAATTCAATAACAATAGGAACAGACTTAAGGGTTGAAGATTTTGCTTCCGCATTTTGCACTCGTACAAAATGATAAATATACCCTTTTGAAATCATATTATGTGCCTTAAAAGTAGGAAATAAAACTCCCATTAGGTGTTTTTGTGTTACCCTTACATATTATAACGGGTTCCGTTGGAAAATTAAAAAAGAACAACCTACATCCAACAATCCACAACAGCATAGCAAGAAGCTAACTAATACATGCCCATAATGACGTCAAACTCAACCATTTCTAATTCATTAAGGTCAACTAGAGTATGATGACTACAGGTCACTATCTCACAACCCTAATATACGCGTCTAACAATCACTGACTCGCCAACTGATGTAGACACAGTAAATGACTTACTCAATAACTTTGGTTGTTTACCAAACATGCCAACAACGAAATGAATAATGCACTATAAAGTGGAGCCTGGGTTTATCCATGCTTACACATCAACCGAAGATATGGATAAAATACATGTAACAATATTAGGAGATGACTCTAGGCACTGTCGACTAGCTAACGCGTTGATACAGTTTTGATGACTGCCTAAACAAGACATTCCACCTCTACCTCTGCCTCTACTCACAATGTCAGAGTACCTTACCTGGGAGGGCGTACAAATGAAGAAGAAGTGGCTACAGACCCAGTGGGATGTGTCATACCACCTACGCCTCTTATCAGACAATCTCTGGAAATATGTCCAAGATAACCACAAGCATATCACACGTCTACTCCTCGATAGCGCTGCCCTAGATGGGCCTTTCCACACTAATCACATCGAGGCAAAGACGACCTTATATGACTAGAAACCCTTCTATACTGCGGGCCTAACACCCGTGAACTTTGACCATGCCTAGAATAAGTAGATCGATCATGACGCTGGCCCTGAAACTGTGGTGGTGCATTGGTTACAAGATAAAATGGGCGCCTAGGAAACTGTGGCCTAAATCCACCTCTGAAATCTCCTAAATCACCTGCAGACTAGGCCCTCTTATGATGGCCCCTATCATCCTCTCAATCAACCCACTGATACCTCTTACAATCATCTAAATTCTATGCATAAGCCTATATGCAGAGATGTTCATACCCGGATTTAATTAAGCTGCAATGCACTCATTAACTAAGTGCAGCTCCAAATCATTAACAAACGGATGCACCCGATCACTCATCATAGCTACAATCATGGGCGAATATCAGGCCAAATAGTTAAACTATATGTTGTATTCCCACAGACTCATATTTCCCTGCTCAAGACGTAAAAACCTATCTTGCTTGGCCCATCAGAGCTCAACCAGAAAATAATGTTGCAAGAAGGCCTCAGAAAACTCTCTCCATACTGCTAGTGGAGCACAGGGTCCCCTGGACTGCTCCCATGACTTGTATAACACCACGATGACATCCCATAATCTATAAGAATATAGCTCTACCTATTCAATATATGTGCATGCATTACCCGCAAAGTCTGCTGCATCTGGTCCAGAAAGTTCTACAAGTCCACATTTGGGTCTGATCTCATAAATTGTGGAGGGTCCAGGTTGATAAAATCCTAGAGTCGAGCACTAACTGCTATATCATAAGGACTAATAGTCTAACATTGGGCCTGAGCGGCCATTAATTGAGTTAATAACTATACAACACTTCCCATATCAAGAACCTACCTAGGAGCAACCTGGGGAGGACTGGAGGTACATCAGCTCCATTATGCCCCTCTGGAGGTGGGGGTGGGGTGTCCTAGAGGCTCGGGATAAGGCCTTATCCTAATGCTCATGTTGTCCCGTATTAGCGGGTGGTACCTGACTAGCACCCTCTCCCGCATCAATATTCAACCTTCGAATACTCATTTGCCTCTTAGTCATAAGCATCGCTGAAACTATAAATAAGAGAAGGATTAGGAGTTGAACACTTATAACTCATATCTATTGCATGATCTAGATCAATAAGGAAGGTAACCATCTTAAATACCCTATAGCCTCCTATTTATAAATATGGTGCACAACACACCCATAAATAAGACTCTACTAGACACGGTTTACAGACTCCTTAGGACAAACTTGCTCTGATACCAAGTTTGTCATACCCCAACCTTGGGGGCGGGTATGGCCACAACCTGGAGCCTGAACGGTCTGAGCATACCACCTGTATATCATAACCTGAACATATAATCGTCTGAGCAAGAACTCAGAATGACAACATAATATAAGTTTGAATAGAACAACTTATAACAATGACATCTAACCAACGGATATATATATTTGTAGGGGGAAACAAGGCCATAATAAAAGTATCAACAGATGCCAAAGAGGCTGACAAGGTAGTACAAAAAAAGTACACATCAATCACTAGTCTTCAAGCCTCTAAGAGTACTATAATATGTCATCAGGTCGGGACAGGGCCCCGCCATAGACAAATAACTATAACTATAAGTTACAATGCCTACCGACTCTATACAATAACTTTGGAAAAATGGAATGTGATGACCAACAACTGAACTAGATAACCTATTGAGGAGGTGCATCTGATTATCTCCATGCACCTATGGGCATAACACACAGCGCCCCAGCAAAGGGGACGTTAGTATGAAAGAATGTACTGAATATGTAAAGCATCATAAAATACAAATATAGGCATCAATGCGGAAAGGAAACCAAATGAAACAACATGTAACTCAAAAGTGTCACTATGGGCTATGTTGAACATAAATGAGAGATAATTGCATATAGAACATTGTAGGCCTTTGTAGGAAATATCCTCTATATAGTATATCGCGTATATAACTCCATAGTCATTTGTGAGCAATATTGTTAATACCATAACAAACTAAGCAGTGGTACCTTACTTGTATAGATGTGTATATAATGGCATAGGCCTTTGTGGGCAGCGTACATACATAATCATATATATATATATATATATATATATATATATATATATATATATATATATATATATATATATTGTGATGATCGGAGTGACGTAAGGTCTTTACACCTCCGACTATTCCTATGAGGATAACATATCATTGTACCTTTCCATATGACTCAATAATAAGAGATAAAACGTACCCTTTCTAGCTTTCGAAAATCCAACAAGAAGCTATACTATGTTAAGATATGAGAAATGCTACAAAGTGCGAAAAGTACTCCCGACAATGGACAAACAAGAATGATATATGCTAATGGAACATGAAGAAATGGTAGCTCAATTTATCAACAATAGGACTCGTTTTAAAGGATGTTTCGTTTCATTTTCATTCTTTATCAAAAACATGCCAAAATGAAGGAATAATCCTTATATACCTTGTCACATTTGATATACGGATCCCACGAGTCTTCGTACGCTCTATGAATGATTATCTACATTATACAAATGATTGGTATCAACAGCATATCTATAACTTAAAGAAAGATTCACAAGGACATTTTGTTGAACACCTTGCGTGCATAGAGTTTATATAGTCTTTTATAGCTCAATGTCTATGTCTATCAACCCAAAAATCTTCTTCACTTACTCTACTTCATCTCCACAACACAATAAATAACTCAACAATTTCATACTACACTCTTAATTTGTTCAAAATAGTCCAACAACATCCAACAACAAGATTAAGATTTTTAGAACTTATTCTACAAAATCTTTCAACAATCACTCCTCTAATCATTTTGTATAATACTAAGAACCAAAAAATAAGGATGAAACTTACCTTCAATCACAAGAGTTGCTCTAATTTAAGGATTACTTCACCTCCAAGAATTCTTTAAAATTGACACAATGAAGAGGAAGACGATATAACTATGATCACGGGATTCCTTACATTTGATTTGCATAGTTTGCCTTTGATTTTTGTTTAGGATCATATTAGAGCCTTTGGATATGTCTTAGGAGCTATTTAGGGTTTAGAAATATGATAAATGAGGTCTTGAGCTGAAGCATAACAAGATATAAAAGTTAAAAACATTTCCACCACTAGAAGTACGGCCAAAGGTACGGTCCGTACATTGGACCTATCTCGTGGGCAGAAACTTGCAAAAATTCATCAACCTTATATGGATAACCTACCATTTTTATATGATCCGTACAAAAATGTACGGTATGTACCTTGCATGAAATAGGTGAAACTTATCAAACTTTCATCAAAATTTACTTCTGTTGATCTGATAAGCCTTAAACCTTCTCGAAACTTACTCAACACATTCGTAAACCTTTATTAATCCCTTGTAGAGGTCCTAACATCTCCGAGCCTATGTCCTAACATTACGATAATGATGACGCACAAAAACACGAGGTGTAACACAAAGATCACAATGGATTTTCAATAATGGTTCTTCCTCAATTTCATTTCTCATACTAAATGGAAGTTTACAACCTTTTCCTAACTGACAACTAGAACACACAGTAGGAATTTTATTCCAACTACTAACATCAGTGCAACTATTTCTACTTAAAACTTTTAAAGACTTCAAACTAGGGTTTCCTAATCTAACATGTCAAATACTGTTTGAGTTCTTCCAGTCTTGTGATGCAGGCAAGGCATGCAGGTTGTTATCCTCCAAATCATAATGTCCACTTACTTTAGATCCCTTGACCGGTAGGTTCCTTGTCTTCTTGTCCTTTACAACAAAATCAGATTTATCAAATTCAAAGGTACAAGAGTTGTCCTTAGCAATTCTACTGACAGAAAGCATATTCTTAGTAATCTTAGGTACCACAAGAACTTTCTTCAATTTCAATCCGACTTAGTTGCATTTCCAACATGAGTGATATTCAGTTTAGAACCATTTCCAATAACAATTTTATCAAGTCTATTGTAAGTTTTGAGATCATGTAAATTAGCTGATAAGTTCATCATATGACTAGTAGCTCCAGAATCCACATACATAGTATCATCCTCAGTAGATGAGTTGTGAGATTTATAGCAGCCAAGGCTTGTGGTAACTTATCTGCGGCCTGATATGAATAATCCCACCTGTAAAAACACTTTAGAGCACTGTGATTATTCCTACCACAAATTTGACATGCTTTAGATACATTTTTTCCTTTATTTTGATTTCCTCTTTGGTTTTGATTGGTGTTTCTTTTCCAGCAGGTCTAAAGCCTTTTCCTCTAGACTTGAAATTATTATTGCCTCTCCTTTGTGAGTAGTTTCCTCTCCCTCTGCCTCTTTGAGCAGCAAATGTCATGTTGTGATTTTGGGCTACCTCTTCTTCATCCTCTCTCGTGTCAATGCCCCTAAGTGCATTAACAAATTGATTTGTAGTAGGATAAGCCATTGTCCTGAATGTTTTGTACTTGAGGCCTAAGCATCTAGAAAAGTTTATTATTTATTGTCTTCATCAACAGGCTTGTGTATGGATGCAATTCCTTCACAGATGCCTTTGAACTCTTTGATGTACTCATCCATCTTTTTGTTTCTCAACTTAACATTCTATAATTGTTGTTTGAGTTGTAACTCCTTATCTTTTGTTGCCTGAAGATAAGCTTCTTCTATACATTCCCACTTCTATTTAGCAGTTGAATAACCTACTAAGAGATACATACTTTATTATGTTAATGTGCCTGCGATCATTTTCCTCCAAATCCTCTTTACTACTGCTTTTATCACTGGCTTCAGCAGATTTCCCAGTCCCTTTGCATGATGTGGATTCAGGCTCATTCTTCTTAATGAGATAGGTTAATCTCATCACTTAGATAAGTTGCATCATTTGAGTCCTCCATATCCGATAGTTTATGGGCTTGAGTTTAATTGGACATGATGCAATAAGGTGGTGAAGGGATGAAGTTGAAAGGGTGTTTGCAGATAGTGTTGGTGTCATTTCTTAAAGTAAAATAGAATCGATGTATGATTAGTTCACTACTAACAGCTAGAAGAGTTCTAATGCTCTGATACCATATAAAAATATTAAGCTAGTTAGAGAGAGCAATTGGTCTGTATTGATGATTAAAGTCGAGTATGTGAGTTCCTACTTATAGGAGATATATAGCTCATATAAAACTTTCTTGAGAGTTCTAGTTCTATCAAACTACATATTTTCTACTAAGTACGATCCTAGTACAAATAATACACTTTAATGCATATCTCGATTACTCTAGCCTTTATCCTTATCATGATCTTCAACACATAGGTGTCATCACAGCTTATGTTTTTGGGTCGTGACAATTTGGTATTAGGGCTCTAGGTTCATCAGTCTCATGAGTACAAGAGTAATGTCTAGTAGATTTTTATGGATTGGTACAAAGAGCTCCGTACTTATCTTCGATCTATAGGACATTTAGGAAACTTCTAATATTTCATTCCTTATCATGCGTACTTGACTCTATTGAATTCTAAATTTCATTGTTTCTTTATCAGAGATGGTGAGGACTCGTTTGATCTTGATTGAAGATCAGGAGCCAGTACCTACACCCACCCTCATTCGCTGTCAAGACTATTCCACGTGGAGGAGGTAGGGGTCGAGGTAGAGGCAGAGGCTGTATTGTTGTACCAGCCAGAGGCCGAGCACCAGCAGCTACTCATGTTCATGCTAGGGATGTGCTTCCGAACTGAGAGGATGTTCCAGAGGAGGAGCTGGTTCAATCGGACGAGGTTGGACCCGCACATGCACCCTAGGTTTATTGTTACTCCTGTTCTTTAAGACACTCTGATGTGTATTTTGGGCTTTTTTAAGGGTATGTCCCAGACGGATATACTACCGGTTACTCCAAACGGCTCACAAACTAGAGTTGTAGGTCAAACTCCAGGTCAGAGGCTTGCTTCATGGTTTCGGACTCCAGACTCCAGACAGCCCATTCAACTGCTGCTTCAGTATGTCACTGGCTCTCCTATGGTTTTGACTCATTTTATCGAGTACTAAGTGACATCCTTAATTAAGTACCTCGTCATCAACTATTTTCTTAATACCAACATAGAGTTTGGTTGGAGAAAGAAATTTGAGCGTCTAACAATGGTTCATTATGCAAATTTTATAATAGTTTCAGAAAAAAGCACAGAGCTTTTATGTATTCATTTATTTAAATATTGAATATGTTTACTGTTGCGCCGGAAAAACGACAGTAGACAGTTCTTGCTTTAGATGAGAAGACGTTAAGAAGATAATGAAAGTTTCTTTAATTACTAAAAAAATATTAAACAATCGGCCATTGGAATCATGGTACCCTGAACTCCCATCAGATCAAAAGATCTCAGAGATGGTATCCAGAGGGGTCAGCTTGCTGGCAGGGAGTCAACTTTGCGGCCTTAGGGTCGCAAGTTCGATTTTCCCCTCCGGATATCGTCCTCCGGGGCACATACATGTGGTAAAGCCTGTGCGCTAAAAGCCGCGCGGGCATGTTGCAGTGTGGGTTCGGTCTCCGCCAAGCCTTGTGGATGGGGCCTGTGGGGGGGTCAACCTTGTAGCATTGATCCGTTGGACGCAAGCAGACACTGACCATGTGTGCACATCCCGCGATTTACCTGGTGGTGGGGTGCTGAAGGACCGGTCCCATCATCTCCAGGACGTCTGGGTAATACCAGTGAAGTAGTCAGGCGCAAGCCTGGAAACCTGGATTATCAAAAAAAAAAAAAAAAAGATCTCAGAGATGGTTGTTTTTTCCATTGTGACAGCAAAAACATATAGGCACCTCATCTTTCTTGCACGTGACTCATCATGACTGATGTATGAACATAGTGATTGTTTTCCGAAAGAGAAGCTCAGGAAATACTACTGCACATTTCATCAACTAAGAACCATGTTGAAACTTGTGACGTTGGAAAAACAAGAAAGATGGACCAAATTAATCCAAAAGATAGTGTACAATTGGGGGTGTTAATTACAATGAATGAGTTCGACAAAATGTTGAGGTGTCAAGACGTAGGAATTGTACCCGGTAGCTTACATTTACTATTTAAGCTATATTCAGATTTTTCAAACTATTTAACTTGTAGTCAGTATTGACAAATTTCATACAAAGTGATGATACTCTCCTACTTCTTCTTTGCTCCTCTGCGCACTAAGCTTGTTTGGATGGTTGTTACGTGTTCTATTATACTTTATTGTTACTTTGAATACAATATTTATTTTGATTGTCATTTAAAATTTATCATATCATATTATAAATTCATTGTTATGAAATGATATGAAAGTATAATTAATTTATGTAACGACTCATTTGGTGTGATCACGTCATTACCCTATTTTTTCTCATATATTCCTTATATAGTAGTTAGTAATCAAATTTTACCCAAAATTTTTATAATTACTTTATCTGTATCGTATTTTTTTCTTTGTAATATTGTAAGTCTATTCTTCAAATTATTGACTTGTTGTATTATGAAACGACAGAGAATGACAAAATCTCTCCAAACATTATATTTATCAAAACAATACAGTACAGCACAGTCTCTCTATTTTACTTTTATGTTATCAATTTTTTACTTCTTTATAATCATGATTTTTTTTAAAAACAATATGTAATAGACTACCTATAAAAAAATACTACTTCGGGACCAAGAAAAATAAAATAGTGAAAAATAGTAGATCAATGTATAAGTTATTAACCTTCTATAATTCTATGAGACATTATTTATGAACTAAATTTGATATGCATGGATACAGTATAAGCGAATTCCATCAATAGAAAGAGGAAAAGGGTCAAAAATACTATTTACTTTATTTTATTAGTTAAGTTTACCCTATGTTACAAGTTGAGGTCATTTATGTCTCTACCGTTATGAAACTTGATAACTATATCCTTATTTGAATGAAAAACTCCCAAATTAAACTAAAAGATCCGATTTCTAAAAAAATAATCCAAGACACCCTCATTGAACTGCCCCGACCCACCTATTAAACTAAACCCATATGAAATATATCCAAATCCCACTCATGCTAATCTCGATAATCAAACGACCCCATAGTTAATTGTTCGCTTTTGGAGTTTTGATTAACTTCTCATGCATCTTTTCTTTTATTTTTTTTAAAGGATTTGCTCCGGACCATGAAAATAGTGAAACTTCTATAGCCATTAATTCTACAAAAGAAGCTCCATGTAAGTTTGGAATAATCTCCTTTGGGGATTCCTTTCATTAATCACAATATATATAGTTGTACAGAGGTTGATTCCTAATACAATAAGAATCCTAAGTTACCTTAAATATACACCTATCATAATTACAAAATATACTGTGAATATTCGAAGAATATTCACTAATACTCCCCCTCAGTCAGAGCGGGAGGAGGCCGGACGCTAAGGCTGGATCGGAAGTCGGTGAATAGCTGTCTCGGTAGTCCCTTTGTGAAAATATCTGCATACTGATAGGAGGAAGGCACGTGTAATATTTTGACCTGACCAAGGGCGACCTTCTCACGCACAAAGTGAATATCCATCTCGATATTCTTGGTCCGCTGATGTTGGACCGGATTGTGAGACAGATAGATGGCAGATATATTGTCACAGTATACTATAGACGCCTTTCACATTAGACACTGGAGCTCCAAATGAAGATTTCGGAGCCAACAGATCTCAACAACGACATTAGCAACTCCGCGATACTCTGCTTCAGCACTTGACCTGGATAGTATGGCTTGACGCTTGGCGGACCATGAAATAAGATTATCCCCTAGAAATACACAATATCCCAAGGTGGAGCGACGTGTGTCCGGGCACCCTGCCCAATCTGCATCCGTGTAGGAGAGCAATTTGGTCAGTGCAGAGGGGTAGAGATGCAGTCCATTGTCAAGTGTGCCCTTAATGTATCTGATAATACCTTTGAGGGCATCAAAGTGGGATTCTCGCGGGGCGTGCATAAACAGACACACCTACTGAACGGTGTATGCAATATCAGGCCTAGTGAATGTGAGATACTGAAGGGCACTGACAAGACTCCGATATAGGGTGGGATCAGACACTGGAGCACCATCAGTAGCACTAAGCTTGGATTTCAAGTTAACTGAGGTTGGCACATATTTACAATTTTCCATCTTAGCCTTGTACACTATCTCTGCCGCATATTTACGCTGACTCAGGAACATAGTAGCTGCAGATCTAGTCACGGATATACCCTAGAAAAAACTCAGCTTGCCCAAATCAGTCATAGAAAATTCAGTTTTGAGTAGGCCAATGATTTCATTCTTCAAACCGTCAAAGGAAGCAGTAAGGACAATGTCATCCACATATAATTGCAAATAAGCAGTGCTGCTACCACGATGAAAAATGAAGAGAGAGTTGTCACACCTGCTACATATAAACCAAGTCTACATAATATACCTGGCAAAGCGATCATACCATGCTCGGGGTGCCTGTTTCAAGCCATAAAGTGACTTCCGGAGATGATATACATACTGAGGGACTGTAGGATGACCAAAACCAGGTGGTTGATGCATGTACACAGTTTCTTTCAAATCCCCATGAAGAAATGCATTCTTGACATCAAGCTGATGAATCGGTCACTGCTTGCCCATAGTAATACTGGAAATAATATGAATAGTAGCCGGTTTAACAACCGGACTGAATGTCTCACCGCAATCAATCCCCTCCTACTGATAAGTGACATTGGCAACAAATCTAGCCTTATACTGCTCCAAGTCACCACTGTCTCTAAACTTGTGGCCAAATAGCCACATGCATCGGATTACATTCACCCCATCCGGTCTAGGTACCAAATCCAAGTGTGTTGCTTTGTCAAAGCATTAAATTCCTCGCACATGGCCGCATTCCAATTTAGGTCCAATTTGGCTAGTTTCGGGTTTTTAGGAATCGGTGATATAGTTTGTGTGGAGAGGTTAAAATGGACTTTGGGTTTGAAAATCCCGTGTTGGGCACGAGTCTCCATACAGTGGGTAGGCAGTAGTGGTTGGTCTGTGTTTTGTGGCTGCTGGCTTGCGGGTTCTGGAGGGGTGTTGGCTAGGCTCGGGTCGACGGTTGGTCGAGGTACCGTTGGTTGGGTAGGTGATAAAGGAGGGGTCGATCAGTGGAGGGTTCGACCGAGAGATAGGTGGTGTCTGGTCGGAGATGACGCCGGACACTGGTGGTGGCGGAGCTGCTGGTGCAGTGTCCGTCGGAAGAGTAAACTGCCGGTGGCATATTGACTGGATCATAGGAGACAAAGTAGACTCATCGAGAAATGTGTAATTCGTGGTTTGAAATTTTTAGAGATTTGAAAATGGATAGTTCGCCTCGTCAAATGTGATGTGACGTGAGACAATGATTTTACGAGTGGCTATTTCATAGCACAGGTGTAACATCCCGTACTTTCGGGTTACGATTTAAGTCGCTGAGCGTTTATAAAATCGCTAGGCATACGTAAATAGACCCGAGAATTGGGAAAATATATGTTATATTTATTTATGCTAATAAAGAGATTAGTATATAAAAGGATTAAAACCCCGAAATAATTTTAGACGTAACAAATGTGACGACGGGGAGATGAAATAAATTTGGTGTACGCACAAAGAGGTTATGGACGAGTGTCATATAATAAATTATGGCATTGAGTATATGGAAGTTTTATAAGTTATTAAGATTTAAGTGAATTGAGATCACAAAATTATTTATATGTGTGATTGATAAATTATACGGAGGCAGGTCACTTAATGTGGTGCAAGGTGGCGTGAAATCGGAAATTCCACCACCAAGGAATGGGCTGCAAAGAGGGGACACCATTATGAGAGCTAGTGATGAGTGATCATTTAGGGGGAGTAATTTTCCGTGGCTTAAATTCTTAAGAGAAAAGGGGGCAATTCCAATTCTGATATATTGAAAACCAAGAGCACGTCCAACAACCCCAACCCCTTGACATTTAGGAAATATTTCTTGTATTATTGAAACCAAAAATGTAACCAGCCATAATATGTTTTGTCAATTGGAAATGAGGGGAAAAAACGTATGAAGAACTAGTGAAGCAGTTCTTAAATTTGGTTTAGAACAAGACGTCCCATCAAGCAGTATTAAAAAGGGGCGGGTTCCATTATTATCAAGGTATGTTAAGGCAAACTATTTCTTCTTTTTGGCATGTCCCATGTAACGAAATAAAATCGTGATATTGCTCCATAATTTATTATACTCCTAGTAGTTAAGAATATTCATGTTATTGATTCATATGCTAAAAGCATGTCTAAATATGTTTCTAAGTCCTTATGGAGGCATACGGAAAATGGGTTGATATTCACAGTGTTGGCCAAATGGGCAAGGATATTATGTCACTCAGGGTATTTTATTGTCATTCATGCATTTTCATTTGCATTGCATTCATATATTATCCTGGACCCACTGGTGCTATGCACACTACTATATGGTAAATATTGTAAATATAGGGGATATGGGGAAAGAGAAAGGCGTTATATATGCACACCACATGCAGCCGGTACAGACAATCACAAAAGAGTCCGAAGAGGCCAATATGATGTGATGATGTGATGTGATGCCTGTATGACTTATTGGGACGGGTTGCACGATCCGCAACTCTAACATATATTGGGACAGGTTGCACGATCCGCAACACTGACATATATATATATATATATATATATATATATATATATATATATATATATATATATATATATATATATATATATATATATATATACCTCACTTGCATCATGCATATATTCGTTAACCATTACATGGTATGATACCCACAGAGGCTATCATGGTAAGGAAATTGCCCGATGAGGCCAATGAATATGGACACTGCACTGTGCATATATATATATATATATATATATATATATATATATATATACACCTCACTTGCATCATGCATATATTCGTTAACCATTACATGGTATGATACCCACAGAGGCTATCATGGTAAGGAAATTGCCCGATGAGGCCAATGAATATGGACACTGCACTGTGCATACCATGTAGGCAAGTGTATTAGGACCCTAAGAGGCAGTTATTGTTGGTCAATTGTTTATGTTTCAGTTATTGGTATATTCCTGTTATGCTGTTATTTATGCCTGACATACCCAGTACATCAGTCGTACTGACGTCCCTTTTGTCGGGGGATGCTGCATTTCATGCCCACAGGTTCGCATAGGCGAGGAGACAACCCACTAGAATAGGTTGCAGATTTCAATCAATTGTTGGAAACACTCCTCTCTTTCAGGAGTGTCGGTCTGATTTTGGTATGATACAGTTTTGCGTGTCTATATGGGTAGGCGGGGCCTTGTCCCGTCTTGTTGATGTTGTGTACTCTCTTAGAGGCTTGTAGACAAGTGTCATGTGTGTAGTAGTCTTGTATGGCCTTGTCGGCCTTGGTATATGTACAGATATAAGATGGTTACCTGGTTTTTCATAATTTTCTTTTGGCTTAGTCCATAATTAATTACGATCAGAGGTTCATAGTAAGGATGGCGGTACCCGGTGGGTGTGATCCAGGTGCTCGTCGCGGCCCTTCGGTTTGGGTCATGACGACAGGTAACCCCGATGATTAGGTGAGAAACCAACGAAGACACAGGGCGTGGTGCGTGGGGCTAGTTTGTGAGGTGCAGTGGAGGCCAGGTTGGGGTAGCATAAGCAACCGAAAATGCGGAGTTGGTCATAGGAAGGGAAACTACGGTATAAGATTTCGGTTAGGGTCTTATTTTGGAGAGTGTTGGTTGGTAAAATATTAAGGAGGTACTCTACCATTTTAACAGCATATACCCAGAATGGTGGTAGAAGACTGGCATGAAATAAAAGGGTACGAACCATGTTATTGATGGTACGTATGATTCGTTCAGCCTTGCCGTTTTGGGAGGAAGTGTAGGGACAGGAAAAACAGTAAACCATGCCTTGTTTAAAGAAGAAATTGTGAAATGCCGAATTATTAAATTCACGTCCATTATCACATTGAAAAGATTTTATATATTTTTCAAACTGTGTTTTAATGAATTTTTGAAATTCAAGGAACTTGGCAAAAACTTCAGATTTGAACTTCAGTGGCTAGATCCATACAAAATGTGAAAAATTATCTAATAATACTAGATAGAATTTGTGACCCAAGGAACTAACAACCGGAGATTTCCACAAATCAACATGAACAATATCAAATGGAGAAAAAGTAACACTGTTCGATGAAATAAATGGAAGACGGGTATGCTTGCCAAGCGGGAAAGAAAAATAGTGTTGGGCAAGTTTCTCATTATTACATTGAATACGCCTATTAGTCCTAAGAATATTAAAAACAGGGTCTCCTAGATGTCCGAGTCTGTTATGCCAAGTTGACGGAGAGATAGCAGCAAGGGAGATAGATGAATGTGGTCTGAAAGTGGAAGATTGAGTGAAGGGGTAGAGGTCTCCCACACTATTGCAGCGTGTAAGTATTTTCCCCGTACTGATATCCTTCACAGAAAAACCAAAAGGGTCAAATTCGACAGACACAGAATTATTGCGAGTGAGTTTTCTAACAGAGATTAAATTTTTAATGATGTTAGGTGTGTAAAGGACATGATTTAGGGATAAAGACGGGTGGGGATGTTTGGTATGAGTGTTACCGTAATCTTCAATTGGAATGCGGTGACCATTGTCAACAGTAATAAATTGAGGACACTTTAACCGAAACAGTTGAGATAAATTACCTGACGACGGGGTAAGATGAGATATGGCTCCGGTGTCCATATACCAATTATCATCGGGTTGTTGAAGGTTCAAGGTGTTGAAGGCCTGACCCAAATCAGTGGGGGCCAGGTTCTTTGGTGCGTGTCTTTGAGGGGCGAAACCATGTGGGCTTTGTTGTTCTTCTTTGGTGGGCTGCCTATTGGCTGCGGCGAAGCCCAAGATACCTGGTGACCAAGCATGTTGGAACTGGGCCCCTGATGTTGCGTAAGGGCTTGCAGGTGAGTCCCAGTTCCCGGTATTGGGCCAAGGTTGCTGCCCAACCCACAGAAAATAGGAAGTAGGGGTTGATCCTGACTGCTGGTTTCGGTGTCCCTTGTCATGGCCCTTCCCTTTGTTATTATTACCGCGGCCTCTGCCGCCACGCCCTCCGCCATGGGACTGCTGCTACTGGTGGTCTTGCGGTGGTGGCTAGGTGGTGTTGGCCGTCGGTGGTGCTATGCCGTTAACAGCTAATGCATTTGTGATTGTGCTCCTGTTGTTTAGCACGGCGGGTCTCTTCCAACAAAAGTTGCGAACGCGCGTTGTTGAAACTTGATAGGGGGTCGGCCTGTTGAATCATCGTCGCAAGTGTATCATATTCACCTTTCGGTAAACCAGCAACTAGTTGAAGTACCATCTTGGTTTCTCAAACAGATGTCCCTACGTTGGAAAGTTGGTCGGTTATGAGTTTCAGTTGTTTACAGTATTCATACATGTTGTTAAAATTTTCGAGACGCGTATTGTTGAACCGCTCTTCCAAATACACGGCCCGAGTAATTTTATTATCCTGTAAAAATTCTTATAACCGTACCCAAAGTTCACGTGCTGTAGCACCTGTTTTCATGATAGTACACATCAAGTCTTTAGAGATGGTGTCGTATAATCACTGTTTGACGATGGCGTCAAGGCGACGTCATGTCGAGTCTGCAACATCGGTTGGACGAGGAACATAATAATCAATATGGTCGAGCACATTGTATGCACGTGCATAAATATAGAACAGTTCTATCCACATGGAATATTGACAGTCTTCTTGATCAAGAATTATAGGGATAAAATTCTTGATGTTGGTAACGGCGAAAGCCGGATGAAAAGAAGACGATGTACGTGGAGTAGGGTTGTCAAAAGTTCCAGTGGAAGAACCGGAATTAGTAGGGGGAAGTGGGACGAGACATGGTGGCTATGGCTACCGTCGACCGAGAAGAAAAAAAAATTTAGTGGTGGTCGGCGGCTATAGGGAGGAGAAGAGTAGGGATTAGGGTTTGTCTCTTGATACCATGTAAGTTTGGAATAATCTTCCTTGGGGATTCCTTTCATTAATCACAATATATATAGTTGTACGGAGGTTGATTCCTAATACAATAAGAATCCTAAGTTACCTTAAATATACACTTATCATAATTACAAAATATACTGTGAATATTCGCTAATACTCCGCACGATGAGGTTACAAAACTGATTAACGTCATTGAAGAATTCAAGTAAGATTTTTTGCTGACAAAACGAAAAAGATTCAGTTTTGTGTCTTTATTCTTTTAAAATCCTTCAGAAACAGGAATAAGGAGGAAGAAGAGTTGAATAAAAGCAGCAGAAAGAAATTGCTCGAGATCCGCAAAAATGGTGAAAATTCTGTAGCCATTAATACTACACAAAAGAAGAAGCTCAGCATGAACAACCCAAATAAGAATTTCTTTTTTAATTATTATTTTAGAGTTCCAATTTAGCCTGTCTTCGTTCACTCAAATCCTTAAAAAACAGGGACAAAGAGGAAGAAGATTTGAATAACAGCAGCATAAAGAACATTACATAACTGCATAGAGAGTGGAATGGCCAACTTCAGAATTAGGAGGCACTGTTCAACACTGCTACAAAGAGGCAATGTTCAACACTGCTACAAAGAGGCTAACACAGTTGCAGATATTATGTCGAAGCAAGGTTCTATAAAAGCTATAAATTGTGCTATTCAGAACCCTCAAAACTTATCTAAGGAAGCTATTCGACCATATAAACTTGATAAGAGTGGAATGGCCAACTTAGAATTAGGAAAAAGAAAGCTGGAATTGGCTAATTAGATAGGAACAGATGATGAATCTGTTTTCTTCACAAATTCAACATTTGTTGTAAATCTTTTTGTAAGCTTATATGAGTAGGAGGTGACTCCTCTTGAGCGATAATGGCCTGTCATTCTTAGTGGATAGTTACTATGTAATTGTCCCCATTCGAAATAATAAAAGCCGACTTCAAAAATAAAATATGACTATGTATTTTTTTTTTTAAAACTCAATAGAATTTGGTAGAGTCAGGTTGGAGGATTGCTCATTCTTGGATGTCATAATCCAGGGTTTCCCTTCTTATTGTGCTTGTTTAGAGCAAAAAATAAGTAAAGCTGTTTTTTTTTGGGTCTGAAACAATAGCTATTATATATAGCAAAAAGGACTACATCGGAGCTCCCTGGCCTAGATTTAAGTCTATGACAGATTCAAAGGAAGATTGTGCCGAAGGATTAACTACGTTATCTAATTTATAGTAAATCTGTTTCCAATAAGAACCAAAGCTAGAAATGTTTACATCAGCCACTGTCGTTGATATTAGACCACTATTTTTTTTATCAAAGATATACAAGTCAAATATAACAGACAGATAAAAGTAAATATCATCATGTTACTCCTCAGTTTTTCCTTTGGCTTTGTAACTAAAAAACTACCAAATTGTTCCCGTTTTAGTGATATATTCAAATTTATTAGCTTCATAAATCACAGAGTAGAAAATTAATTGAAGAATCAATAGTTGCAAGATCTTGCGAAAGCCCTAAACTAGTCAATTTTCTTGAATGATGAACAAGACAGACCAGCTTCAGAATTCGTGTCAAAAAAGGCAATTTTACATTTGATTCCGGGTGATATGGGTTTCCTGTATTCACTAAATTTTAGTATTAACCTAGTCTAATTTTTTGGGGGGCTGAAATTGTATAGGAGAAACCCTCCTCTCTTCTACTTTTTTTTGTCCCAATTTATATTATACTTCTCATTTTTTGAGTTTCAAACCATGCAATTTTTTACCAACAATTTATAATATCTCTTTTTATCATATTGAAATGAGAAATTGCAATTTAGTACTCCTTAATTATAAATTTATTTGACTTATTTTTTTTAATCCGTTTAAAAAAAGAATACTTCTTTTTTTGAAGACTCTTTAGTTTCAACTTTCCATGTGACATATTTAAAAACCACAAGATTAAATGACATTTTTGATATATTTTACATATCCTTAATTAATAACCACAGAATAAAATATCTTCTTTATTTTCTTAAACTATGTGGCAAGTTAAAACCAGACAAATAAATTGAAAGGAGAAAATACTTTTCTATAATTTTTTAATATCTAAATTTTAATTCTAAAATATTAAGTTAATCTAATTCACTTTAACTTAAAAAATTAGTTAAATTAACTCTCAAAAAGAAAAAGATGTCAATTGAGATATTTATCTTGAATAGATAATCTGCCATGATACAGTGAAGAGGAACCCCTCTTCTATGTAACTCTTTAAAAAAAAAAAAAATTAAGCCATCAACCTCAAGTATTTACCCTATGGTTATGGGGGATTTGGAACGTAACTCTTATGATCTATCAATAATATTTTCCCTATGGGAACCTTTCGTTAAAAAAGATACAGTAGTCAAGTTTCTTGAAAGAGAAATCAACAGATACGATTGGATTTCCATTTGAACAAGAAAAAGAAGATTTTTCTTCGTGGTGAAAGTGTGCAGAAAATAATCAAAAGAACACTTACACAGAATTCTTTTCGTGGTCAGAGTACCTCCAGCTCCACCAGAAAAACACCCGAAAACTCATTAAAGGATGGTTTAAGGAAGTGCAGCAACATATGATATTATTAGCGAATATTCTCCGTATATTTTATAATTACGATAGGTGTATATTTAAGGTAACTTAGGATTCTAATTGTATTAGGAATCAACCTTTGTAAGGTAAGTTATGATTCGTACCATATTAGGAATCAACCTTGTACAACTATATATATTGTGAATAATGAAAGGAATCCCCAAGGGAAATTATTCTATCTTTCATGGTATCAGAGTCAGACTCATTCCAATTCTTTGTTCGTCGATGTTGGGCCCCCAAATTATATTGTCCACGCTCCAGTTAACCAGGTCTGGGCGTGCGGGGAGTGTTAGAGTCCCACATCGGAAATAGAATTGGAACATGAACTCCTTATATGAATTTGTGCAATCCTCACCCTATAAGCTAGCTTTTGGAGTTGAGTTAGGCCCAAGACTCATTCTTTACATGGTATCAGAGCCTAAACCCTAAACCCTACTCTTCTCCCTTCTCATTCTCTTTCTCGTCCAAAAATAGATATTTTTTTCTTGTTTTTTTCCCCTCGACGGAAACAGCTTTCTCGGCCAAAACAGATTCTGTGTTTCTTGTTTTGTTTTCCCTCGGCCGAAAACAGCAGCCACCATGTCGTCCCCCACGAATTCCGGTTCCTCCACTGGCAATTTTGACAACCCCTCTCAACGTTCATCGTCTTCTTTTCACCCGGCGTTCGCCGTTACAAATATCAAGAATTCTATCCCTATAATTCTTGACCAAGAAGACTGTCAATATTCCATGTGGATAGAACTATTCTATATTCATGCATGTGCATACAGCGTGCTCGACCATATTGATGACTCCGTTCCTCGTCCCACTGATATTGTCGAATCAACATGGCATCGCCTTGACGCTATCGTCAAACAGTAGATATACGGCACCATCTCAAAAGACTTATTGTGTAGTATCATGAAAACAGGTGCCACGGCACGTGACCTTTGGGTACGGTTGGAAGAAATATTTCAAGACAACAAAATACTCGGGCTGTGTATTTAGAGGAGCAGTTCAACAATACGCGCCTCAAGAATTTCAACAACATGTCCGAATATTGCAAACAACTAAAACTCATAGCTGACCAACTTTCCAACGTCGGGACACTTGTTTCTGAAACCAAGATGGTACTCCAATTAGTTTCAGGTTTACCGATAGGTGAATACGATACTCTTGCAATAATAATTCAACAGGCCGACCCACTACTAAGTTTCACTAAGGCACGGTCACAATTATTGTTGGAAGAAACCCGACGTGCCAAATAGGAGGAACATAATCAAAAGGCGTTAACCGTTGAGGGACTGCACCACCGGCAACCAATACCACCCCGCCACCGCCGCATGTTGACCAACAGCAGCAGGCCAATGGCGAAGGTCATGGCGGCAGAGGTCGCAACAACAAAGGCAAGGGCTGCGGAAAGGGCCAACGCAACCAGTGGGCTGGATAGCAGCCAGGCCCACACACTGGACAGCAGCAACTCTGGAATCAGCAACAGAAGTGGTCTAACCAGCAGCAGCAATGGCCCAACCAGCAGAACTGGGCCTCGCCTGCATGCCCGTACCCGACTACAGAGACCCAGTTCCAGCAGCATTGGTCGACTGGCCTCTTGGGCCCTGCCCCAGCCACCAGGCAGGCCCACCTGGTTGCAGTCCAACAGCAGCAGCAGCAGGCCAACAACCTGGCCCCGACTGATTTGGGCCAGGCCTACACCACCGTGAACCTTCAACAGCCTGACGACAATTGGTACATGGACACCGGAGCCACATCTCACCTCACCCGGTCGTCAGGTAACCTATATCAACTACGTCGATTAAAGTGTCCTCAATTTATTACTGTTGGCAATGGTCATCGCATTCCAATTGAAGGTTACGGTAACACACACACCAAACATCTACACCCACCTTTCTCTCTAAACCATGTCCTATACACACCTAACATCATTAAAAACTTAATCTCTGTTAGAAAATTCACTAGCAATAATTATGTGTTTGTCGAATTTGACCCTTTTTGTTTTTCTGTGAAGGAACTCAATACGGGGAAAATTCTTACACGCTGCAATAGTGTGGGAGATCTCTACCCATTCACTCAATCTTCCGCTGTCATATCGTAAACACCTCTATCCCTTGAGGCGATCTCTCCCTCAACTTGGCACAACAGACTTGGATACCCCGGAGACCCAGTTTTTACTTTTCTTAGGACTTCTAAGCGTATTTAATGTAATAATGGGAAAATTGCCCAACACTGTTTTTCTTGTCCACTAGGCAAACATACTCGTCAGCGGACTAAGAATATTGAGATGGATATCCACTTTGTGCGAGAGAAAGTTGCCCGTGGTCAGGTCAAAATTTTACACGTGTCTTCCTCTTATCAGTATGCAGACATTTTCAAAAAGGGACTACCGTTACAGCTCTTCACCGACTTCCGATCCAGCCTTAGCATTCGGCCACCTCCCGCTCCGTCTGAGGGGGAGTATTAGCGAATATTCTCCGTATATTTTATAATTATGATAGATATATATTTAAGGTAACTTAGGATTCTAATTGTATTAGGAATCAACATTTGTAAGGTAAGTTAGGATTCATACCATATTAGGAATCAACCTTGTACATCTATATATATTGTGAATAATGAAAGGAATCCCCAATGGAAATTATTCTATCTTTCAGATATGAATCAATGGAGAACATCACATAACTGCATAGAATTTTGGAAAGCAATTGTCTAACAAATAACCCAAGGGACACTGATTAAATCAGAATTTTTGTTAAGGAGATTCAAGTTATAAAGAATTAAACATATGAAGAAGCTAAAGGGATTTAACATTTACTATATACACATAATAATTTTGACCTTATATATAAAGTGTTATTTTCGATAAAGGAGGTTCAGGGGAATCCAAAATTCAAGATGAGAAAAGATCTGAGAAATCATTTGGCGAAGATAAAAGAGTTCAACACATGACCGAAACAAAGCCCATATCCTTCTCTTATAAATAGAAAGAGAGCGACTTGACAGGACCCTCATTTGCTCTATCTAACTTGGCATTTTCTCCTTCGGGTACCCTTGCTCCAGCCCTGTACTCAAATAAATGCATAAGCATATCATTTGTTAATTATCAGACCCACCAAATAACACGAATGAAGGCTCGTGAACAAGCAATTACCTCAAACCACATCTAACATATAGTACTAACTAGTTTTATACTTGAATAACTGATATACATAAATACATTGACAAATATACACGAAGAGAGAGAAATCTAAAGAGGGTGTGGTGGGGTGACAGACAGAGAGTGAGCACAAATAGCTTCAAGCATATAAAACATCATGCAAGAAAACACCATGTGTGCTCACTCTCTTCTGTCACCTCCATTTTGCTCTCTAGTTACACTACTTAAAATCTTGCATAGGTCACTACCTATCATAACACCCTCCCCACCTCGAGAAAAAGAACCCTAAATCAGAGAAAATGGTGGTTTAAGGAAACCACTAAAACATACCTGAGGTGAATCAATGCAGAAAAATTTGGAGAACTGCACAAACATTGAAATCTTTTCAATATAGTAGTACACACATGAAAATAGATCAAGAAAACTTCATTAATTATCAGATCCACTATTTACTACTCCAATCAACACACGCACAACAGAACAAACTCTAAGGGAGAAAGTATGTAGTGGGGGTGACAGATAGAGCAGTGAGCACGCATAGCTTCAAGCATATATACATCATGCAAGAAAACACCATATGTGCTCACTCTCTTTTGTCACCTCCCTCTTTTTACCCAATTTAGCATCATGAATCTTGAATTCAATAAGATCTCCGCAGCGGGAAGAAGAGTACTAATGAGAATCTTTACCAATACAAGACCTAAGAAATTAAGAACCCTAGATCTGAAATAGAAGCAACTACTGTTTCACTAAAGGAACAATTAATTATCTGATTTATGAGATTTGATGTGTGAGGAATAATGGGGAGTATGATGGCCTTTATATTGGTAGAGAAACACACGATTCCATCACGTAAGGAATAAATTTGTGTTTATCTTTTTCGTTAATGAGTCTATCCCCAAATATATGAATAAACAAATCTAGCCCTAGGTATACTGTTATGGGCTACCCACACCACTGCTACAAACATATAGGATGAGTGAGAGAGAGTTGAACAAACGATCTCGTTACAATTTATATGATACTTTTCAAAATTTTAGAGTTAATTTAATTTAAATTTGAAGTTAAATTAGATTAAATTAATTTAATATTTTAACATTAAAAATTACTCTCTCCATCACAATTAAGTGTTTTAATTTGACTTAGCACGAAATTTAAAAATTTAAGACAGACTTTTGAATCTTGTGTATTAAATTAAAGATGTGTAAAGTAGCAAAAAATTATTTGAATCTTGTGGGTTATAAAGATGTGTCAACAACATCTTTATCGTCGGACAGTGAGTGTTCGAACATGGCTGCCAGCATTTCCTGTGGTTCTTCTTCTTGATCTCCTTCCTCCTCTTCGTTCTCATCATCACTGAGAGTTACCCACATAACCTTACCAATTTTTCTAAGGGTGTTTGTACACTCATTAGCGTAGTGTCCCCAACCCGAGGATGCATGAGACTGCACTCCCTCGAGTTGTTTGGGATTGAAATTGGCACTGCCGGAGTTAGATTTTCTCAGTGGATTGTGATTTCTTTGCTCAGAAGGTGACCTATTTGGTTGTTTATTAAAGTGTGGGTTTTGATGTTGTTTGTATTTGGCTTTATTGTGATCATTGTTGATCTTTCTCACCATCGAATTGAATCGACGAGTAAGTAAGGCAACAGTTGCACCATTTCCCAGTTCCTCCAAGTTTTCTTCCTCGTTTTCTAATTCAGTTTTCGAGGTTTGTCCTTGGAGTGCCAAAGTATTGTCTTTATACATATCTCTTTGGCTCTTCATGTTCATCTCATATGTTTGAAAGATGCTCATCAAGGCATGTAGATCCATAGTAACAATATTATGGGCCTCTTCAATAGCACAAATCTTAGTATTAAATCTTTCAGGAAGAGATCTGAGAGCTTTATCCACACGTTGTGTGTTGGTTAAAGGAGAACCAAGCACTTGACATTGATTAGCAATGTCAATTAACTTTTCAAAATAGGATTTTATGTCTTCAGATTCTTCCATCCTTAAGCGTTCGTATTGGCTCAAAATCATGTGAAGCTTTGTATGTCGTACACTCAAGGTACCTTCACAATGAGTTTGTAAGGTCTCCCAAGCATCCTTGGCCGTAGTACAATTATGGATGAGTTTAAACATATAGAGATCTACCCATCCAAATATCGCATTTAGGACCTTTTCATTGAAACTCGCACTATTGATTTCTTCCGCGGTCCATTCAGATTCGGGTTTGGTAGGTACATCACCATCCTCGTCTGCTGAGTACTTGGGAATCACATAGCCTTCGGAAACTGATCTCCAAGCTCGAACATCAATAGATTTTATGTGCGAACGTAGTCGAATTTTCCAATAGGCATAGTTAGTTCCATCAAGAATTGGAAATCTACCAATGTTTTGTATAGCTGAGTCCATAGCCATAATATTCAGAATCAAACACTTATTGTATCAAGTGTTGGCTCTGATACAACTTTGTTGGGTCCGGGGTTACGGATAAGCAAGGATGTGTAAGAATAAAATAGTAACAGCTAAAACAATTAAAACAGTTTTTGGATGTTGCCTTCAATGTTGTGTCAACATCGGAGGCAACATTGTGATAAAACAGTTATAAACCTTTATAGAGTAAATGCAGCGGAAAAGTAAAGAGACACAAGGTTTATATTTTCAAGGGTATATATTAATATATCCTTTGATGGTCAATGACCAAAGAATTGTATAAATTATATACAATTACAAATGAATTTCTTTTTACAAGATTGAACAATAAATGCGAAAAAGAAATTACAAAAAAAAGTGAAGTCGCAGATGACTTCAGCCTAAAGTTAAAAGATCTAAAAAGACAAATACAACATCTTTATTACTATTGGTTGAAATATAAGCTTGATCTAGAATCTGGGCAGCAATAGTAATGTGGGACTAGATGTTGTTATACTACTTTAGGCTAAGTGTGTTGATCCAGTTTCTAAGGTGAATATGCGAGAGCTCTCTTGGTAATTCTTCTCATTCAATTCTGGATCTCGATACTCTGAAGCTCCCCTCTATTTATAGTGTGGAACTTCCCTTGAAATCCTCACTGATTGGTTGCGGAGGTTGAGTAAAAGAAGGCTTCATCTTGGACCGGTTCTTGCTCCTTAAAAAGCTCAACGTTCTAGACTTGGTCTTCACGCTGCTTCCTCTCCAAGCTTTGACTGTTTCTTTTACCACATTTTAAACACAACATCATTTTAAGCTTGCCTAGGTCATTTTTTACTCACAGTAACACAACCTGTTTTGGCCGAAATAATAGGTAAAATCATTACAGAGATGTTGTCAGGAATGTTGTCACAACATCGCAGGCAACATTCTTATTCTCATAAGATGTTGTCCTGAGCATTTACAGATGTTGTCACAACATCCATCCAACATCAACAATCATGTTCACCACTAGCATTGAATCAAGTAGTTGTAATTATGGACAATAAACTACTGGATGCGTTGAACAACAGCCTGAACTTCAGATAAATTGTTAGTGGAGAAGTGGACTGGAGAAGAAAATGCCATAACCATGTGTCCATCTCTCTTTCTAACAATACCCCTACTCTTGGCTTGCCTTGATCAACTCAAGTAGCTCACATTCGAGTTAAGCTTCCATTCATTATCCTTTAGTTTGGTTCACATTACCATGGTGCTCCTGAGTTGTGGGCTTATAAGCTTCTGTAGTATGGCAAATTTATTCCAGATTGAATTACAATCCATTGAATTGAACCTTTTCCATTTTTAGAACCTCGATCTGGTGGATTAAAGATGAAAATTGGTGTATATTTACTATCAACCTCATCGTCATCATTGTTATTGGACCTATTTCTCATACATGGCATACGCTTCCGAAGTAATAAGAAAAAAAATGAGTGATTCCTTGCAAGATAAGCTTTGCAAATAGATCCTTCAATCTTAGACCTCTGCTTAGTTTGTACTTGCCAATGGTACTGCATGTTTAATATCATGCTATATAGTAATTAGTTAGAAAAATACAAATCAAGGAATGTGGTAGTAAGTTTGGTTCGTTACCTCTAGAAAGGATATATCCACTTGTATTTAACCGGGCCTCCAAAGCGTGCCTCGTGTACAAAATAAATGAGAAGATGTTCCATCACATCAAGAAATCCACATGGAAAGATCTTTTCGAGCTTAGTGATAATGACAGTAATATTTTGATCCATCCTTACAAGGTTATCTTCCCTCAAAGTGTTAGAACACAATTCTTTGAAGAACATATTTACCTTTGTGATTGGTTTTCATATTCTTTCGGGTAAATGGTTGTGATGAACCAAATTAAAAGTCGTGAAGGCACTAACTTCCCCGAATTAGTAAGCCAAACACAACCCAAGAGAAACCGTTGAAGTAAGGAATTAAAATACAGAAGGTAACATACAAATCAATTTCATGTATTTAAAAAGTTACACTCATAAATACGGAATAAGAAAGACCATTCCCTTAGATTTTTGTCACTAGTACAAGAACTTGCTAAGATAAAGAAATACAAAGTATGGGTGAAACACTCGAATTCTGTCTGAAAATGAGAACGACAGAAAAATAAAGTAGAAGGGGACTTCGGTGCTACAAATTATCTGGTAGCTCACCCTAGGGAATATGAAATCAACTCCTCAGCGGGGTGGATAATCTTGAGGTGTACTGGAAATAGGAATAGAACCTGCACACAAAATGATGAAACACGTGTAGCATGAGTATGAGAAACATGTGTACTCAGCCGCATCGTCGACCGACCCTATCTTAAATGAAGACGATGGTCTTCCGATTACTACTTCTACCCTAACCGCCATTAGTTGTCATAACAATAATAATTATAAAATCACTTAAATCATGATTCCAAGCCTAGGTTATAACATCTACTCCCTCAAATCTGATAAGGTATTCATACAACCAATTCGATAGAGTTTAATCAGGCAGTTCAAACATCAAGCAAACAAGATATAGATGGAATGATATGAGATATAAATGAAATGCAAATGCAATTGCAAGGCCTTTCTTCCTCATCACTGGTACACACCCGTTCAAATACTATGAATTGTGACCTATGAGGGACTCGCACGATCCATATGCCACCCAGAATCATTTTCCTTCAGATTTCTTAGCCAATCTTAGGCTCTCAATCACATCACTTAGCCAAATGTAGGCTCATAATAACTGGCTCTAGCCAATACTAGGCTCACAATACTTGTCTCTATCCAATCGGGCTCATATATAAATATCATAACTTCATCCAAAAACATTTTCCCTCGGACCCACATATGTATCACCAAATATGCATGTATGAGATACCATATAAAGTATGAATATAACATGCACAACATCAAGAAGCCAAGATATACAGAAAATATTCAATCTCTAACCACCACAAGTCATAAAGGTTAAACCTTTAACCATTTTCATAACAAGTTACAATTTTTTAGCTTCTTTGTCACTTTTTACGAGTATTTAGGAGTGATGAATAACACAATAACAAATAAGACAGGCATACAAATATAAGACTGAAAAGTACGGGCTTCATACCTCAATCACATATCCATAAGATCGTACTATCTATTACCTAGTGCCCAAAGAATGGCATTCACTATAGAATTTAAATGGCTCAAGTACCCATAAGATGTCACTGGTACCCGATACAAGTGCTCGTCACCTCACAAGTATCGGAACCCCTCATTATCCCCATTACACCCTCTTATTTAGTTTATTAGACTAATCATAACGTTTTAACTAAGGTACAAGATATCAAATACACTCATACTGTATGTGGATGTTTCGAATATACAACGGACTTGCTTGCGCACTCAAAATACTCGTATGAGGTCATCTTAACCCACTTTTGACTATGGTCAACTCTAAATTCTTTAAATTACTAGAATTTGTGTCTAAAATACACCAGAGTCTTTGGAGAACCGAACCAATAACTCGACTAAGTCATAACTGATATTACGGACCAAGTGGAATAGACAAAACTTTGAAAAATACTCAAATGCCCTCGATGTTGACCTTATTCAAACAAAACTCATCTTTTAACTTAAGACTTTCAAATATTCATATTATTATCCGAATCTTACCCAATTCTCTCGAGACTCGTTCCAATCATTCACCTAAGTCAAAAATCACATTTCGGAGCTAACAGAACCATCAGAATTCGTTTCCTAGTGCGTTTTCTCAAAAGTCAACTCCTAGTCAAACTTTCCAAACTTAAAGCTTCAATTTCCAAAACATGTGATTTTCTTCCATTACTTTAACCCGATTGCCTCTAGAATCACGCCACCCATCCCCGCACATCAAATACACCAAAACCAAGCTAGAGAAAAGGGCATTTACAAGAAAATAAGAAAAATGTTTAAAACGACCTAGCGGGTCGTTACATCATCCATCATTTAAACACATGTTCGTCCTCGAACATAAAAGAGAAAGGAAGTACCTGAATCATCAAAAAGTTGAGGATATCTAGCCCGTATGTCCGTCTTAGTCTCCCAGGTAGCCTCCTAAATCAAACGATGCCTCTACTGAATATTTACTGAAGCTGTCTCTTTGGATCTCAATTTCAGAATATGCCTATCTAGAATGGCAACTGGTTTTTCCTCACAAGTAAAATTCTTATCAAGCACCACGAAATCCCACTAAATTACATGAGAATCATCCGTATGATACTTCTTGAGCATGGAAATATGAAATACAAAATGGACTCCCAATAAGCCAAGACGTAAAGCCAACTCACAGGCTACCTCACCAATACTCTAAACAATCTCTAATGGGCCAATATACTTGGGACTCAACTAGACACTCTTCCTAAACATCACCATTACCTTCATGGGTGACACCCTCAACATAACTCGTTCACCAACCATGAACTCTAGATTATGAACCTTCCGATCCGCGTAACTCTTCTGTTGACTCTGAGCTGTGAGAATCCTCTCCTGAATCAGTTTGACCTTGTCCAAAAAATCACACAATAAATCTCTACCCTAAGGCCTAACCTCAAATGTATGCAACCAATAGGAGAACAACACATCCTACCATAAAATACCTCAAACGGTGACATCTCAATACTAGAATAGTAAATGTTGTTGTAAGCAAACTTAGCCAAAGGTAGGAACTGATCTCAATAACCACTAAAATAAATCACATAGGCCTGCAACATATCCTCAAAGAACTGGATAGTCCGTTCAGACTAACCATCATTCTGAGTGTGAAATATTGTACTAAGCTCTAGAAATAGGATGCAAACTGCATGCCTTGATCTGAAATGATAGAAATAGGCACCCCATACAAGCAAACTATCTGCCATAAATCCTAACTAACTTCTCTGAATTGTAAGTAGTCTGAACCAGTACAAAGTGAGTTGACTTCATCAATCAATCCACAATCACCCAAATGACATCAAACTTCCCCGAAGTCCATGGTAACCCTACAACAAAATCCATAGCAATCCGCTCCCATTTTCTCTCGGGTATAGGCATCCTCTGAGTAAGCCCACCAGGCTTTTGGTACTCATACTTTATGTAACATCCCATACTTTTAGATTACGATTTGAATCACTAAGCGTATGTAAAATCGCTAGGCGTGTGTAAATAGACCCGAGCATTGGGAAAATTTTAGATCATATTTACTTATGCTAATAAAGGGATTAGTATATAGAATGATAAAATCCCGAAATAATATTAGGACGTAACAAGTGTGACGACGGGGGAAGGAAATAAATTTGGTATGTACATAAAGAGATTATGGACTAGTGTCATATTAGGAAATTATGACATTAAGTATATGAAGGCCTTATAAGTTATCAAGGTTTAAGTGAATTGGAATCACATAATTAATTATGTGTGTGATTGATAAATTATGCGGAGGTAGGTCACTTAATTAATTAAGTGACTATGCATGTTGGTGGCATGTGGCGTTAATTAAAGATAACTCCACCGCCAAAGTTTGGCTGGTGGAAAACAATATAATGAGCCATAATTATGTGCATTTGAAACATCTTTTGGGGAGAGTTTATATTGTAATATTGGGGAGCAATTCGTGAGGTAGTCTGTTTCATTTTGCATTGGAGAATTGAGATTAGAGGAGAGGACCAACCTTTTTTTCATTTTCAATAACATCCTAGCATCCTACTGGAATTTACCCTGTGTTGTCTAATATGAACCTTTTGGCGTTTGTACTTGGAGCATTTCATTGGCTAAGTCGTCAGTGAGTAATTTTGTGGTTTCATTTAGTATTTCAAATATGGTGTACGGATAGATACCATTGCAAGAGGGACTGGTTCCGTTATTAATCGAGGTATGTTAACGCAAATTATTTCTTTCTTTTGGCATGTTTCATGTAACGAAATATAACTATGATATTGTTCCATAAATTATTCTACTCCTAGTGGTTAAGAATATTCATGTTATTAATTCCTATGTTAAAAACATATCTAAATATGTTCCTAAGTCCTTATTAAGGCATACAGAAAAGTTGTTAATATTTACGGCGTTAACTGAAGGCACAAGGAAATTATATCATTCAGGATATTTTATTGTGATTCATGAATTTTCATTTGCATTCATGTTTTACTCAAGACCGTATATTGGGGACGGGAAACGGGAAACGCAGACATGAAATGATGCTTGTGTGGCCGGTATATATGTATTTACCGCATTATGCATGACATTTAGACATATTATGCCCACAGAGGCCGACATGAAATGATGCCTACATAGGCTGTTATGGTAAGGAAGATGCTCAATGGGGCCGATGTATATGTATACCGCATTGTTCATGACATTTAGGCATATGTATTAGGGCCCTCAGAGGCATTTACTGTTGGTCAGTTGTTTCTGTTTCAGTTGTTGTTATATCCCTGTTATACTATTTTTCATGCCTGACATACTCAGTACATCAGTCGTACTGACATCCCTTTTGTCAGGGGAAGCTGCGTTTCATGCCCGTAGGTTCAGTTAAAGAGGGCGACGGTTCACGCTAGTAGGTTGCTGGTTCAGCTGATATTGGAGCACTCTATTTATTTCAGAGTTGCAGTCTGGTCGTGGTACATTATTTTTGCATACGCATACGGGTATGGAGGGGTCATATCCCATCCTTGTGATGTCATGTATTCTTTAGAGGCTTGCAGACAGGTGTCTTATGGTTAGTTGTCATGTTTGGCCTTGTCGGCCTTGGTATGGGTATGTATATATGAAAATTGGATTTCTAGTTAAGATTTTCTATAATATTTTTCAGCTTAGCCCGTATTTAATTATGATTAGGTGTTGGATGTACGATTAGCGGTACCCGACGGGTGGAGTTCGGGTGCCCGTCGCGTCCCTACGTTTTGGGTTGTGACACTTTACTTATTGACAATTCACACAACGAGATACGAATCCCGCGATGTCCCTCTTCATACTAAACCAACAATAATGTTGTTTTAAATCTCGATGCATCTTTGTAGCTCTTGGATGGATGGAGTACTTCGAACTGTGAGCCTCTTCCATGATCAATCTAGTCAAATTCCCCACTCTAGGAACACATATGCGACCCTTGCTTCACAACACTCCTTCATCATCAAGAAATATTTTTTTCCATTTCCGTTCAATAACTTGTCTCGAATCTTGCACAACTTAGTATCATCAAATTACTGATCCCTAATTTGCTATAATAAAAAAGACTGGTGTATCTACACAAGCTATAATCTTTCAAGGATCATAAATATCAAGTCTTAGCAACTTATTTGACAAGGACTACACATTCATAACCAACGGTCGCTCCCTAACCTACAAGCATGCTAGGCTACTGTCACGATCCCTTTTAGGAATCGTGGTGGCACCTATATTTTCCCACTGGTAGGTGAACCACTCACAATCTCATAAATCAATATATACGAATAAATGTACAAGAATAATAAGTAATATAAAACCTTGTCTATCATAATAAGAAAATGCGAAACATAAGTCTAAAAATCAATAAAAAATCCCCCAATAATCTGGTATGTGAATACAAGAGCACTAACAACAGTATAAGTCTGAAATGAAGAGCAACATAAGCAAAAACTGAATACATAATCTGAAAAGTATGAGTGTGTCTCCAGAATCAAGAAAAGACATAGATAAAGATATAAGCATCCCGGGGCATGCCAGAAGAAACATCTTCACCCTGAATGCTGAAATCCACCTACTCGGACTCACACTCGAGCTTGGGAACTAGTAGTAAGATTTGTATCTGCATCAAGAAAAGATGCAGCAAGTGTAGCATGAGTACACAACGTACCCCCGTAGACATCACAAGCCGACAATGATGGAAGATATGCAAAGAGAGATAAATATTAAGTTGACATCAAATAGTCCTATACTAAACAATTCAATAATCCAAGTAATGTCACATTACCCACACAATAGTTCATAGAGTTCACATATCACCTTATTCAACTAAGATTTCATAATCACTTAAGTTAACCCAGTTCCAAAAGAGTTCAAAAATGGTGATCCAAGTATCAAACAGCAAGTACAATCATTTCATATACATAAATGTAGCCAAGTCATCAACAATCAAGGCAGAACCAAGTTCATCCATAGATAATCAATGAAATGATATATGTATGATATGAATGCAATGCCTATGCCAGGTACCTTATCCGCCAATATACAGGCGCTTGAGTTTTTATTATGAATGCATACCCATAGGGGACCCACAAAGTCCATGTACTCATCTAGAATTTCTCCACAAACACCAACCATTGGTTGAATAACTGTTGCAGGTGTGCAACCTGCTCCTCGTGTGTCATCATCATCTCAATGTTGCCATAATCTCATAGTGTTCTTACCTTTTCGATCCCTTGTACCCACAACATATATCATACCACTCCATTATCAATATCATCAGAACCATGAGTGTATAAATGCAAATGAAAATACTAAGCAAGAATCATAATGTCATGAGATGCAACCAAGTATAGAGATGAATATCACATGCTTTCAAAAATACAAAAACATATAATCCAAGTCCAATCAGGATATCATAACAAAGCATGTGTGATGAATGTGTATAGCGATAACAGGTATGGCGACGAGCCCACATAATGGAAACAAACCCAATTAATCAACAGTCAAAATCAACTTAAGGCTAATTCTCCAAATCACCCATCATCATAGTTCAACACTGGTACTCACTCAACCATTCATCACAACCATTCGAGTGGCACCCCCAAACACGCCAAATACCCCTCAATATTTATAACTAATTATTCACTTCTATCGAAGTCTAGTAAAAGGAAATTGTAGCCTACCTCTAGGTCGAACATGAGCCTCGAACAGTTCAATCTCTGCACTAGCATTTCCCTTCTGATGCACCTCATGATAATCACATTCTAATATGCATATACTATTTATTAATATAAGGCTTACACATAATACAAGGACTAGTCCTTAAACAAATCAAGACTTCAAATATCAATCGCGGGCCCACGTCACCAAGACTCAAACTTTATTACTCAAAAAGCATGAACACATACTAGGTAATCATATCCCAAAGTTAATTAGAAATCTATGATCATTTGGACCTTCAATTGAACCATTTAAGAAAAGCCCCAATTTGGAAACCCTAGAATTTTCCCCAATTTAAAAAGGTTTCTATAATCAAATTAAACTCCACAACATGATTATCTAACATATTCCATCACTAATTCATAATAATTGAAGTAATCTAATCCATAGAATGACATTGATAAAAGATACAACTCCCTAAATCTCACAAGAACCTATAATTCATTTTTCCCATTTCACATGCACACTTAATCACCATTAAATGACTTAGAAGCATGAATGAAATCACAAAGGAAGGAAATCTTACCCCAAATGAAGAGTTCACTCTATATCTTTAGAATTTCCCCTCTTGCAGCTCTAGGTTTGAGAATAACTATTTTGGGAAATGAACCTTGACTTAGAAATTCAATATGCTACCTGATCCCGTGATTTCGCCCCAGCAACTCCACTGGCGTGGTATCAGTCTCGTGTAAATCAACCTCACTAAGGTGGTGTCACTTGACACCTTGCCTCAGTGCATCAACCTACCCGATTCCACTGAGGTGATGAAAATAAGGTCATAAACTTAAGTTTCCAACATGAGCCGCGAGGTGATTTGCTAGGATTTACAAATATTGCCAACCATCCTATGGTGACATGCTTAATGTGGAGTGGAGTTAAAGAAAAGATTTGAAGATTGAAGAAAGAAACATTTTTTTCGGCTTTTATGTAGGTCCTGGCCGAGACCACATTTTAGCCTGTTTTTATTCCTAGCTTAATTACTAGATATCCTTATAGCTTAATTACTATGCCATGTAATAAGATAAGATGACCAAGCTGATAACCATCTAGAAGGAGAAGCTTCCAATGTTTCCCAAGGAGATAATTCATGAACTAGCTAGTTCATGCACTTATCTACATGGATGACACAAAAGGGTGGCCTAGAGAACATGAAGAGTTTTGATTGTTCGAATGGCTTGTGATGCCATTTGGATTTTGTAATGCTCCAAGCTCTTTAATGAGACTAATACACGAGGTACTACGACCATTCAGGAGTAAATTTATGGTGGTTTACTTAGATGATATCTTAATTTATAGTCAAGATAGGGAATATCACTTGTCACATTTAGAAGCTCTATTTGAGAAGTTAAGAGATGTAAAGTTGTATGGCAAGTTAGAGAAATATTCTTGTATGATTACTAGTATCTCATTCTTAGGATACATAGTATCATCCAAGGGCATTTATGTGGATCCATCCAAGGTGGAAGCTATCCGGAGTTGGCCTGAGCCTACGAATGTAAGTGAGGTAAGAGGTTTCCATGGTTTGGCTTCTTTTTATCATCGTTTGATTCGACATTTTAGTACCCTTGCTGCCACTATCACTTAACTAATGAAAAATGGTGAGTTTAAATGGTCCCAAGAAGCACAAAGAGCTTTGAAAACCTTGAAGGGAAGGTTATGTGAAGCACCGGCTCTAGCTATTCCAAACCTTGAGAAGCTATTTGAAATTGGATGTGATGCTAGTGGAATTGGTGTTGGTACCATCTTGATTCAAGAAAAAAGACCCATTTCTTTCTTTAGTGAAAAATTGAGTGGTGCGCGGCTCAATTATTTTACTTATGATAAGGAATTTTATATTGTGAGATCCTTGGTCCAATGGGAATATTATTTGAGGCCGAAACTTTTTGTCTTGTATTCAGATCATTTGGTTTGGCTACACCTAAGGAAGGAAGGATTTTCCAACATGAGAAAGAACAAGCTAATGCCGAGAGCGGATGATCCTTTCAAGATATTTGCCAGGTTTGGGGAAATCGCCTACAAAGTAGAACTTTCGGACAAATATGGAGGTATTAGTTCAACATTTAATGTTGGATACTTATCACTATACATAGATTATGAGAATTTGAGGGCAATTCTGTTAAAAAGGGAAGTATGATGAAAAGAAGGTCATAAACTTATGTTTCCAACATGCGCCACGAGGTGATTTGTTAGGCGTGCCAAAGATTGTCAACCGTCCTATGGTGACATGCTTAATGTGGAGTGGAGTGGAGTTGATGACAAAACTTGAAGATCCAAGAAGAAAATATTTGTTTCGGCTTTTATGTAGGTCTTGGTCGAGACCGCCTTTTAGCTTGTTTTAATTCCTTACTTAATTTCTAGATCTCTTTATAACATAATTACTATGCCATGTAATAAGATAAGATGACCAAGCCGAGAACCATCTAGAAGGAGAAGCTTCCAACATTCCCCAATGAGCTAATTCATGAACTAGCTAGTTTATGCACTTATCTACATGGATGACACAAAAGGGTGGCCTAGAGAACAAGAAGAGTTTTGTCTTTTCCCTTCTCCCAAATCGGCTGAACCTCTCCCCCTTTCCCATTCGGACTAGATGCATTTTTATGTCTATCTTGTTACCTCTTCTAGAAGGTTTAGAACTAGTATAAATAGTGGATGTAGTTGATGAAAGGAGACATTGAATTTGTATGAAATATATTTGAGTTTTCTCAAACTTTTCTAAGTTATTCAACCTTTGTGTTGTTATCTTAGTTGGTCCTTTTGTGGTCCAACCCTTGGTCCTTTTGTGGTCCAAAACCTAGGTGTAAGTCTAGTTAGAACTTTTGTGATCTAACTATACCCAAGCCAATGTTCTATCCGGTTACTTTGTCACAAACACATTAGAATGTCATCTCGGCCTACATCACCTTACCCGCACCCGAACTTGTCTATCAATTTCGTGCCCAATCATTGTCTAAACTGCCTAATCACTTTCACCCCAATACACTACAACACTTCCCAAACATACGCCAAAAAGGTCGTTAACCAACTCCTCCCAAAAACACCTGAGACCCCAACCAACTACTCCACCATCCTCACCGGGTTCAACCTTCATACATTTAGTCCCGACCAATTTTTGCCACCTTACCACCATCCAACCACCAAATACCAACCATCAACATAACCTACAATGTGTCTAGTTCATCCTCTCCAAACGCCTTAGCCCTAAACCACCTAAGGGCACCGCTACATCTCCCACAAACCTAAACTGTCAGGAAACCATCCTATTCCACCAACCTCCATTTGACTCCCATATTTGTGTCCGTCCACCCCCAAACCAACTCCGACCAACCTAACCATACAATCCCCTCCTTATATACATCAAGAGGCCCGCACGCCACTGTGGAAATCCCCTCCATGAAAGAGAAAATTCAACAAATGCTCACACAACACTTCTGCGAGCCAACCTCCTTAGAGGCGGACATGCAGAAGCAGACAGCAGTGCCGCCGAGGCGGAAACCATACACCAGATCATATAAAACTAACTTAATATTTCACCAAACACCCGAAACACTCTCGAGACCTCCCAAACACAATCCATATATGCTCCCCCAAGGTAAATAGTGCTACGAACTCACTTATATCCTCAGATTTACTATTTAACTAAGCTAAGACATTCTTTTCTAAAAGAATCATATGGAACAACCAAATAGCCAAATATTACAAATAAGGCCACATAATACATCTAATTATCTCGGAAAGCAAACCAATAACTCGACTAAATCATAAATGACCCTCCAAAACTTCTGGAAGTGACGGAACCTGGAAATGAACCCATCTACTCTAAAGTCAACCTTAAGTCAAACTATCAAACTCTAAGGTTTCTATTTTGGAGTTTTCATCAGAAACTCATATCAATGGACCTCAGGATCCATGTCACCCATCCCTGCTCATCATAAACCCCACATAGAGACCACGGGAAGGTTAAAATAGGCAAATAAGGGTCTTTAGCTAAAAATGGTCGAACGGGTCATTTTATAAGATATCTATTAAACAAACTTTCATCATTGAATGAAGAGAAACTAAACAAGAGAAATGTACCGAAAGTAGTAAACAATTCAATATATCAGCTTTGCATGTCGGACTCTGTCTCCCAAGTCGCCTCCTTAACAGGGCGATGCTTACAGAAGCTATCATCTTAGACCACAACCTTCTCACATACCTATCTAAAATAGCCACAAAATCCTACTCAAACTCCAAATTCTGATCTAGAAATAAGGAGTCCCACTGGATAATATAAGAACTGTCGGCATGATACTTCTTCAGTATGGACACATGGAAAAATAGATAGACGCCTGAATGACCTAGTGGCAAAGCCAACTCATATGCTACCTCTCCAACCCTCTGAAGAACCTCAAAAGGTCTGATATACCTCAGACTCAACTTTCCTCTCTTGCCGAACCTTATCATACCCTTTATGGGGAGACCTTCAGAAGAATCCTATTACCAACCATAAACTCTAAGTCTCGGACCTTCCAATCCGAATACTCATTCTGCCTGCCCTATGCTGTCAGGAGCTTGTCCTGAATTACCTTCACCTTCTCTAAAGAATTCCTCAACATATCGATACCCCAAGGATGAACCTCGAACGCATAAAACCAACCAATGGGAGAACGACATCTCCTACCACAAAAGGCCTCAAACGATGTCATATTGATACTGGAGTGATAGTTATTGTTGTACGTAAACTATGCCAAAGGTAAGAATTGGTCCCAATGAGCACCAAAATCAATCATGCACATTCGTAACATATCCTATAATACCTGAATAGTCCACTCGGACTGACCGTCGGTCTGAGGGTGAAGAGTTGTACTGAGATCCAAGCAAGTACCCAACTCTCTTTATAAAATCTGCCAGAAATGCAAAATAAACTAAATACTCCGATCCCAGATGATAGAAATAGGAACCCCACAAAGATGCAGAATCTCACGAATGTAGATCTTAGCAAACTTTTCTGCATTATAAGTCATCTGGACGGGAATGAAATGCGCAGACTTAGTCAATCTATCAACAATGACCCAAATAACATCTAAGTTGCCCAATGTTCTGGGAAACCCAACAACAATATCTATGGTAATCCTCTCTCACTTCTACTCAGAAATGGGTATCATCTGAGACACACCACTGGGTCATTAGTGCTCATACTTGACTTGCTGACAATTCTGACATCCAGACATAAACTCAATAATGTCTCTCTTCATCATCCCCCACTAATAATGCTTCCTCAAGTCACAGTATATCTTAGTAGCACCGGGATGAATTTAATATCTAGTCAAATTATGAATTCTTGGAACAGATACTCTACCTTTGATCCTCAACACCCCCTCACCATCAATCAAAGCCTTTTTGGCTTCGCCACTAATCACCTTATCTTGAATTTTACACAACTTCTCATCATCATACTAGTGTGTCCAAATTTGATCTAAAAGAGATGTCCTCACCTTAACACATGTCAGAATCCAATCCGGATCCAAAATATCAAGCCTCACAAAACATTTAGCTTGAGATTTGATCTCCAATGCCAACGGAAGCATAGAAATAATAAAATAAGCTAAAATCCCCATGCTGACTTCCTTTCGACTCAAGGCATCTGCCACTACATTGGCCTTGCCTGGATGGTACAAAATGGTCATGTCATAATCTTTCAACAACTCCATCCACTAACGCTTCCTATAATTCAAATCCCTTTGATTACGCATATGCTAAAGACTGCGGTGGTTGGTATACACCTCACAATGGACACCATAAAGATAATGCCTCCAAATTTTCAAAGCAAACATAACGGCAGCCAACTATAAGTCATAAACAGGATAATTCTTCTCGTGCACCTTCAACTGCCTCAATGCATAAGCAATAACCTTACCATCCTACATCAATACATAGCCCAACCCGATCCTCGAAGCATCACAATAAATAATAAAGTCCTTCCCTTCTCCGAAAGGGACAAAATTAAGGTTGTGGTCAAAAGAGACTTGAGCTTTTGAAAGCACTTCTCACACTCATCGGACCACTGGAACTGTACCTTTTTCCAAGTCAAACACGTCAGATGAGAAGCAATAGAAGAGAATCCCTTGATGAACTGGCGATAGTAGCTAACAAGACCTATAAAGATCTGAGTTTATATCATAGAAATTGATTTAGGAAAGTCCCTGACTGCCTCTCTCATTTTAGGATCAACCATAATATCTTTCTTGGACAACACATGTCCTAAGAATGTCACTAAACTCAACCAAAACTCGCACTTTGAGAACTTAGCATACAACTGCTTCTCATTTAATAACCCAAGGACCACTATCAGATATTGCTTATGGTCATCCCGACTCTTTTAATAGATCAAGATGTCATCAATGAACACAATCACAAAAGAGTCCAAATACTACTTAAATATCCCGTTCATCAAGTCCTTGAACGCTGCATGGGAATTAGTAAGCCCAAAGGACATCAAAAGGAACTAGTAATGACCACAACGAGTTCGGAAAGCCATCTTGAGAACATCCTCGGCCTGAATCTTCAATTGGTGATACCCGAACCTCAAGTCAATTTTCGAAAATACCGAAGCACCCTGAAGCTGGTCGAATAGGTCATCAATATGAGAAATCAAGTACTTGTTTCTAATGGTAACCTTGTTCAACAACCTGTAATTAATGCATATATGCATGGTGCCATTATTTTTCTTCGCGAACAAGACAAGAGCACCCCATAAAGATACACTCAGTCGAATGAAGCCCTTACTCAACAAATCCTAAAGCATCTCCTATAACCTTTTAAGCTCTACCAGGGCCATACGGTACGGAGGAATGGAAATATGTTGAGTACCCGGCTCAAGATCAATACAGAAGTCAATATCCCTGTCCGGTGACATACCCGGTAAATCTAAAGGGAAAACCTCGGCAAACTCACTACTATCAGAAAAGACTCAAAGGAAGGAGTCTCCACACTCGTATCCCAAATTTGAGCAAGATACGCCAGACAACCCTTTTCCACAAGATACGCCAGACAAACCTTGTCCACCAACTTTCTAGCACGGATAAAAAAATGATCTTCTCAAGAGTAGGGCTGGGAAACCCTTCTACCCTAACCTCGGAAGACCAGGCATGGCTAACGTGATTGTCTTGGTATAACAGTCCAGAATCACATGGTACGGTAATATCCAATCCATACCCAGAATAATATCAAGGTCAACCATGTCTAAAATGACCAAATCTACCAGGTATCGTACCCTATAAAAGTAACCACAAACTTAAGATAAACTTTATCTACAATTGCATACTCACCAACCAATGTGGACACACGAAAAGGGACATCAGAATATCACACCACATATCCAAATCAGTAGAAAAGTAGGCAAACAAATATGAGAATGTAGACCTTGTTTAAAATAACACTAAAGCAGACTGAGATGATACGTGTGATAATCGTGTATGATACATCAGCCTCAGGCCTACCCAAAAAAATATATCAATGAGTGCATCCTATATTGGACAGAGTACTTTGCTGACCACCTCAACCCAAATGAGATCAATCTCTCCCTGACTGGGATCCACCATAACTAGACTGATGGCCCCCACAGCCCAACTGAGATCCCTCTCAACTAACCTATCTATTACCCCTAGATGGTTGTGCTAAAGTCTTAGGTGCACTGGATGAACTCGATACAAGACTGGTGTACTCTCTCTTAAAATGCCTAACCTTACCACACTTGTAACAAGTTCTAACCGTTGAGGGTTGCTGAATAGAGATAGAAGAACCTGAACCACCATGGTCAGAATACCGAGATTGAGAACCCCTTGAAGACTGGCCCCTACTATAATTGCTTTGCCCCGTAGAGATACTATTTGTAATCTGGAGGGTTGGCTGAACTGGTCGACTAGGCTGTGACTGATGATATCTTACTTTGTTGTCCATAACCACGAGAAATAGAACCGTTGAACTGTCCATATCGTCTCACCCTCTTATCAGGGTCATATCTTGGCATGCTGCCCCTCACAGACTCTAACATCCTCGCATGCTCATCTAATGTCTCAAATGGATCCCAGAGATCACCAACTACAACGTGGCCAATTGAAGTGTAATACTCAATCCTATAACAAAATATCTCACTCGCTCAGCCTTTGTAGGTAGCAACAGTGCTACATAGCATGATAAGGCATGGAAGCGAGTCTCATACTATGCAATTGTGGAACCTCTCTGCTCAATTTTCTGAAACTCATCACTCTTTCTTAGACACAAGCTCAAAGACACATACTTCTCTAAGAAAACTCAATAATATCTAACCCATGACAGTGAAGGCGACTCTGTGGGTAAGCAATCAACATACACCCTCCACCATTATTTCGCATCTCCCAAAAGCTGAAGCACCACAAAACTGACTCCGTATGACTCAACAATACCCAAAGTATACAACCTCTCATGGCTGCTCACAATGAACTCATACACATCCTCCTCGGGCTGTCCATAAAATACCAGAGGTTTCATGTTCAAAAAGTGCTCGTAAATCTTTCGTTCATTGTGGGTCACAACTGTCTCTCCAATTCGACGAGGACCAAAATCTGGAGCATAAACCTCATCAATGTGAGGCACTGACATCTCCACTGGCTGAACCCTGGGAGTATAAAACTCGGGTGTCTGAGTCTATCCCTCTCCAACACGGGTGTGAGAACTACCCGGAGTAGTTAAATGTACTCATGTCTGGGCAAAACCAATAAGAACACTCAACAATCTGACTAGTGTGTCCTGTAGAACCAAAGCAGTAATAAATTCAGGTTGATCCTAGGCTGGCCCCATCTCCTCCTCAAGCAACTCGTCATAAGGCTCAATATACGAAACAAGAGACTCTGATCTGGCATGAGCTTGACTGATTCTCTGTGCCCGACCTCGAGTTGGTGCCGCTCCTCGGGCTCTACCTCATCCCCAAGCACGTCCTCTACCGTGACCACACACTGCTGGTGCTGGTACGAGTCCTCACCATTAGTAAGAGAATAGGAAAAAATGGTCAGATACCAATTTGATTCAACTAAGCATGAAAGAATGAAGAAAGCGAAATTTCCTAAATGCCTCATAGCCTCTCGAAGATAAGTACGGACGTCTCTGCACCGGTCTACTAGACATTGCTCTTATATTTATGACTATTTAATCTAAAGCTCTCATACCAACTTTATCACGACCCCTTTTAGGGATCATGGTGGCACCTATATTTTCCCATCGGTAGGCAAACCACTCACAATCTCATAAATCAAGATATATGAATAAATGTGGAAGAATAATAAATAATATAAAACCACGTCTATCATAATAAGAAAATGCGTAACATAAGTCTGAAGATCAATACAAAATCCCCCAAAGATCTGGTCTGTGAATACAAGAGCACTCATAACAGTATAAGTCTAAAATGAAGGGCAACATAAGCCAAACCGAATACATAATCTAAAAAGTATGAGTGTGTCTTCAGAATCAAGTAAAGACATAGATAAGGATATAAGCATCCCGGGGTATGTCGAAATAAGCATATTCACCTTGAACGCTGAAATCCACTTGTTAGGACTCACACTCAAGCTCGCGAACTGGTAGTGAGATTTGTGTCTGCATAAAGAAAATGCAGCAAGTGTTGCATTAGTACATAACGTACCCCTATAGACATCATAGGCCGACAATGATAAAAGATACACAAAAAGAGATAAATATCAAGTTGACACCAAATAGTCCTATAAAAAATAACGTTGCCCACATAATAGTTCATAGAGTTCACATATCACCTTATTCAACTAAGGTTTCACAATCACTTAAGTTATCCAGTTCTAGAAGAGTTTAATAACGGTGACCCATGTATCAAAGAGAAAATAAAATCCTTTCATATACAGAAATATAGCCAAGTCATCAACAATCAATCCAGAACCAAGTTCATCCATAGATAATCAACGAAATGATATATGTATTATATAAATGCAATGCATATGCCAGGTACCATTACCTCCAATATACAGGGGATAAAAAATTTCTTATGAAACGCACACCCATGGGGGACCCACAAAATCTATATACTCATCCGGAATTTCTCCACGAACCCCAGCCCTTGGCGGAATAGCTATAGCAGGTGTGTAACCCGCTCCTCACGTATCATCATCATCCCAGTGTTGCCATAATCTCATAGTGTTCTTACTTTTCCGGTCCCTTGGACCCACAACATATATCATACTACTCCAATATCAATATCATCAGAACCATAAGTGTATGAATGTAAATGATAATACCAGGCAAGAATCATAATGTCATGAGATGCAACCAAGTATAGAGATGAATATCACATACTTTTAAGAATACAACAATATATAATTCAAGTCTAATTAGGATATCATATCAAAGCATGTATGATAAATAAGAACAATGATAACAATTATGGCGATGAGCCCACATAATGGCGACAAGCCTAATTAATCAACAGTCGGAATCAGTGTAAGGCTGATTCCCTAAATCACCCGTCATCACAGTTCAACGCTGGTACCCACTCAACTATTAATCACAACCGTTTGAGTAAGCCCCCAAACACGCCCAATACCCCTCAATATTTATAACTAAGTATGCACTTATATCGACGTCTTGTGAAAGTAAACCATAGCCTACCTTTGCGCCAAATATGAGCCTCAAACAGTCTAATCTCTGCACTAGCTATGCCCTTCTATTGCGCCTCATGATAATCGAAGTCTAATAAGCATATACTATTTGTTAATATAAGGCTTACACATAATACAAGAACTTAGTCCTTAAACAAATCAAGACTTCAAATATCAACCCTGGACCCACATCACAAAGACTTAAACTTTATTACTCAAAAAGCATGAACACATACTAGGTAATCATATCCTTAAGTTAATTAGAAATCTATGCTTATTTGGACATTTAATTGAACCATTAAAGAAAACCCCCAATTTGGAAATCATAGAATTTTCCCCAATTCAAAAAGGTTTCTATAATCAAATTAAACCCACAACATGATTATCTAACATATTCCATCACTAATTCACAATAATTAAAGTAATCCAATCCATAAAACACCATTGATCAAAGATACAACTCCCTTAATCTCACAAGAACCTATAATTGCTTTTTCCCATTTCACATGCACACTTAATCACCATTAAAGGACTTAGAAATATGAAATGAAGAGTTCACTCTTAATCTTAAGAATTTCCGCCCTCTTGCGGCTCTAGGTTCGGAAATAACTATTTTGGAAAATGAACCTTGACCTAGGAATTAAATATGCTAACTAATCCAGCGATTCTGCCCTAGTGTAATCGACTCTGCTAGTGCAGTATCGCTCCTGAATAAATCGTCCTTGTTGGGGAAGTGTCACTTGATACCTCGCTTCAGCGCAGCAGCATACACGACTTCGTAAAGGCGCGCACACCACTGCGAAAATCCCCTCTGCCAAAGTAGAAACTTAACAAATGCTCACACATCGCTTCTACGAGCCAACCTCTGTATAGGAGGATACGCAAGAGCGGACAGCAATGCCGCCGAGGCGGACACCAGATACCAGATCATAGAAAACTAACCCAATCTTTCACCAAACACCAGAAACACTTCCAAGATCCCCTAGACACAAACAAGATATGCTCCCCTATGATAAACAATGCTACGAACTCACTCATATCCTCGTATTTCCCATTTAACCAAGCTAAGACATACATTTCTAAAGGATTATCCAGAACAACTAAATATTCAAAAATTACAAATAAGTCCACAGAATACATCTGATTATCTTGGAAAGTGAACCAGTGACTCAATTAAGTCATAAATGAACCTCTAGAACTACCATAAATGACGGAACCTAGAAACGAACACATCTACTCAAAAGTCAACCTATCAAACTATCAAACTATAAGGTTTTTTATATTAGGTTTTTCATTCGAGACTCATATAAATGGACCTCGAGATCCATGCCACCCTTTCCCTAGCATCACAAACCCCACATAAAGACCATAGGAAGGGTAAAATAGGAAAATAAGGATTGTTAGTTAAAAATGACTAGAAGGGACATTAAAATAACCATACTCACCGCCTTTTGACTTAAGGCATCTGCCACTACATTGACCTTTCATGGATGATAAAGAATTAACATATCATAGTCCTTGGGCATTTCTAACCTCTCCTCTACCAAAAATTGAGATACCTCTGATTGAAATATGCTGAAGACTCTTATGATTAGTAAAAACTTCACAATACATACCATAGAGATAATGCCTCCAAATCTTCAGTGCAAATACTACCACCGCCAACTCCAAGTCATGAGTGGTGTAGTTCTTCTCATGCACCTTCAACTACATCAAAGCATAAGCTATAACCTTCCCTTTTTGCACCAGAACACACCCAAGGCCAATCCGTGAAGCATCCCAATACATAGTAAAGCCCTTTTCCTCCACAGGAAGAGTCAAAATTGGAGGCACAATCAATAAAGTCTTGAGCTTTTTAAAGCTCGCCTCGTACTCATCCGACCACTGGAAAGGTACATTATTCTAAGTCAATATGGTCAAGGGATATGTAATAGATGAAAACTCCTCCACAAAATGCCAATAATAACTAGCAAGACCAATAAAACTCCAAATCTCTTAACCGAAGTAGGTCTAACCCAATCACGAACTGCCTCAATCTTCTTGGGATCTGCCATAATACCATCCTTGGTCACCACATGGCCCAATAATGCCAAAAAACTAAGCCAAAACCCACACTTTGAAAACTTGGCATAAAGTTTCTTCTCCTTCTGAATCTCGGGTATTATTCTTAAATGTTACTCGTGCTCCTCGCTACTCTAAGAGTAGATTAATATATCATTGATGAAAACAATCATAAAAGAATCTAAGTACAGTCTAAAGACACCGTTCATCAAATTTATAAAATTTGATGGGGCATTAGTCAACCTAAAAGACATAACCAAAAACTCATAATGATCATAACGGGTCCTGAAAGTTGTCTTAGGGATATCATCTGCCCTAATCTTCAACTGGTGATAACCAAACCTCAAATCGATCTTAGAGAATACCAACACACCCTAAAGCTGATTAAATAAATCATCAATGTGAGGAATGAAATACTTGTTCTAAATTGTGACATTGTTTAACTATCAGTAGTAAGTACATATCCGCATAGACCTATCATTCTTCTTTACTAACAATACCGAAACACCCCAAGGAGAAACACTCGGCCTAATAATCCTCTTGTTTACCATGTCCTGCAACTGCTCCTTCAACTCCTTCAATTCTGCTAGCGCCATCCGATATGGCTGAATAGAAATAGGCTTGGTGCTCGGCTCTAAATCAGTACAGAATCGATTTCATAATCCAGTGGGATGCTCGATAAGTCTGTTGCAAACACCTCGGAGAACTCCCTAACTACTGGCGCTGACTCAAGGGGATGTATATCCATACTAGTATCACATACATATGACAAATAAGCCAAACACCCTCTCTCAACCATTCGTCTAGCCTTAAGATAAATATCACTTTCCTTAGTGCATAGCTAGTATTCCTCTTCCACTCTAACCTAGGAATCCCGAGATGGCTAATATAAATGTCTTGGCATGACATCCCAAGATCGCATGATAAAGGGACAACCAATTCATACCTATATAATGTAGAAATCTACCACAAGTCAGCCCAAGTGTCATACCCATCAAAGTCATAACACAAGATCGATACACCCAATCCATCACTACAAAATCCCCAACATAAGTAGAAACACTAACAGGAAAGTCAAGCGACTCACATATCACACCCAGACTTAAAGCAAAATAAGTACACACATAAGAATATGTAGAGCCTGGATCAAATAACATTATAATTGGCTGACAATAGACTAAAATAATACCTGTGATAACATCATCAGAAGCCTCTACCTATAGTCTACCTGGGAATGCATAGCACTGAGCATGGACACCCTCGGACTGAGAACCTCAATGACCACCTCCATGACCTGAATGAGAACCACCCCTATAAGGCTGAGAACCACATCTTCCACTCTTAGCACCCCCTCTGGCTGACTGTGCTGGCGCCTTAGATCAAGAACCATAGGAACAAAAGTGATGACCACTCTGTCTATGTTTGGGATAGTCCTCGAAAAGTATCCCAAGTCACCATACTCATAGCATCCATGACGAGACATAGGCTACTCAAAAGACCTAGAATAGTCGAAATGACCCCCTTAACCTCCAAGTCGGGAATAAGAACCCTAGGAACCTTATTCTGAACAGTAACCACTACAACCCGAAGAACCACCGGTCAAAGTCTGTATAGCTTTCTAAATCGGCCTGCTAAACTGAGGTCGATAATCTCTACCCTGATGCCCCTTACCTCCAGATGAGGTGTCATCATAACTACTTAAACTATGTGGCCTCTTAGTTGATCTATCCCTAAAATCCTGACACCTAATAGACTCAACTTTCATTGCGGCATCTATCACTACCTGAAAATTACCTCCTGAATATGCCACATGAGTCGATGTAAGATGAAAGGGGATAATATAAACCCTAACAAACTTCCTGATCCTCTTTGTCTTATATGGTAGAATAGTCAAAGCATGGCGTGATAGGGAGTGAAACCATATCTCGCACTTGGTCACCGTCATGCCATCCTACTCCAATCTATCAAACTCCTCATGTCTTACATCCCTTAAGCTACGAGGAACCCATTTCTCTAGAAACACTCGATAAAACTCATCCCAAGTAAGTGGAGACAACCCAGTTGGCCTAGTCTCAACAAATACCCTCTACCACTACTTGGCAGGGCCAATCATCTGCATCATTTTTAAATCAACTCCATTGGACCACTAACCCTAAATTGTGCAACCTCTCACGAAAACTCACTAGAAACTCATAAGAGTCATCATCAAGATGTTCATCATTCTATGGTGGCTTCATCTTCTCAAATATATCCCATATTTTCTACTTCTCAACAAATATAGTGAGATGAAATGGATATATAGCAACTCCCTGAGCTGGATGACTAAAGAACAGGTGAGCCACAATAATAACTGGATGTGCCCTTAGGGTCCTATAACCTGCATTCGCCTGATCGGGAGTTTGACCCCAACTCTAGTCTGTGAACCTTCTAGAATAAATGATAGTGATTTTTCTTGAGTCCAACCCTTAAATACACTCAGAATACGCGATAGGGTATCTTGAAGAAGATGAGTTATAATAAATCCCTCAAGTGCCTGGGCGGGTCCAATCTCTTTCCCCTGTTCTGGCTCCTCCTCTGGTTCCAGTCTCCACTCTCTAGAATGGGCCTGAGCAGCAGCTAGTGCTCTGCCTCTATCTAGTATAGAAACACGGGCTTTAGCCCTGCCTCAACCTCTACCACATGTCATGCCTCTCCCTCGAGCAACAAATCTGACAGCGGGTACGGGCATTGGTTTAAGCTCCTAATCTCTGACTATGGCTGAACATGTCCGCACCATATAAAAAAGAATTAAACAATAAAACTCTTAGAAACCATGAACTCATCTTACCGATCTGCAAAGACTCTACTAGACATTGTTCTTGTACTTGTGAGATCGTAAACCTAAAGCTCCGATACCAATTTGTCACGAACCAAATTAAAAGATATGAATGCACTAACTTCCCCAAGTTAGTAAACCAAACACAACCCAAGATAAATAGTTAAAGTAAGGAATTAAGAATGCGGAAGATAACATACAAATCAATTTCAAGTCTTTAAAGAGTTATACTCATAAATATAGAATAAGAAACACTATTCCAAAAGATTTGTGTGAAGAACTTGCTAAGATAAATAAATACAAAGTCTTGGTGAAACACCCGAATACTGTCTGACAATAAGAAAGATAGAAAAATAAAGAAGAAGAGAAATCCGGTGCTACAAATCATTTGGTAGCGCACCTCGGGGCCTCCAAAATCATCTCATTAGCAGGCTGGATAATTGTAAGGCACACTAGAACTAGGAATAGAACTTGCACAGAAAAAGCTGCAGCAATAAAAAAATACATGTACTCAACAACATCATCGACCGACCCTATCTTAAATGGAGACGAGGGTTAGCCTTCCGATTACTGCTTCCACACTAACCACCATTAGTTGCCATAACAACAATAATCACAAAATCACTTAAATTATGGGTCCAAGCCTAGGTTATAGCATTTAGTCCCTCAAGTATAATAAGGTATTCACACAACCAATTAGATAGAGTTTAATCAAACAATTCAAGCATCAAGCAAACAAGATATAGATGGAATGATATGAGATATAAATGAAATAAAAATGCAAGGCCTTTCTTCCTTATCGTTGGTACACACATGTTGAAATACTATGAATCCTAATGCATTTCTTTGCAAAATATGAGACATGTATGAAAAACCGTGATGTATTTTTAAAAGAAAAACATTTCCTTTTACTAAACTCACTTCTTTTAAAAGTGTAAAAAAGAAAAGAAAATTATTTCAAAGATACATTTAGAAAGAACAAAAAATGTTGAAATAATTTTCTTTCAAATGACTTTTGGGCTTAGCCCACTTAAAAAGAATAAATAAAAGAAGCTCATATTTTAAAATTAAAGGATTTCAAAACAAAAATGTCTTCGCAAAAGCGACCATAGTCTGAGCTCTCAAGTCCAAAAAATGAAGAATGGAATGTCCAAATTTGAAATAGGGCTTTTAATGATCTACCCAGCGGTCTTCGCAAAAGTGGACCCTTTTTGGCAAAAGTGAGCCTCGCAAATGCGGGATTATGCTCTAAATGTGGGCTTCCATCTGGCCCGGCCCATTTGCAAATGTGGATCTCGCAAATGCGAGCCCTTCTTTGCAAATACAGAACTCGCAAATGCGAGTGCACCAGAAACCAACAACTCCAAAATTGATCAAAAACTCAAATCAACCTTCGAAACATATTCGAGACCTCCCGAACACAAATCAAATATGCAAACCACTCCTAAAATATGCAACGGACTTGCTTGCAGACTCAAAATACTCATACGAGATCATCTTTACCCATTGTTGACTATGGTCAACTCCAAATTCTTTAAATTACTAGAATTCCAACCAATGGCCAAAATACACCCGAGTCCCTCGGAAACCGAACAAATGACTCGAGTAAGTTATAAATGATATTTCGGACATAATAGAATCGACGAAACTTTGAAAAAGACTCAAATGCTCTTAATGTTGACTTTAGTCAACTAAAACTCATTATTTCACTTAAGAAAATTCATATTCTTATCCGAATCTTACCCAATTCTCTCGAGACTAGTTCCAACCATTCACCAAAGTCAAAAATTATGTTTTACAGCTAACTGAACCATCAAAATTCTTTTTCGAGTGCGTCTTCCTAAAAGTCAACTCCTAGTCAAACTTTTCAAACATAAAGCATTAATTTCCAAAACTTATCATTTTCTTCCGTTATTTTTATCCGATAGCCTCAGAAATCACGCCACCAATCCCCACACATGAAATACATCAAAACAAAGTAGGGAAAAGGCATTTACGGGGAAACAAATAAAATATCCAAAATGACCATTGGGTCATTACAACAGCTAAATGTAATAGGAATCCAAATTTCCATGAAAACTTGGCAATCATGACTTTTCAAACAATCAATTTTCCTTCATTTTTATATGCATGTGTAATGACCCGTTCGGTCATTTTTGTCTTAACACTATATCTTGACCTAATTACCCTTCCCATAGTCACTTTTAGGGGTTTGTGAATTGTGGGTATGGGTGGAATGATTCCCGAAGTGATTTATATAGGCTTTGGGAAGAAACAAGTCTAAGTTTGAAGTTTTGAAATGGAAAGAGTACACTCAAAGTTGACTTTTAGGTAAACATGTTTGTTTATGAGTTTCATCACTTTCGGTAGGTCTGGAACGTCATTTATTACTTAGTCAAGTCTTTGGTTCACTTCCCAATGCATTCGATTATGTTTTGATTCTTTATTTTCTAGTTTGTAAAGTTTGGGAAATTTGGGGAATTTTTTAGAAAAATGAGTCTTAGCATTGTTGGATGGGTATTCCGAGTGTGTGAGCAAGTTTGTAGCAACATTTACAGTTGGATAGCATGTTTGCTTTGTGTCCGGGAGGTCTCAGGTGAGTTTCGAGTGTTGAATAGAGATTTTATGATTATGGTGACTGTTGGTTGCTAGTGTAACCGCTTTTGTGAAATTATGCAGCATATGTGTAAGCTGTTCCACAGATGCGAAAGCCCAGAATTCGAGAAAGGCATCACTTGCGGTGCGTTGAGCGCAGGTGTGAGATGCTTCTACTGGTTTCTTCCGCCTTTGTGCATTTCATCATATTATGTTGGGGTCGCTTCTGCAGTCATATCTCCGCAGAAGCGAGGTCTCTTCTGTGAGGAAATTCTACAAAAGCGCGATTACAGGTTCTGAAACATTAAAAGACCTCAAGTCTGAAAACACTGTTCATTTCTCACTTTCCTTAAGTCTAAGCTCGATTTCGGAGGATTCAAGGGGATTCCAATCATTCCATTACTAGGGTAAGATTCTCACCTTATTTCCATAATATACCCATGTTTCTCTTCATTAATCTATGGGTTGTGTTGTGATTTGGGAGTGGAAAAACCTAGGGTTTACTTTCTAGGTTAAGAGGGATAAATTGATGAAATTGGGTGCCAAGATTGTCTTTTATCACACCTCAACCTTGGGCCGATGTGGCCGACACCTGGCGCCCTAAGGCCCGAGCGTACCAATCCTGATACCTATAACATACTCTACAAAACGTGGGCCGACAAGGCCTCTAACAAGGGATTACTATATATATATATATATATATATATATATATATATATATATATATAACATATACAACAAGACCGACAAGGCCAATATAAACACAATGAATCCACTGAAAAGGCCGACAAGGCCACACAAGACCACTATGCACAAAATGACTATCTACAAGCCTCTAGAGAATATATCAAAAACATATGGTTAGGAAAGGGCCCCTCCATACCCAACTATATACATATATGCAACCATCATACCTATCAGCTCACTAGATAGCTTCGGGAGAAGGGAGCATTTCAATCTTTAGTTGAGTCGAGTCTCCTACTGTGAGGTTTCATCTAAATCTTTACATGTACCTGTGGTCATGAAAAGCAGTGCCCCAGCAAAAGGTCATCATTATGAAAGATGTACTAAATATGTAAGGTTGAAACTATAAATAAGTGCAATATCGTGAATAAAGCATAAAGCTAAAACTGCAACTGAGTGCAAGATTGTAAAGTAGAGGAAAACATGTACTGTGAGTGCCTCTGTGGGCCACAATATGCATAATGAAGTATAATCGCTTATATATAACGTCGTAGGCCTCTGGGGGAAGTATTATTAATATCAGATCTATAAAAATTATGCAATAGAGCCATAGGCCTCTGTGGGCAATATCATCAATCTCATAGTTGTATAACCACATATATAATGCCATAGGACTCTGAGGGTGATATAGATATATAATACATGCATATGATGACCTCTTAAGGATTATTGAATACTCTTTTGAACTCATTGGAGTGACGTAAGGTCGTTACACCTCCGACTCCCTTATGAGGCTTAACACATCACTTGTTACTCTTTCAAACGACTCTATAAGAACCATAGATCACATTATTAGCTTAGCTTTCAAAAAATTAATAAGTAGTCGACTTTCATTGACATAATAAGGGTGCCTTCGAATAAATAAGTAACCTCGATAGTGGGTGGGTAATACAAAGCAACACATTAATAGGAGAACCACAAGTACTTTCTTAAGGACTAAGTAGAGTGTTTAGCAGATTCTATTTTGTAATCATCGTTTCAATATTGATCATGTAAAAAAGAAAGAAGTGAGCCTTACATACCTTACCTTCGTGGGTATCAGGGTTCCACAAGTTCTTGTACACCTCACGAACAATTATCTAAATCATATGAATGATTTACATCAAAATCAGACTCAAAACTTATAAAGAAAATCATTTGGACATTCCATCGAACACCTTATGTACGTAACTTCATAGGACCATTTATAGTGCAAACTCAACATATTTTAACACAACAACCCTCATAAATACTCCTTATTATCCCCTAAATGCTATCCATATCTTTACAATTCTATTTGGTAGCTTAAACCATGTAATAACAGCCCACACAACATAGCCTACTCCAAGTTTCATAGTTGCTAGATTCTCCAAGGATCGTCCAATATAATTTAACTCTATACTTGTACAAGCTTAAGATTAGATTAGGGAAGATGGAACTTACCTCAAATACACCAAGAACTCTCTGTTCTTTCGCTTACTTCAACACCAAGATATCTCCAAAATTGTCGCAACAAGGAAGAAGAGAGGTTAATGATATTCACGGGATTCTCCACGTCGATCTTGCGTAGTTTATCTTTAATTCTTGCTTAAAATACTTAGAGGATCTTTAGGAATTATTTGGGAACTATTTAGGGATTTTAAAATTAAAAGAAATTGATTTTGGGTCAAGCATAGGATATAATGTATAAGCTGGAGTTTTTCTGACTGACTGAAAAAATTGCCAAATTTGGCGGACCGTCATTTCCACCGTACTTCTCAGATTGGCGAACTATCGGTTGCATTGGAAATTAGACTCCCTGAACTTGAATTTAGATAGGTTATTCACTCCATAATTCCTTATATACCATGAAATACACCCCCGATAAGTTGGGCCAAAAATTTGATCCGAAAATTATGTTTGTCTTTCTCCGGCTTTCGACGAACTTATTTTCTTTGATCCGTTTAACCCCAAATTATTAAAAAACATACGTAACACTTTCTTAAAATTGTTTCCATCCAAAAAGGTATGTTAGCCTCACAGAGCTTTATGTTACATAACTTATGACACATACGAGCGCGAAAATGCGGGGTGTAACATCCTTCCCCCCTTAAGAACATTCGTCCTCGAATGTTGGGGTAACTGAACTCTCAGAATGTATTATCCATAATATTATTAAAAATTTTGGTAGAGTTCCCTATGTAAATATGACTATCCAAACCTGTCAAACAGTTAGAAAATATATCCAATACCTCACAAGGCTATACGATGGTATAACATGACATATCGACCTCACACCACCGTCATCTATCCAAAAATCAAAAGGTTAACCATAACTCACCTCAACTGTCAAGTGTCATAGTCGGTGTTGCATCTATTACTTCTTTGCCGATAACATCGCCTACACAAGGCATACTAGATAAACTTTATCACTACAAAATAGGAAATAGGGAAATCATATCGCACGAGTGTCGATAAAATCATTTTTCTTGAATAGATCAAAGGTACCTAGTCTTCATGTTTTTCTTAACTTCTTAAATGACTTCCTTTAAAATGATCCCTATTAGAGTATCATCATTAATTCATAATTTTCAGACTCAATGATATAGCATAAAAATGGAGGTATATTCATAAGACAATTCTCCGTATTTTGAACATTCCCAACTAGGGATGTGTGAAATAAATTTCCTATGCTCTGTTGCAACCTTGATACGTGGAACACTGATTGAGACTTTCCTTAACTCACGGAGGTAACACTAGCTTATAGGTCACTAGGCCAGTACTTTAAGTAATCTTATACAATCCGATACCTTTGGGGCTAAGCTTGTTTTACTAGTCAAATCTCATTACACTTTATAGGAAAGAACCTTTAGAAATACTTAATTATAAATGACATTTCTTAGGTCTAAGCTTCGCACATCAATAGGTGATTCCTGGCAAGCCTTGAATTACTAACACTTTCCCTTCAAGAGGCTTTACTTCCTTTACCATTTGGTGGGTTAACTCCAGCCTACACACTCTTATTTCTTATGTCAAATCGATAGATAGAAGATATGTACCTTTGACAATACAAGGTCTTGTAAGGTTCCATCTAGATGATAAAAATGATAGCCACTATAATGCGTAACTTTTTTTTTGAGATGAGTGATCTTTCCTCTTTCCTTCAAAATTTATCATACATATCTGCCATATATTAGTGAGTGTCCAAATTTCACACCTAGCCTGATTTATATTCTAGATAATGTTATGACAAGATTTCTTCATGTTCCCATCGAGAAGTTCACGGTAACTAAGACCCTTTCTCTAAGATAATAGACATTAGAATGTCTTGAATTCAAACGATATTCTTAATATATTTCACTTGCATAGTTCTCGACTGTGTGGATAGTTTTCTTTGACAAGAAACGGGTCATTCTTATAAGTATTCCGATCATTAACTATCTAGGTAACATTTCCGATAAGAATGAGGTGAGTTCATATTGAACTTTATCCTTGAAACACTTTCCTGTTTCTATATCGAGAAATCTATTCTCTATATTGGCTCACTGGGCCTAAATACTCTGCCCTTGCTTGCCGACCATAGGGTTATTACGCTAAATCTTGTCAATCCTCCTTTCCGCATCATCACACCAATACATATTTCTCATACCATGGTATACCTCCGTTGGACGAAGGTGAGTAAAATAGCAGAAATAATGCACTTCTACTCAAATCTTATTCTGTAAATTAGCCAAATTTGGAACACACAATTGACCTAGGTATCGAAGCGTTTTGTCCCTCTTTATCTCAAATATGAACTTCATTTGTCAATAGTACCAGCTCTGTATTCTCATAACATTATCTCTTACTTCTGCCACAGGGGCAACACTGATAGCTTTTGCACGATGATTCTATTATCATGGGAACCTTGAAATTGAATCCTTGAACATATTAACTAATAAATCTCCTTTAGCTACTTTTTCATTCCTTGACCTCTACATAGGTTAGGCCGCTCAACTTCCTTACCTTAAGTTACCTTAAAGGCTATTTTCTTGTTCCATTAACTCTCTTTTCAAGCTGCCCTAGAACGAAAGTCCTTTATTCTTGTTCTTTTACTTCAACTATTAAGAATGCTACTACTGAGTTCTAGTTAATAACTCCATCCGTTGTAATTTAGCTTCTAAACTGTCTCCTTCTCATTGAGGGCCACACTCTACTATACCATTTAGGCTTGTATTTACTTACTTCTTAATCCCAAGAACCGTTATTCTCTTTAAGGAGACTCATAAGTCTCTTATATCATCACAATTTGTCTTATAGGGCGCCTTAACTATTGGTAAGAGAAATTTATCTCAATTTTGGTTACTATTGCCTAAAGGCATGCTAGAGGTTTTTATGGTTATTAATGACATCGTGTTGTACTACTAATGCGTACTCACCAGTGTCAACTTTAAGTCTTGGGTCTGCATGCTTTCTTGGCTTCCCAACCACAGTTTTAGCATAAACGTACCCATTCCCTAATCCATCATGAACATGTGCATTGTAATGCATTGATTTATCTCAACTTCTATCCAGGAGTTCTTCGCATACTTGGCCTTAAGTTCCATTCTGGGGTATAACCTTGGTTCTCTTTTTATTCAACCAATATACCAAACGATAGTTGTTGACGTACTTCCCTACTTAGATATACTTATACTTAAATCAATATATTTAGAGTCTTGGTTAACATCCCTTAGTAATATACTTTTAGCAATGTCGTCCTTACATACCCTTATAAAATCTTGGGTATCTTTAATTGTTCACCATTATCCCTCTTATCCTCTTATCCATTTTTATTCTGACAGTGCCAATTCTGAGTGCGTACTTAACTGCTTGGATCCCTTTTCCAGCCCCCCCTAAACTTTTAACTTGATTTGCTTTATACTGGCCTTTTTTGGCGTTAATTTCCCTTTAGGTTGCCTTCTGAAAGTTGTAATCACTTATCGGGGAAGTTAAAACTCCAGGATCTAAGAACATTGTATACTATAAAAATTTGTCTCGACCGACGGCTCTTCCGGCCTCATATACCATCTTTCGTCTTAAATCGATTTATCCCTCTCATTTACTAATTCTGAATATCCTCTTTTTGGGATTTTATACCTCTGTGTTTACTTACGGGTGATGCTCTTTTTTTGTCTAAGCCTTATATAGTTAGCAGCTATTATCATTTCTTATTTTCTTTAATCAGGAGGTCGCTACCATTCATTCCTTAGTGTTGACACTTACATCTCATGTCATAGTTAAGTCACATTCGTTAAATTTGGGTGACACGATCCGATTCATCTTGAAACTCTTCGTCGTAACCTTCTCGTCTTCTTATTAAACCATCAGATGAGTTAGGTATCAATCATTCATCGTACTACCTCTCCTTTAAGAGGAGAACCACTTTCTGTTCTTAAGAGATTTCCGTCCTGAAAATCATATTCATTATCTCACTCCTTCCATACTTTTATGATCCTTTAACAACTTATAATTTGTTCCAATCCAACTCCTCTTACTAAGGGTTACTAAATTATTTACACGGATAGAACGTTATGAATTCGTAACCAACATACTCAGTCTCGATAGAATTTCTATCTCTTAGATATGACATAAATCTCAAGGGCTCCTTTCTTAACAACCTTCAAGGATTCCCCTTTCCTTTGTCGTTTGTTATTTTACTATCTGATTGCTTACTTTGCAACTTCTCAATTTCTTTTATCATGAAAATATATCGCAGTTCCAACTCTTCTTTCGACTAATCAAGCGATCTTGCCAATATCAATACTTATCTTGATCCAGAGAGCCAAAGCATCTAATCGATATATCCGGTTAACATCCATCCATTCAGAGCTCATATTCATTTCTCATACTCGTTCAGGTGTCCCACATATATTCGTATAAATTGCCTTGCTACCAATATCGCTTCTTACCTTTGTCCAGATATTTGTAATAGAGTATTTGAGCTACAATCTCTTAGCAAATGAATCTACTACAACTTGTAGAAGTTCAAACCCAACTAGGAGATGATAAATCTTACCTTTAGGGATTAAAGTCGGTCCTTTTAGCACCCTTCACTTGCACAAAACAACCTCCACAATCAACCCAGAAAAGAGGAGAAATAGTAGACTAGGCTTACGATATCCGAGGGAGAGAATCACGTTGTTCAACTTCCAAACCTTGCTTGAATCATCAAAAACACTTGGATAAACTTTGGAGGGACTCAAGAAACCGCTTAGGGTCGTAGGAATTAATAAATAATATAAGGACATAAAAGTTGGCCACTACCCAGAAATATGGTACAATTGTACAGTCCGTACATTTGGACTGTATAACCAGACCTGAAACTCAAAAAATTGCAGAAAAATTACAGTTCAAATCCCCAATTGTACAGTCCGTACAATTTTGTATGGTCCTTATATTTAGGCCATAATTCTAGGAACTTGCTGATTTCATCGAAACATATTTTCTTTGATCTGTTTAACTTTAATACGTCACAATACATCTATAAACAACTCTTAACTCATCATTACCCTTCCGTATAAGACTCCTCCAAAACAAGCAATCTTTGTCACATTTTTTTCAAACATACTTTCGTCACTCCGATAAGTCTTAAACTATTCCGAAACATACTCACATTTCCTTAGTCATCCTAAAATCAACACATCACCTTTTTACGCTCGTGTTACCTTTCATGTATATGTGAGACAAATACTCATATTCTGAAATCTTTTATAGTATTGCATCTTTGGCATCTCATTAACCTGGTAGGGAACTTTCATTCACTTACTACGAATATGAATGAATCGACATCTTTCTGGTAATTGGCATTATGGCAATTGTATAAGGCATGAGTTAGATTCGAATCCTTAGGACTCAGCTCTATTACATGATCTATAAGATGAAAGAATGGAAACTATTCGTAAAATGTTCTGAAGCCTCTCACGTATAAGTGTGGTGTACAACACACCCATAAATAAGACTCTACTAGACACAACTTGTAGACTCCCTAGGACAAACCTGCTCTGATACCAAGTTTGTCACACCCCAACCTTGGGGGTATGGTCGGCACCCGGTGCCCTAAGGCCCGAGCGTTCCAATCTTGATACCTGTAATATACTCAACAAAACGTGGGCCGACAAGGCCTCCGACAAGGGATTGCATGATCAAACCGTAACCACCTGCAAAAAACCCAACCTACATATATATAAATATACAACAAGGCTGACAAGGCCAATATAAACAACCACTCATGAGATGACGAGGCCTTTGACATATACTCAACTGAATAAGGACATTGTGACCTGCACTCAGATTATTCCCAAACCATACATGTATACATTTAACAAGGCCGACATAAGCATAAGAAATCTACTGGAGAGGCCAACAAGGCCACACACGACCGTCATACACAACATGACTGTCTACAAGACTCTAAAGAGTATACTGATAACAACTGATCGAGATAGAGCCTCTCCATACCCAACTATACACATGTCCATATATGTCATACCTATCAGCTCACTACACAGCTCCAGAAGAAATGAGTGTGACAACCTTCAGCTGAATCGAGTACTACTGTGAGGAAACCATCTACTGCTCTATCTATACCTGTGGGCATGAATGCAGTTTTCCTGGAAAGGAACATCAGTACGAATGTTGAAGGCTGAAGTTACAAATAAGTACAATGTTGTAAATGAAGCACAAGCTGAGACCTTAGCTATGAAAATACGTGTGCTCTGAGTGCCTCTGTAATATGCATAGTAAAATATAATAGCGTATATAACGTCATAGGCCTTTATGGGCAGTACTATTAGTATCATATTTGTATAAACAGTGCAATAGCGCCATAGGCCTCTGGGGGATATATCATTAATCTCATATATGTATAATCACGTATATAACTCCATAGGCGTTTGAGGGCAAAATGAATATATAATGCGTGCATATGATGACCTCTTTAAGGACTCCAAATATTTTCTGAACTCGTTGGAGTGACATAAAGTCATTGCACCTCGATTCTTTTATGAGGGTTAACACTTCATTTGTTATTCTTTCACCAACTCTATAGGGATCACGAGTTACGTTGTAAGCTTAACTATTAGGTAACAATAAGAAGTTGACTTTTATAGACGTCAAAAGAATGCTTTGGGTACAAGAATGAAATCTTGACAAAGAATGATAACACGCAACAATACACTGATAGGGAAATCACTAGTGCATTCGTAAGGACCTTTAGAATAGAGTTTTTATCGAATTTTATTTCATAATAATCGTTTCAATATGATCATGCCAAAAAAAAGAAGGAAGTGAGTCTTACATACCTTATCGAAGAAGCTAGATACATCCCATGAAGCCTCACACGCGTTATGGATGATTATCTACATCACATAAGGGTTGATGCCAATATCGAATTCAAATTCCATAGAGAAACTTCACTAAGGCATCCTATCGACAACCTTGAACACCTCAGATTCTTGGACTTCTTTACAAGGAAATGCTTATGTAATTTAATCCGACGGTTCAATCAAAAATATAATTTTTACAGAAACTCATTTAGTTGTTCTTCGACAATCTTTAAACATAAACAATTCTTTAAGCTTTTCTTTTACGGAAAGTCTTATGTGATTTCATTTCACACTCCTTCAAACGTGCACCACGTTCTTCTCAATCCATAACGTATATATTTAATACAATTATACAATTCAACCATACATAGAGTGAAACAACTTCTACTACGAAGATTTCATAAGTTTACGAAGTTTTGATCATGAAACTCCTTTCATAACTTCCTCCAAATCATCAATTAAGTGTACACATAAGAAGAGATGGGTAAAACTTACCTTTACGTATCAAATTCTCCTCAAAACAGTAAGCAATATGATTTGCAAGGGTTTTTCCAAAAACAACTTTGTATGGAGAAGGAGACTACTATGATAATTACAGTTTTATTACGTTACCCTTGTGTAATTGGCTTCAATTTCGACTTGGGATGTTGGGTATGCTAGAGAGAGTTTAGGGAGAGCGTTAGGGTTGGGTATTGAATAAAAATGAACTGAAATTTGAGAATGCCCAATATAAACCCATAACCAGACCTGCACCACCGTAAAAAGACGGTTCATTTGACGGACCGTCAAACTTTTGATTGTCCATTAATCTTCCCATCAAACTGCCAGGAAAATTGATGGCTTAAGGTGGGAAATTTGGCAGTTCGTCAACTTTCCCGTCAAGTTGCCCAGTTTTCTATTTTTATTGAAACGTACTTTCTTCAATCCGTTTAACTCCCAAACACTATGGTACTTTCATAAACAAGCTGTAAATGTTTATTACTCTTTCGTAAGGCAGTACCTCTTCCCCTGACTTTGGTATCCATTGACGACAGAAATGCAAAACTTACGGGGTGTAACAAGTTGAAGGTGTATGAGAAGAACTACCCCACTCATGATTTGAAGTTGGCGGTGGTAGACTTTGCCTTGAAGATTTGGAGACATTACTTGTATAGTATTCATTATGAGGTATTCACCGATCATCACAATCTTCAGCATGTGTTCAGTCAGATGGATCTAAATTCAAGGCAGCGTAGATAGATGGATTTTCTCAAAGACTATGACATGACTATTCTTTATCATCCCAGGAAAGTCAATGTGGTAGCGAATGCTTTGAGCTGAAGGGTAGTGACTTTGGGTAGCTTGGCGCAGTTGATTGTTGATAAGCGCCTTTTAGTATTAGAGGTTAATTCCTTGTCCAGCACTATGATGAAACTTGATATTTCAAAATTAGGTAGGATTTTGGCTTGTATTGAGGCAACGTCGTCTCTTTTGAAGCAAATTAAGGCCCAACAGTTTAATGATGTAAAATTGTTTAAGATTATGGATAAGGTGTTGCGAAGGGAAGCTAAGGAGGACATGCTTAATAGTGAGGGATTCTTAAGGATAAAGGGGTGAGTTTGTGTTTCTTGTGTTGTAGGGTTGACCAAATTGAGCATGGAAGAGGCTCACAGTTCCATGTATTATATCCATATGGGTGCAACGAAGATGTATTATTATTTGAAGTAGCATTACTAGTTGGGTAGGATGAAGAGAGATATTGTGGAGTTTGTGTATCAATGTTTAAATTGACAGCAGGTTAAGTATGAGCACCAGAGACCGAGTGGTCTGATTTAGAGGATACCCATACCTCAGTGGAAATGGGAGAGGATAGCTATGGACTTCGTAGTTGGACTACCGAAGACTTTGGTAAAGTTTGATGCCATTTGAGTTATTGTGCATAGGTTGACCAAGTCCACGCACTTCATTCCGGTTTAGACAACCTAAAATTCTAAGAAGTGGGCAAGGATTTATATTAGAGAGATTGTTAGGTTGCATGGAGTGTCCATTTCTTTCATTTCAGACTGGGCACTCAATTCACTTCTCATTTCTGGAGGACTTTACAAAAGGAGTTGGAAACTCATTTGGATCTCAGTATAGCATTTCACCCATAGATGGACGGTCAGTTTGAGTGGACCATTTAGGTTTTGAAAGATATGTTACTGGCTTGTGTGATTGATTTTGGTGGTCACTGGGACCAGTTCTTACATTTGGCAGAGTTTTCTAATAACAACAATTATTATTCCAACATTGAGATGGCGCCATTTAAGGCTTATATGATAGAAAATATTGTTCCCCGATTGGTTGGTTTGATGCATTTGAGGTGAGGCCATGTGGTATGGATCTGTTGAGAGACACCTTGGAAAAGGTAAAGTTGATTCAAGATAAGCTCCTAGCGGCTCATAGTATATAAAATGAGTATGCAGACTGAAAGGTTCGTGATATGGAGTTCATGATTGATTATTGGGTGTTTTTAAAGGTTTCGCCTATGAAATGTGTGATGAGGTTCTGGAAGAAGGTGAAGTTGAGTCTATGATATATAGGGACTTTTGAGATTCTTCGGAGAGTTGGTGAGGTAGCTTATGAGTTGGCTCTGCCACCAGGTCTTTCAAATATTTATCCAGTATTTCATGTTTCCATGTTGAAGAAGTACTATGTTGATGGGTCCTATATCATTCAATGGGACTCGGTGTTATTTTACAAAAATTTTAAAGTTTGAGGAAGAGTTTGTGGCCATTTTGGACAGGCAGGTTAAGAAGTTGAGGTCAAATGAGATTGCTTATATGAAGGTGCAATGAGAGCACCATCCGGTTGAGTAGGCTACTTGGGAGACCGAGGCGGACATGCGCAGTAGATATCCTCAGCTCTTTACTGATTCTTATACATTTTTTATTTCGTCTCTTTCTATTTTAGGACGAACGTTTATATAATTGGTATCTGATATAATAACATGTTCAGTCATTTTTGGCTTAACACTTTATCTTGACCAAATTACCCTTTTCGTAGACTCTTTTAGGGGTTTGTGATTTGCAAGTATGAGTGGCACGATTCACGAGGTGATTTAGATAGGCTTAAGGAAGTTAACAATCTAAGTTTAATGTTTTGAAATAGGAAGACTCGACTCAAAGTTTATTTTTTGGTAAACGAGTTCATTTTTGAGTTTTGTCACATCGAGTAGGTCTGGAACATCATTTATGGCTTAGTTGAGTCTTTGGTTCACTTCCTGAGGCGTTTAGTTATGTTTTGAGTCTTTATTTTCTAGTTAGTGAAGTTTGGGAAATTTGGAAAATTTTATAGCAAAATGAGTCTTAGCATCATTGGATGGGTATTCCAAGTGCGCAAGCAAGTTTGTACCATCGTTTACACTTGGGTAGCATGTTTTATTTGTGTCTGGACGGTCTCGAGTGAGTTTTGGGTGTTGGATGGACATTTTATGGTTTTGATAAATGATGGTTGCTGGTGTAACCGTCTTTGCGGAATTATGTCGCATCTGCGGAAGCTGGTCCGCAGATGCGATAGTTCAGAAATTTGGGAAAGGCCGCACCTGCGGATCCTTGAGCGCAAGTGTGATCCGCTTCTGTCGGTTCCTTCCTCTGTGCATTTCGTCATATTAAGTTGGGGCCGCTTTTGTGGTCATTTCTCTGCAGAAGTGAGGCCGTTTCAGCGAGGAAATTTCGCAGAAGAAGGATCACTGGTTCTGAAACATTAAAAAGACCTCAAGTCTGAAAACACTATTCATTTTTCACATTTCTCAAGTCTAAGCTCGGTTTTTTGAGGATTCAAGGGGATTCCAATCATTCCATTCTTGGGGTAAGATTCTCACCTCATTTCCATAATTTACCCATATTTGTCTTCATTAATCTATGGGTTGTGTTGTGATTTGGGGGTGGAAACGCCTAGGATTTACTTTCTAGGTTAAGAGGGCTAAATTGATAAAATTGGGTTCCAAGATTTAGTCCTTAATGGTTGATATTTCATATTTAGACTCGTTAATGATTGGGAAATCTAATTATAAGCTTGAATTCGTATTTCAATTCCATGATTCCTAAATGAAATTCTAGGTTCTTCCAGTTTGGGGCTTTTTAATAATTAGGGCAATTGAAGGCCTAAATGTGACTAGTTTGTTATCAAACTTAAGGATATGACTATTTAGACCGTGAGTAGCGTATTTCTAAATCAAATTTTTAATTTTACTCTTGTGGGCCTGCGGTCGCGTTGGAAAGATCTTAAATTTATGGTTGTGTTTGGATTTATGTGTTAACGTAAAATCTATGACATTAGACTACCAACTTTTGAAGGCGTTATGAAATGGAAAGGCCTTGGTGTTGGATTGAGTTCGTGGCACCTGCTCGACCATGAGGTAGGCTACGGTTTATTCTCATAGACTCCAATAGATGCATGTAATATTTATAGTTATTAAGGGGTATAAGGCGTGATGGGGGTCCTGCCTTAGTGACTGTGATGAACACTTGGGTGGGTACCATTGTATTACATTTGGGGGATCATACTTAGGTTGTCCCGTCAACTGTTATGTGTTCTTGTCGCCATATTTTCTCTTACTTGTGATTATGTCTGGATGTATCTCATCACTCTATGACTCTTAATGTAGAAATACTGATTAATGTAGAACTACTGATTTCTTTGTCTAATAGAATTTTTTAGGTATGTCCAATTCCGAATTAACTAGTTCTTCCACACGCCCGATCATAAAGTCGATAACAGCTTGAGGAACACTCCAATCTGATTTAATATTGATGATTCTAACTGCAACACACAACTTGGAATGCGGACTCTCTACATGAAGTGGATGACTATCCTCGTCTAATTATTGATAGAAGCGCATTGCTTCTTCATTGAGAGCTTGTTCAAAATTTTGTTCATGTTCAAACCTGAAATGTATCCCAAAAGCATCATTCATCATATCATGTACTCTATCATGTTGGACACTCTTTTCCTGCAACCTACTACTTTCACCAACAATGAACCCATAGAGAACCCCCTGAGACGAACACAATCTTTCACTTAATTATTTTAACTAAATCTTATTTCATTTAAACACATGAGGTGAACCCTGACTGTATTATTTAGACACTTTTTGTTGACTTAGCAAATTGTGTGAATTTCACACATAACAGACGCGTGGAAAGGCTAAATTTCTTTTCTTATTTCCTTCTTCTTCTTTATTATTTTAATTATTATTTATTTTATTTTCTTTTTCATTCTTTTTTTTTCTACCATCTTCGTATCATCCTCAAGATCACCGCAACCAGTATCTCTACTGGGAAAAAATATCAATTACATTTTTAATTCAACTCAATTTCTTGCTCTCTGTTCTAGTAAAAAGAAAAAGAAAAAGAAAATCAAAGGAGGTCATTGAAACACCATTAATGAGTTCTTAGAAAACTTGAAGATTTAAAACAAGTTCCTATATTTGATAAAACTTTTGAGAAATTAATTTTGGGGTTGTCGGTTTTCGTGGGGAATCTTTAGCTGAAGTTATAACAAATTTGGAGGAGTTTTTCTTGAATTTTTGGATTAAAATCGTGATTGGAACAAGAACAACAAGAACATGATTTTCATATTTTTCTTTTGTTGGTAAATGCATTTTTTGTGTTTCTTGAAATATTAATTTTTACACAAAAAATATTTTTATATTATTATGAGATCAAATGACACATGTCCTAATTTAATTTGTCATTTTTCCACATTATTGACGATACATATTTAACTGATTGTGCAAAAAGTGTAATTGATACAGTCAAGCCCTTCCTCAGATGTCTAAATGGAACAAAGTTTTGTTAAGTTATCTAAGTATGAAAGATGATGTCCACCTCACGGGGCTCCCTATGGGTTCTACCAATTATAACATGTACCATTCATCCCATCAATCTCTCCATGATCAGTCCAAACCAAATCTCTTCTTAAACTCAATACGATAGATATGAAGCGTAACGATATCCAGTTTTAAATACTTCAAACACTTAAAACGCACACAAGGACACCTAATCACCCATTCACTTTGAAAAGGGTAAAGTGACATTACATGTGTGATAAACCATTAATACCATGAACAAATTTATCTCTCATGTCCCGTGTCCCATGTCCCATGATTATTATTAGTCTTCTTATACATTCACATATCTAATAATCCATCTACAAAAATACCCACAAAATATAGATATTAAATTATAAATTAGATTGTATTATTTGAACTTAAATTTATCTGTAGTTTAAATATTGATTTTAATTATTGCATATTCTATTGATAATTAAATTTAAGTATTTAATGATTAATAAATTAACCGACGGACAACCTTAATTCAAAAGTTCGCCGGATTTTCATGGGGGTATTAAGTAATTTAAGTATTTAACGGTTAATATTAAAGTTTTGAGGTTATGAAATTGTTCTAATTATATTTAACCTTGAATAAGAGGCCTAACTTGAATTCTCAATAACAAATTCTAAGTTTAATAATTTAAGAAAGCACAATCTCGATAAAAAAAAAAGTTAAAAATTAAACTAGCCAAATAAAAAATTTTCACAAATTCAACATCAATAGCATTACAAGGATATTTAAATAATCTAGCACATTCATATTGACAATGAACGTAAATATAGCTATTTCAATCACAAAAAGTTAAAAATCATCATTACACATTTTTTGGCAAATAAAGTCTCTACATTTTTCACAAATTCAAGTTCATACACATCAATAACAATATAAAGCCCTAAATTAATGAAAGAAAACTAATCTAAATTGAAGGGGCTATGGAACAATAAAAACAAATGAAATAAACTCGAATGCTAATTCTGTTTCCGAATGTCGGAAATTATGCCGTACGATACCCGTAACAACACTTTAACAAAACAGAAAACTTTAAACAGTAAATGCAGCGGAAATTTAAAGAACACAAAGGTTTTAAATTTTCATAACTTATATATATAATATAACTTATGATGGTCAATGACCATATGTATTGTATATATATATTATATACAAATATATAAATTCCTTTCTTTACATATTTACAAGATAAAACGGAAAGGAATTAAAAGTTGAAGTCGCAAATGACTTCTGCCTGAAAAATCTAACTAAATAGACATAGACAACCTCTCATTACAATCGCTTCATACAAAACTAATCTAGAATCTAAACAGCAATTGTAATGTTGGACAAAATGTTGTCAACACACTCAGGCAACAGTGGTGATCCAGATTTCTGAAATGAAATCCCGAGATCTCTCTTGGTATATTTACTTTCTGGTTCTGGATATCGATACTTTGTAGTAGCCTCTCTATTTATAGTAGAAAGTCTTCCTTGAATTTCTCATCGATCGGTTGTGGAAGTTGAGGGAAAGGTGGACTGCTGATGGGATTGGTTGGAGAAGATGAGGGAGTAATAATCTCAATAGCTTTGGCTTGATCCTCACGACAAGCAACAACTTTTGACTTAGTCCTCACTCATTTTTTACCATCTCCTTTTTACCTTGCCAAGTCATTATTACCTCATAGTAATATTTATACAAATATTATTGCATCGCGTAAAGTAAGGCAAAATCTGTTCAGGAAATGTTGGTCCGAATGTTGTGCAACATTTGTCCCAACATACACATTCATATCAATACTTTAGGAGATATGTTGGGTCAAATGTCACAACACCAAATCCGACATTAACAATCTCCCCTTAAACTGGGATGGCATACAAGAAAACATGTGTATACCGATTCATAGGATTAGAAAAAAAATATGAGCACATATATCACATATCATCCAATATATACAAACTACAAATAGAAATATTCATTGTGAACAAATATCAATATCAATCCACTAAAGATCCTCATACAACATCGACAACAGCAATAGCTTTCTCCTTGCTCATCATACAGCAGCAGCAGCTTCCAGTAGCTTTCTACTCTTGCATAACAGCTTCAATTTCCTGTGTACAACAGCCTTTAGCTTTCTCCTGCACATCAGCCTTTAGTTTCCTCCTGCACAACAGCCTTTATTTTCCTCATGCACAGTAGCCTTTAGCTTCATCCCCCTAAATGAACATTATCTCCCCCTTTTTGTGAAGAAAGTAGCATTATGAAATGGTCTCTAGCTTATTTCAGGGCATTTCTTGCAGCATCAACCTCAGAAATCTATTGGTTGATTTTTCCAATTTGATCCACAAGTCATTCTGTAGACAGTGTAGACTGTCCTAGACTAGTGTTGCCTAAAATGTTGGTGACATTTCTGACAACATTTTCACTTTCAGTTTCCTTCTTCCAGGGCAAGTCAATGACTTCGTCCTTGCTCTTCAAATTATTTTGTTTACAGTGTAAATCTTAGGAGCCTTCCCTAAAGTATCTTATTCTCTCTTAGGCTCAAAGCCTTGGGTGGTTAATACTTTGTAGATCAGAGAGGGAAATGGAAGGATTTAAGTTGATTCTTTCTCAGCCAAGTTGGTAATTTGATGAAATATCATTTTTTTCAAATCAACTTTCAAACCTTTTCCAACTTTATACAACAGGGTGGCTTGTTCAGATGTCACAATTGACTCATTCATTGAAGGAAGCCAATTGTGAATAGCAATTTTTTAAAGGGTGGAAAACAGGGATGTTAGTTTGGAGATGGAACATCTAAGGATCCACTTCTTCATCATACCTCCAGTGAGATATTCAATCACTTCATCTCTATTGTCTATGACCTGTTATGCTTCTCTAACATTATCTCCAGCATCTAGTCTCATACATTGATTTATAATAGAAGGCGTAAACATATAAACCTTGTTGTAGAGATATACCTTCCCAAATTTCTTTGAGGAGGTCTTCTCTATAATAGGTCTCAGATGAGCGTAAAACAACTTTACTACATTATCAACATACAATCCTTTTTCAGTGACAGATCCTAGGAGATATTCAGTACAAGAGGCAATATCAATTACTTTCTCAAGCCTAATTACTCTATTCTTGTAATAGTCCCACATAACATAGTTAGTTTTAGAATAGAATTTATCTAAGTAAGCAGATACCTCAAAGTCTGAATCGGTGGATTCAGTACTGTTGGAGGATGTTGTTGTATGTGTCTCTGCAGATATTAGTTGAAATGTAGCCTGAGATGTTGTGGCATCAGTGGCAACATTTGGAGCAGCACTCGACATTGCAGGTCTGGGAACTCCCTTTGGAAAGAATTGTTTTAAAGGAGTGTCATCTGGGATTTTCCTTTCTTGAGGCACATTTGGTTGTATTGAAGCAGATGGTTCTTTTTCACTCTCCTCTATTGAAAGCACATAGTTCGTATCTTCAGTTGCACTGCTCGAGTAAAAGGGTATAGATGTTTCATATCTAGATCTTTTGTTACTCGATCCTTCTTGGACTGTTTTCTCAAAAATTCTACTCGATCGACGAGTAGAGAAGGTAGAATACCTTGGCCTTTTACCCAAAGATGAAAAATCAATTATTTCATCAACATCTATATGGTTATTATCATCTCTATGATATCTAATATCTAAAAGTTCATCAAAACCTTTAAACAATATTGTTGTACATAGGTTTTCTGGGAGATTGGAGGAAGAGGATGGTTGTTCTGTTTGCTAGGGATCATTGTGCTCGGAAGCCTCCATATTCATTGGAGGGCTTGTGCTCATTGGAGTGTTGGAGTGGATGTTGAATGATATTTATTCTGACATTGGTGATGTTTCCATTAGTGAAAATTTGGGAGAGGATTTTGAGAAGTTAGGGTTTCTGATAGAGACTGGAGTTTGGTTTGGTGATTTCATCGGTTAGGTAGGTAGATGTATACCCGGTCGAAAATAATAAAATAATAGCAAATGAGAGGAATATTTATATACATGGAAAACCTTTTCTTAGCAACAAAAATCCCTTATTTTTAGGTATTTCAATTTTACACAATAACTTATATCTAAAATATTGGGATAAAAATAAACATCATGGTCGGAATAAAATTTAATCTTATCATTTTAAATTCTGAAATTTCATTAAACAAGGCATATAATAGAGAGTAAAATATGATATTTCAAAAATTAGATAAGAACAACATCCCAACACATATCACATTCTGAAAATGTCAACAACAATGTTAGCAACATTTTGGACGACACAAGTATTTTGATCCCACAAGAATTTTTAGATTTTGCAACAAACCAAGACACGTTTTATATGCACTTTATGAGTTTGACCACAGGACCAATGTAACATTTTTCCATCGTGTCATTGGTCTAATCATATAACACATATAAAAGAATTTTTCGTGTAAAAAATAAGAATACTTTTATGGTATTCTGAAATCTCTTTTGAAGCACTCGATACTCCTATAGAATAGGAACAATATCTTTTCACGAGATTTACCCATTTTTCATAGTTACCAAATATTTGTAAAGGCTTTGCCTTATTTTGATACTCTTTTTTTATGATATATATATATATATATCATCGCAGAGAACGGTATCACTTTGATAACATATTCTTATTGAAGGATCATGCTTGTGTGACCAAAAGTTATGCACCATATAACAACAATAATCAGTTAGTGGTATAACATAGGTAAATGTCACCCAAAATGTTAGACAACATTTCAGCCGATAATCACCAAAAATGCCTTTTTAGAGATTACAAAGACCAAGAGATTTCTTCAAGCTAGAAAATCTCTCATGGTCCAAAGCTTTTGTAAAAATATCAGCTAGTTGATGAAGAGTGTCAACATGTTCAATTTGAACTAGCCGTTTTCTACTAAATCTCTTAAAAATGATGTCTAATATCAATGCGTTTTGTACGTGAGTGCTGAACTGGATTTTTAGAAATATTTATAGCACACAAATTATCACAGTACAAAAAAAATATTGCTAGTAAATCCATAGTCGTCTAACATGTGTCGTATCCATATTAATTGAGAGCAACAACTTCCAGCTGCTACATATTCAGATTCACCAGTTGAAAGTGAGACACAATTTTGTTTACGACTATTCCATGAAACAAGGTTATTTCCAAGATTAAAACATCTTCTACTTGTACTTTTTCTGTCATCCACATCTCCAGCCCAATCCGAGTCACTAAATCCTATTAAGTTAGGATTAGTGTCTTTGGAATACCAGATTCCCAACTCACACGTGCCAACAACATATCGAATAATACATTTCATGGCATTTAATGTAGATATAAAATAAGAAAGACTAATCTCTTGGTATATGGTTGACATACATACATACCTTACCATTTCTCTATAGTTGAGTGGTTATTTGCCACTTGTTTTAATTCCTTCAAAAACTCCCATTATCACTTGGCATGTTGGATGATTCTTCCTAACCCTTGATGAGGGGTCCCTACGAACTTGGTCTAACAATTCAGCACTTGACTCCTCATCTGTGGCCTCTGTGGTCTCTATTGCTATTTCGGATGTTGCTTCAGGTGTGGCAACATTTGTGGCAACATCCGATTCTTCTACAATCTGAGGACTTTCCATTACATCTATAATGTTATTTTCAATAGTTTTTCCTGAAACATCAGAAAGATCATCAAAGATAACATTTACAGACTCTTGTACAGTTCTGGATCTCAGATTGTATACTCGATAAGCATGATTATTTTGTGAATATCCAACAAAAATTCCTTTATCACTCTTAGAGTCAAATTTTGTCAAATGATCCCTGTCATTTAAAATATAACAAATACACCCAAAAACATGAAAGTGATGCAAGTTTGGTTTCTTTCCATTTATAATCTCATATGGTGTCATCTTTATTCCTGGCCTTATACTCTATTAGCGATGTGATTAGCACTATTCAAGGCTTCTGCCCGTAAATGTTTTGACAAATGTTTAGAACTAAGCATCACTCTAGCCATTTCTTGGGGGAAGCAAAATCTCATGAAAAAAAATCCTTTTTTCTCACAAAAATTTGTGAATGAACTATTTTCAAATTCTTTTCCATGGTCGGATCTAATCCGAAAAATAGGAGAACAAAATAAATTTCTAATTCTAGAGTGCAAGATTTTAAACATGTCAAACGTTTGTGATTTTTCTTTATAAAAATATATCCAAGAATATCTAGAAAAATCATCTACTATCACAAAGGAATGCCTCATGCCTCCTAGACTGTCTACTTTAATTGAACCCATTAAATCCATATGTAGCAATTGAAAATAGTGAGACGTACCTGAATGTTGTCCGTCGTGTTGGACAACATTATGAGAGACACATGTTTGCTTACCTTTCAAACAATCTTTACAGATGATTTTACCTTTATGACTAAGTTTGGGTATGCCTTTAACCACTTCATATGCGACCAATTTTTTTAAAATCGTTGTAGTTGACATGCCCCAAATTATGATGCCATAGTATTGTGTCATCGACCTTAGCATTATTGCATGTTTCTTGTCTTACAACAAGATAGCAATTATCACATGTTCTTGTACCTGTCATGACACATATATTTACTTTATTCGTAACTTTACAGACATTTTTATTAAATTTTACCTCAAGATCGCCATCACATAGTTAACTTATTCTAATCAAATTAGCCATTAAGTTCTCAACGTGTAAGACATTTCTTAAGGATGAAAATCCAGGAACATCCAAGATCTCCTTTTCAATTATTTTGCTTTTACTGCCACCTCCATAAGTCACGTTTCCTCCATTGAATGACTCATAGTTCTTTAGAAAACCTTTTGTACCTGTCATGTGGCGAGAACATCCACTATCAAAGTACCAAGAACTTGAAATGTTAGTTCTTAATGCAGTTATAGCAACATTACATGTTACATCCTTTTTAGGAACCCAAATTCTCTTAAAACATTTTTTACCTTTTGGCTCAGAAATGTTGATTCAATTGTTATCCAGAATATTGGACAACATTTTAGGCAACATTTGCCACAGAATCTTGAAGTTTGAAACAGTATGGTTTTAAGTGTCTGGGAGAGTTACAGTGATGACACACAAACTCATATTCTTTGGCATATATGAGAACCTATTATTCATCCTTTTTTCTTTTACAAAGCATAATTTATCATTTTTATCAAAGAGATTAGAGCATATGGTTTTAAGAGAGTTTTCGTACTCAATTCCTGCATGTGAAGGTTTACTAAAGTTGAGTATCTCATTCAATTTTGAAGTCCCCGTGTTGAGCTTACAGAAGGTTGCTTCGGCTAAATCTAAGTTTGCACAGATCTTACCAAATTCAATATCCTTTTTGGAAAGTGCAACCTCAAGTCGGGTTATCGTGCCTTTTAATACTAAATTCTCATGAGTTAAAGATTTTACCTTTTTATCAAGTTTCTTGGATTCTATGATTAAGACTTTACAAATACTATGTAATTCATTAATCATATCATCTTTGCATTCAACTTGATCCATACAATCAGCCTCATTAACAGAAATAGAACCACTAAAGCAATTAACATCAGAATAGTTAAAGAATTCATACCTTTCGAATGTCGCTGAGGATGTTGATATCATTGATGTTGTTGGAGCAAATGTTGTGGCATCTGAGAAAATATTGTATACGACATCTTCAGTATCCGATAGAGACTGTTCGAAAACAGTAGCTAGCATTGCTTGTGTTTTAATTTCACGATATCCTTCATCTTCTCCTTCATCTTCTCCTTCATCATCACTAAGAGAAACTCATAGGTTCTTACCAAATTTTCAAAGAGTGTTTGCACATTCGTTAGCATAGTGACCCCAACCCGAGCATGTATGACACTGCACGGACTCAAGTTGTTTGAGAATAAATTTGGTACGATCTTAGTTGGTTCTTCTTAATTGATTTCCTTTTTGTACATTTGGGAGGAATCTAGTGGGCTTTTGATTGAAGACTTGGTTTTGGTGCTCTTTAGATTTAGATTGATTTCTCTCATTGTTGAACTTCATCACCATCAAATTGTATTTTCGAGTGAGTAAGGAAACATTCGCACCATCACCAATTTCTTCAAGATTCTCATCATCTTCTTCGATTTGACTCTCCGAGGATTGAACTTGAAGTGCCACATTCTTGCTTTTATACAATTCCTTTTGATTCTCAATGTTCATCTCATAAGTTTTGAGAATCCTCATCAAGGTATGAAGGTCCATTGTGGCAAGATTGTGAGCTTCTTCAATAACACAAATCTTTAAATTGAACTTTTCAAGAAGAGAACAGAGAGCCTTTTCAACAAGTTAAGTGTTGGTTAATAATTTACCAAACACTTGACATTCATTTCAGATGTCAATGAACTTTTTAAAATAAGATTTTATATCATCCGCTTCTTCCATCCTTAAACATTCATATTTACTCATGAGCATGCGTAGCTTTGTTCGATGAACACTTGAGCTACCTTCACAATGAATTTGTAAAGTATCTCATGTATCCTTAGCCGAGTGGCAGTTTTGAATGAGTTTGAACATATACATATCAACCTATCCAAAAATTGCATTTAAGGCTTTTTCGTCAAAGTTAACATTATTGGTTTCTTCTATAGTCCATTCGGATTCAGGTTTAACAAAATGTCACATTCCTCATCCGGTGGCAACATTGAAACAACATACCCATTGGTTACAGATCTCCATGACCTAATATCAATTGATTTGATATGAGAACGTAGGTGAATCTTTCAATAGACATAATTTGATACATCTAAAATAGAAAGCCTACCAATGGTTGGATTTGCTGGATCCATAGCTTATGACAACAGAACCAAACACTTATTGTGTTAAGTATCGGCTCTGATACCACTTGAAGGGGCCTATGAAACAATAAAAACAAAATGAAATAAACTCGAATGTCAATTATATTTCTGAATGTCGGAAATTATATCGTCCGACACCAGTAACAACACTTTAGCAAAACAGAAAACTTTGAAAGTAAATGCAGGGGAAATTTAAAGAACACAAAGGTTTTAAATTTTCATAAGTTATATATATAATATAACTTATGATGGTCAATGAACAAATGTATTGTATATATATTATATACAAATTTCTTTCTTTATAGATTTACAAGATAAAACGGAAAGAAATTAAAAGTTGAAGTCGAAGATGACTTCTGCCTGAAAAATCTTACTAAGTAGACATAGACAACCTCTCATTAAAATTACTTCATACAAAACTAATCTAGAATCTAAACAACAATTGTAATGTTGGACAGAATGTTGTCAACACACTCAGGCAACACTGGTGATCCAGATTTCTGAGATGAAATCCCTAGAGCTCTCTTGGTATTTTTACTTTCTGGTTCTGGATATCGATACTCTGTAGTATCGTCTCTATTTATAGTAGAAAGTCTTCCTTGAATTGCTCATCGATCGGTTGTGGAAGTTGAGGGAAAAGTGGACTGCTTGTGGAATTGGTTGGAGAAGATCAGTGAGTAATAATCTCAACAACTTTGATTGATCCTCACGACAAGAAACAACTTTTGACTTAGTTCTCACTCATTTTTTACCATCTCATTTTTACCTTGCCAAGTCATTTTTACCTCATAGTGGCCCGAATGTTGTGCAACATTTGTCCCAGCATACTTACACATTCATATCAATACTTTAGGAGATATGTTGAGTCAAATGTCACAACACCAAATCCAACGTTAACATAAATAAACTAATACATTAACATTAAACTTAAAATCTAAAAATAACAATGTAAGTGGTAGAAATTTAAAAGCCCTAATTTATAGAAGAAAAGCTAACCTTTAATGATCGCATTAGAGGGGGCTGGTGTAGGATCACCGGTTAAGGGGGTAGGCTCTCTGGTGGGGCTTGAGGGCTGGGAAATGCCGATGGGGTCTGGGGCCTGGAATGCCAGTGGATTTTGAGTAATGGAGAAATGGGAAAATGAAGAAGACCTGGCATGGATTTGATTTAATTAAAACAACAGACGGACAAAGTCGGTCGGTCCATCAATTTTTTTATTAAATAAATTGATCGGATTTGATGGGAAAAACCGACAGACATACCGACTTTTCCATCGATTTTACTAAATAAAATACATATTTTTGTTAATTATTTTGTCTAATTAATAATAAAATAAATCAACTATTAAGTAAACCCACTTCGTCCGTCGGTTTACTTAAAATAATTTTTAATTATTTATTACTGAAACCGGCTTCATCCGTCCGTTTAGTTTTTTTCATTGAAATGTATTTTCTGCGCAAACTTACGCCAAATAAATTGACGGATGAACGTCGGTTTATTGTAAAAAATAATTTAAAGGTCAAGAGCGACTGACCAAGTCAGATTTTGAGTCAGTTAGTGCCGATCGGTCCACTAACTGTTGATCAGTTTTGACCCTGTTTTTAGTACTCCTAATACTTAAAGAACCTCACCTAGTACTAACCAAAATCATAAACTATATACATTATTTATAATATTTATTTTAAGATTAAAAATATAAGTATATTTAATGAACTAGAAAATTTATTTTGTATAGTTATTATTTAAAAACTCATCTCTAGTTGATCTAGTTCAATACGTTTACAATGTAATAGCATTAGAACAGAATTAAAATATTCCCAGAATAAAGATATTTTATATTTAATCTCATGCGTGCCCAATTTTCATATTAGATTGTGGACTTCAATTTTATAACTTATAAGGATCGAGGATTAATCTTTTGTATATAAGCTTATAAATTTTATACACCAAATCATTTGCCGCTATTTTAATTTATGAGAACCTATTTGCGATGGGCACAAAGTTTAAAAGAAAGTAAGATTTCAAAATTTGTGTTTTAATTATGTCATAATATTTGTGCAGCTATGAGAGTTTGAAACTTGTGATTGATTGAAATATGTTATAACATTTGTTTAACTACAAATGTTAATCATTAAGGATAAAAGGAATACTTTAAATAAAATATTTTAAAATTTAGAAAGAAATATTCTCTTTAAAAATGTAAAGAGGAAAATAGGTTCACATAACACTACAATTCTTTTTTTGAAACTAGCTACAAAATGCTCGTAGCTAACATAATTTGTTTTTGATAATTCATCTCTACTCGTCATTAGATAGAATTAGCGAATACATTTTGTTGTTCAGTTATAAAAAAATTCCGTCACTAATTGATATTCTTTTAGTAGTGTAAGTGCAAACTGAGGGAGAACTTATAATTAATGGGAGGGCGACAAATCGATAATCTATTTGGTACAAAGTTTTGTTAAAATTAAATAAACAAGTATTTCCTTATAAATACTATATACTCCCTCCGTTCTAAAAATATTGTCTTACTTTCCTTAGTAGTTTGTCCCAAAAAGATTGACACAATTGTGTATTTAAAAATAATTTAACTTTATAAAATAATTTACAGTCACACAAATATCTAAGACTTATTTTGAATCACATATTTTAAAAGTCTTCCTTTATTTTTTGAACTTTGTATCATGTCAACTAAATCAATCTTTTTTAGATGGAGGGAGTATAAATACATCATCAATAACATATATAATATCTTCTAACATATATAACTTAAATTCTTGAGCAAAGGCCTTACCTCATATCGTTAAATTCCAGAATTGGAATAAACGGTTGAGTTTTAGCGAAGATGTCCACATGAGGAAAGTTAACGAGCATTTACCAAGAAAATAAGAAGAAAAAAAAAGGAAAGTTAACGAGTACTAAATGCCAAAGGATGGAATCAAAAATGAGAATGGGACTGATCTGATAAGAAAGCAGTGGCTGGGTTTCAGCTACAAAAATAAAATACATTAATGTTCCCCCAGCGACAAGAAGCAACCACGCTTCATCCACATTTTATATCTCCATTATAATTGTAGCCGAAAGTGAAAGAAGCTGATAGGATGAGAACATGCTACACCAATTAGAAAATTCCATTATTCCAGTATCTTTCCTCTACAACATGCAATTTTATCATTTCTAAAAGCCCATGCCGTCTTCAATATTTTTCTCAATCCCAAATTCTTAAGCTTGTTTGAATGGTCGTTACCCATTGTATTGGTTTGTGTTGCTAGTTTAAATATACTGTTTATTTTAATTATTAATTAAATTTTATTATATTGTAACGACCGATTACTCTATCTTTTAATAGTAGCTCTATCCCATATCCTAGGTTTTTTGTAGGTTTGTCCTCAAGTCGTTGATGTGTAATATTATGCAAAGAAGGAAAACGAAATTCAAATGCTGTACTCATCAAATCATACAATTGATATAATAAAACACAAAACAATATAATATGATACATTATGAAACTCTAAACAGAGGTTTCCCATCCTTAATAAGTGTACATGGAAAAGACAAACGCATCAGAGAAGATAGGGTTTTGATTACCTTTATGTGATTTATACTATTATTTTGGAACTAGGAGTATGAACTTAGAATCTGTCTGACTACGTGAGAAGAAAAAAATGCAGGTTTGCGCGATGCTACAAGAACAATGGTAACAGTTGTATTATGACTACACAATTCGATCCATCTTGTCTTCCAAAATGAGATTGATCATTTAATTCTAATATTGGGCGAAGTGTAAAGAAACGTAAAAAATGTCGCCCTACATAAGGCAGATATTTCTATTGCAAATGGGATAACATTCTTGATTCTAGAAAAAGATTCAGCGTGTCTTAAATCACCTGTCATGCTATAAGCGACGAGGGTCCGACAAGATGCTTATCATGATTGGCTTACCATGTGGGTACCATTCTACACTATCTAGGGTTTGTTCCACTTATATAATACACTTTTTCTTTTTAGTTTACATTTTTATCATACTTCTCTGTCCCATAATAAATATCACTTTAACAAAAAATACATATATTAAAAAATTAATAATGTAATGAAAAATTTACTAAACTACCCCTAAAAAAAGATAGCTTGATTCATTAAGCTCTCGCTATGCGCGGGGTCCAGGGAAGGACCAGACCTATAATAAAAATAGATAACTTTTCCCTTTTGATTAAAGCATGCATGAATAGTAATTATTTATGTCTTGAATAGAGAACTTGCCAATAAATATTTCTTGAATAAAGAGTTTGCTAGTTTTTGTCTAAAGGTATAGTATGAAAAAGTAACCAATTTATGTCTTGAATTCTTAAGATAACACTTATTTTGGGACAATTGTTGAGGTGACATTTATTATGGGACAGATGGAGTATTAAATAAAATATAGTACTCCCTCCGTCCCAATTTAAGTGTATTAGTTTAACTTAACACGGAGTTTAAGAAATAAAGAGACTTGAATCTTGTGGTTTTAAATTAAGGTTGTATCATGTCTTTTAAATCATGTGGTATTAATTTTTTCTTGAAATTGCAAAACTTACTAAATATAGAAAGAAACATTCTTTTTGAGACATATCAAAAATGAAAGTAAGACACTTAAATTGGGACGATGGAGTAATATAATTTATGATGAAACAAAATATTCATGATTTGATTTAGACCATAAATTTCAAAATTATATATTTCCTCTTTAAATGTATGCCCAATAACGTGTTGCCACATAAATTGGAATGAAATAGCGAATGTATTACACAATTACGTAACTAATCATTGAATATGAAATTAATAACCTGAGAGTAATATATTACTTGCTATATTGGATTAAAATATAATAATAATAATAATAAATTTACTATTTATTTTCAGTGTATATACATGAAATCCTTTTGGAATAATTTTCTCTTTTGAAAAGAAAAAGAATTAGATATACTTCCTCTGTTTCAATTTATGTGAACCTTTTATTATTTGGGGAGTCTACGAGTGGTTCTTTGATCACGTTTTTCTTACATTTTTTTAATTATTTGAATTATAAATTATCATGACTTATAGTACTTTTAATGTAGTTTTTAAATATATAAATTTTATTTTTACAAACTTGAAAATTTTTATGTCAAAATTTAAGATTAAAGTTATAAAGTTTGACCCTCATACTTCGAAAAGATCACATAAATTGAAAGAGAGAGTATATAAAATACAGGTGAAGCTCGACTCAAGCATAACCGATCACTCATAAAAGGGAAAGGTTTGTGGAGTATAGTACCAATTAAACTCATTGCAACTTCTCTAAAGGGAAAATTATGGTATTAGGGTTTCAATCAATGGTAGCCATCATATGATCTCATTACAAGGGTAAGAAGCATCTGACAGCTACAATCATACATTTATGGATTGTAAAATCACTATAATACTGCAATCATACAAGGGTCTGCCAGCTGAAGATCTTGTGTTCCGACTCTTCTCCGAATCCCGCGCATAACGGGAGTTTAGTGCACCGATCTGCCTTTACTGTTAACTAATTTGGATGTATTCCTCATTGTTCCATTATTTCCGTCGACCTGTCTCTATTATGGATCGTACAACCAATTTTTAAGCCTATTTATGTAGATAAATAATTATGACTACTATTTATTATTTAATTTTATGTGAAAATTAAGTACAATGTAATTCTTTTTACTGGAATCATAACTTCTTTAAAATAATTATGTTCTGATATAAGATGAATTGTTCATCCTTAATTGGCTCGACCTACCTTTGACAATGTCAACTTACAATTGCAAGAACGTGGTGATCTTGATTATTTATATTGTATATTTTTTGTCCTATGCATAATAAAGAATATGTAGGATAATGAAATTTTTGAAAGTATATTTATGTCCTATACACAATCTGTATTAGGATAAATGTACTTTATACACATTAGTATTATTATTAATGGAGGTTAATATTTTGGCATTTGCAATTATTGGATTATTATTTGATTGTTTGTAATTAGTCTTTAATGTGCATCTCTTGAGCTTACGTTGTCATTAATAGAGTGAGATATTGATGATAGAGCGTAACTCTTACATAGCCTCGACTAATGATCATCGAGAATGGAATATCGATGATATGTAATAAGTCGACATGTGGTCTGCATCACATCCTTAGAGGATGTAGTATGTCTCACCTGCTACGAGTAATGGCTACCCGTGATGGACACATGGATACTTTGAAAGTATTGGTATACCCTGCTGATATAATGTTTGTTATACTTGTCTAAAGTATGATTAGCGTGTGGGAGATAGAAGTCCTTAGACTTGAGGTCAATACGCGCCTTGTCTACAAAGTAATGTACTTTGATCCCGTCCTAAGCTCAAATGCCTTATAGGTTGAGATACGGCTTATATTGGGTACATTACGATGTGGATTAAAGGTGGTAGTTGAGCCAAGATTAGGATTCATTCCTCGAATGTATATTCGGGAGAACACTCGGATTCTCAGTGATATTAAGTTGACTAAGTCGTTGGCCAACGCAATAGACATATTTAGAATATGGTCTAGTTGTCAATTAATATAGATGAAATACAATGATTAAGCCATATGGATAGACACTTGACAAATCCTAAGCTTAATCGGGTGTGTTGTGAATGAAAGGATTTTATCTTACCACATAAAGGTTAAGTTTACTGGATTCGCGTAAACGTACATCACATATTGAGTTCGTCTTCCGGCGCCGTCTAGGAGTTCCGTGTAGACCTTAATTTGATTAATGTCGATATGAGAAGGCATATAGGGTCACACTGTGTCGATTGTCCGTTTCGATCTAAGGATGTATTGAGAGAGAGAAATTAAATGTTCGATTTGGAATCGAGATATTTAAATGAATAATGATTATTTTAATTAAGTCAAAATTAGATTTTAGATTTAATTAAGAATGCACGGAAAATAAATCGAGACAGTGCAGGAGCACATCGAGAGCCGCAACGCCTTTGCCTCAAACTTTGGGCCAAGCCCAAGGTCAAACCCTAATCCAATTTGACCTATTTTTCAACTATAAATAGAGGCATTCTCTTCATTATTCAAACACCAATTTTCTGAAAATCATTCTAAATCTTAGAGACTTAGAATCAAATACTCTCTCGAACCTCTGCCGGATTTCCTAGCTTTCCGAAAGAGAAATACATTGAAGCTTGGAGCTTGCAATCGGAAGGGCAACCGCCTGTGCACCTTATAGTAGATAAAGATTTCAGATACTACAACTTGTAAGTTTATGCTTTATGTTACAAGTTTAATTATTGTATAACCATACCAGAAATGTTGTTGGGGCAAGTAAGAAATAAATTTTTAAACTTTCGATGTGCCTTACTTATGTGCTTTGTACCCAACAAAAACCCTACAGTGGTATCAGAGCTCAGGTTGGTTCAATGGTTATATAACAATTGAATAGAATAATAATATGGGTTAAACATAAAATTGGATTAAAATGAGGTTTCTTGAAATCCTACATGTCTTGCACGAATGTTGACCTTTTGATATCACCCTAAATTATTTCCTACGCTAACTCGAGGAAGTCATTCTACTCTAACTCGAACTAAGCCAAAAGTGCATTGTCCGGCTCATTGCACGGTGCACGGCTAAGAACGAGTAAGAACGGATGATGGTCGATATGGGCCTTATTGATAATGGTGGGTGATGATAAAGGAACTGTGAATTGATCCCTAAATTGGATTCAGGGGTTGAACGATTTTTTTTTAAAATCAACACAGAAATGTTTGTTAGGAAATCGGCGTCGCGGCGCTTGGTAGGGTTTCTGGGAGGCGTCGCGGCTCCATGGTGGAGTGCTTCGGCGCTAATGCTTCGTTTAAAAAACATGGACTTACTGGACAACAGGCGTCGTGGCTCCATGGTGGAGCGCCGCGACGCTAATGCATTTGCAGAAGCAGAAATATTTCTACCTCTGCAGTGTCGCGACTCTATGTTGGAGCGTCACAACGTAATGCATTTTTCTAGAAGTCGAAAGGCTACTGCCTCAGTGACGCCGCGGCGCTAATGATTAGCGTCGCGGCCCCACCTATCCAGAAAAAAAATCCAGAGTTCAGAATGTTTAACCCAAGATTATTATTATACGGTATATTATTTGATAAGTATATTGTTTATGTGTTAAATGTCAAAATGTTTGTCATTTACATTTCTAGAATAACGTCCGCTATAACTGTCTGGGCAGGCGGTGCCTAGTGTTTGATTAAACCATCTTATATCATGCATATTGGGTTAACGGTTTCCAACTATATGTCTCATTAGTTTTACATGATGTTAAGATGTCATATTGGATATGATATAAAAGAGTTGATCTTTGTTAAAACCCTGAATTAAAATGTTCCCTAAATTTTTAATACAAGTCTCATTTAAAATGAAAGCGTCGTCTGTTATAATTGATTGTAGTGAAAAATTCTTTTCGGCGAGATGAGTATTTATGCCACAACATTTGCTCTAAGTCTACGAGGACTCAGACTCTTTCATAGATGCATATTAAATGTAGAAGTGGGTGATAAACCTTCATGAGTATTTACACCACAGTGTTTTCTCAATAAGGCAAAACTCACTTAGATACATAATTGCAGTCACATAACGGGGTTGACTTGCTAAGATGTCTTGGCGCCATAGTGTCGGACAAGCCGAGGGATGCAAATTGATTGTTTAGAACATTCGGTCGAACATGAGTTACAAATTGTTTGTAATTGGTTTAGAGACCTACCAGGTTATGCTGTTGAAGTTATCAGCCACATCAAACGCGGAGATAGCATGAACCTTGATCATGGCCCATTATGACCATATTTGATATGAGTCTGTATTCTTCCATAGGGTCGAAGAGTATGTTAAAATAGTGAGAGCTAATTAAACTAAAAGCCATGTTAATTAATTAACGAATATGTTCAATAGAAATTATATTAGAGTTTAATTTCAAGTCTATTTGTTTCTTCAGTCGTATAAAATGTTGAATCTATCACTGAAAATGTTGGTCGAGACAAACAAGTTGACTAGATCAAATTACCCTAACTGGTTAAGAAATATACGATTGGTGTTAAGACTAGAAAGAACTGAGTATGTGTTAGACACAGTATTCCCCATAGTCCCTGCTGAAAACTCTGATGAGTATGCCCTGTTTGACAAGGTGACTTATCATAAATGTTTGAACGATGCTACCTTGGCAAAATGTATAATGTTGTCTTCCATGACTGTGGAGTTACAGAGGCAACATGAATACATGGGCCCCAACGAAATTCTAGAACAGTTGAAGAGTCTCTATGAAAACTAGTCTCAAACAATGGAGTATGAACTGTTGAGAGACCCTTTCAAATGTAAGCTGAACGAATGGGGACAAATGTCAGCGCATGTTCTAAAGAAGGACTACACAGCTCCAAGAAGAGGCAAAGCACTAGGTGCTTCTACCTTTACTGGACAAGGTATGATTGTTATTGAAATAAATATGTCTACAAGTAACTACCACTGTTGGGTATTAGATACCGCTTGTGGCTCGCACATTTATAGTAATGTGCAGGGCCTAATTAACAGCAGAAAGGTTGGACCTTGGGAGGTGGACCTGTGCGTTGGAAATGGAGCACGAGTAGATGTTGAACGCGTGAGAACTTATAGACTAGATTTACCTTCAGGCTTTTGTTTAGATCTAAATAATTGTTATTTTATTCCCTCATTAACGAGGAATATCATTTCTATCCTAATGTTAGACATTGAGGGGTTTTACTCATTTATTGCCAATGACAGTTATGTACTGTCTTTTAATGGTTTTGTTTGTGGAAATTCTCCGCTTGTGGATGGATTACATATTTTAAACTGTACTCGTGAAATTTTCAATGTGCAAAATAAATGAGCTAAGGTAAGTAATCCAAGAAATCCCACCTACTTATGGAACTGCACACTTGGTCATATCAACGAATCAAGGACATCAAGATTGAGAAAGTTAGACTACCTCGAACCATTTGACTTGGAGTCCTATGGTAACTGTGAATCTTGCTTGAGAGGAAATATGACCAACAAACCACTTTTTGGGAAAAGGGTACGAACCAAGAGGTACTTGAGTTGGTCCATACTTATGTATGTGGGCCATTTTCAACTCAAGCTAATGGAGGCTTCCCTTACTTCATCACTTTTACAGATGATTTCACAAGGTTTGGGCATGTGTATCTTATGAAACATAAGTCCGAAGCCTTTGAGAAATTCAAGGAGTACAAGTCAGAAGTAGAGAAGCAACTTGAAACAAATATCAAGACACTTCGATCAGATCGAGGAGGTGAATACTTAAGTAAAGAATTTCAGGATTATTTGAAGCTTCATGGAGTCCAATCACAATGGATACCTCCTGGAACGCCACAGTTGAATGGTGTTGTTGAAAGGAGAAATCAAACCCTATTAGATATGGTTAGATCAATTATGAGTTTCTCAGCTCTACCGATATACCTTTGGGGCTATGCATTGCAAAGCTCAATTTATATTCTGAACAGAGTTCCTTCAAAGTCAGTAGAGAAAACTCCATATGAGATATGGAACGGCAAGAAGCCAACACTTAAACACATGTGACCCTGGGGGTGCCCTGCATATGTTAAGAAGATGCTTACTGACAAGTTGAAATCTAAAAGTGAGAAATATTATTTTGTGGGGTATCCAAAGGAAACTAAGGGATACTACTTCTATCTTCCTGGAGAACATAAGGTCATTGTTTTCAGGAATGCAACTTTCCTTGAAGAAGAATATGTCTACAAGGAACATAACTACACAGCGATAGAACTTGAAGAAATTCAAGAACCACAAGATAACACAGAAGTTGAACCCTTGTCGAATGACCTGAACAAGGATTCAGTGGGAGTATCTGGTGAAGATTGGGTACTTAGAGTACGCCCTTCAGCCAGTGGGAGTGTTGTGAGAGATAGTGCAAAAATGCAAGACTCTCATACACAACCAATGGAAGATGATACAATAGTTGTACATCATCTCATTCAGGAAATACATGAAAATGACATTCATGAAAGCTCTCAAGGTGATGGATTGTCCAACACTCAAAAACCTTCTCACAATTAGAATGCAACAAACACTGAAACGTAGAATACTCAACTCCATAGGACCACTAGGATTCATCGTCCGCCTGAAAGACTTAATCTCCTTATTGAAACACACAATGAGATAGATATTCCTGATTACGATGAACCTACAACCTACAACGAAGCTATGATAGACATTGATTCACAGAGATGGCAAGAAGCCATGAAATCTGAGATGGAATCGATGTACATAAATCAAGTTTGGAACTTGGTTGATTTGCCAACAGGGGTTAGACCCATAGGATGCAAATGGGTCTTCAAGAAGAAGATTGATGCATAAGGCAAGGTACAGACTTATAAAGCAAGACTGGTGGCTAAAGATTATAATCAATGGCCTAGGGTCAATTATGATGAAACTTTTTCACCTGTTGCTAAGATTAAGTCCATTCGGATTTTGCTTGCAATAGCTGCATATTATGACTATGACATTTGGTAGATGGACGTCAAAATTGATTTTCTTAATGGTAATCTAGTTGAGGAGGTGTTTATGAAACAACCTGAGGGTTTTTCACTTGAGACCAAACCAAATGATGTATGCAAGCTACAAAAGTCCATTTATGGGCTTAAGCAAGCTTCAAGGAGTTGGAATATTTGCTTTGACAAAGCAGTCAAATCGTTTGACTTTGTTAGAAGCAAAGAAGATCCCTGCGTTTATAGTAAGAGCAATGAATGGAGTATTGTCTTCATTGTTATATATGTAGATGACATATTAATAATGAGAGATAATAAGACTCTCATGCAATCAGTCAAGGAATGGTTATCCAGCACCTTCATGATGAAGGACTTGGGTGAAGCCTGCTACATTCTTGGAATTAGGATCAATAGAGATAGACCTAATAGATTGTTAGGGTTGTCACAGTCCACATACATAGACAAAGTGCTAAGACGATTCTCTATGGAAAAATCCAAGAAGGGAAATCTTCCTATGGGTCAAGGAATCAAATTATCAAAGAAGGATAGTCCTTCTACTATTTCAGAACTTAAACGCATGAAAAGAATCCAATATGTTTCATCTATAGGATCTATCATATATGCCATGACATGTACAAGGCCAGTTATGGCCCATGCACTTAGTATGACTTACAAATTCCAGCAGAATCCTACGAAAGAACCACCATTGAAAGCAGTCAAGAGTATTCTTAAGTATCTTAGACGAACTAAGGAATATTTCTTAGTCTATGGTGGACAAGAGAAGCTGGTATGTACTGGGTACACTGATGCTAGCTTCCAGACATATCTTGATGACTTCAAATATCAGTCTGGATATGCCTTCATTTTTAATGGAGGAATAGTGAGTTGAAAAAGTTCAAAGCAAGCTACAACTGCTGATTCGACAACAGAAGCTGAGTACATTGCTGGATCGGAAGCTGGGAAGGAAGCTGTCGCGATATCTGAGTTCCTGAAGGAATTAGGGGTTGTTCTAAGTGCCACTTGTCCAATAACGGTTTATTATGACAACACTGGTGTGATTGCGCAAGCTAAGGAGCCAAGATCAACCAACAGAAATAAGCATGTACCAAGGAAGTACCACATACTCAGGGAGATGGTGGAGACTGAATAGATTAGATTAGACTATGTTCCCATATACGATAATCTAGCTGACCCATTCACTAAATCATTAAGCTTAGTCAAGCATAATGGTCATTTTGAGAATATGGGCATTAAATATGTAGGAGATTGGCTCTAGGGCAAGTGGGAGATTGAAAGTATATTTATGTCCTAGAGAAAATCTGTATTAGGACAAATGTACTTTATAGACATTCGTATCATGGAGATTAATATTTTGGCATTTGCAATTATTAGATTATTATTTGATTATTTGTAATTATTCGTTAATGTGCATCCATTGAGCTTACATTGTCATTAATAGAGTGAGATATTGATGATAGAGCATAACTCTTAAATAGCCTAGACTAATGATCATCGAGAATGGGATATCGATGATATGTGATAAGTCGACATGTGGTCTACATCACATCCTTAGAGGATGTAGTATATCTCACCTGCTACGAGTAATGGTTACTCATGATAGACACATTGATACTTTGGAAGTATTGGTATACCCTGCTGATATACTATTTGTTATACTTGTCTAAAGTATGATCAGCGTGTGGGAGATAAAAGTCCTTAGACTTGAGGTCAATACGTGTCTTGTCTACAAAGTAATGTATTTTGATCCCGCCCTAAGCTCAAATGCCTTATAGGTTGAGATACGACTTGTATTGGGTACATTACGATGTGGATTAAAGGTGGTAGTTGAGCCAAGACTAGGATTCATTCCTCAAATGTATATTCGGGAGAATACTCGGATTCTCAGTGATATTAAGTTGACAAAGTCGTTGAACAACGCAATAGACATATTTAGAATATGGTCTAGTTGTCAACTAATATAGATGAAATACAATAATTAAGCCTTTTGGATAGATACTTGACAAATCCTAAGCTTAATCGGGTGTGTCGTGAATGAAATGATTTTATCTTATCACATAAAGGTTAAGTTTACTGGATTCACATAAACGTACTTCACATATTGAGTTCGTCTTCCGGCGCCGTCTAGGAATTCCGTGTAGACCTTAATTTGATTAATGTCGATATGAGAAGGCATGTAGGGTCACACTATGTCAATTGTCCATTTCGATCTAAGGATGTATTGAAAGAGAGAAATAAAATGTTCGATTTGGAATCGAGATATTTAAATGAATAATGATTATTTTAATTAAGTGAAAATTGGATTTTGGATTTAATTAAGAATGCACGAAAACTAAATCGAGACAGTGCAGGAGCACATCGAGCGTCGTAGCGCCCATACCCTAGGGCCACAGCACAGTGCAGGAGCACGTCGAGCGCCACGACGCCCATACCCTAGGGCCGCGTCGCCTCTGCCTCGAATTTTGGGCTAGGCCTAAGGTCAAAACTTAATCCGGTTTTGACCTATTTTCAACTATAAATACAGGCATTCTCTTCATTATTCAAACACCAATTTTCTGAAAATCATTCTAAGCCTTAGAGACTTAGAATCAAATACTCTCTCAAACCTCTGCTGGATTTTCTAGCTTTCCGAAAGAGAAATACATTGAAGCTTGGAGCTTGCAATCGGAAGAGCAACCGCGTGTGCACCTTATAGTAGATAAAGATTCCAGATACTACAACTTATAAGTTTATGCTTTATGTTACAAGTTTAATTGTTGTATAACCATATCAAAAATGTTGTTGGGGTAAGTAAGAAACAAAATTTTAAACTTCCACTATGCCTTACTTATGTGCTTTGTACCCAACAAAACCGCTACATTTTTCAACACTTCTTCTTCGCTAGTTTCTTTTCTTTTATTTTCTTTCTAATTAATCAAACTCAAATCAATCCTTGCTAGCTTCCCCACCATCAAACCCCATAAAACGTTTAGTGGGACGTGGAGAGGAGGAGCAAACAAAGGTTATATTTGTATAGAGTAAAATTTGAAATCACCAGGTGTCCGATTTAAGTGCAGACACGTGGCAACAAGGACAAATCAGATATGAGTCAGCAGATAATGATGCCGGTTTAGACTGTCTGTTCGGTCAATAAGTCATTCCGAGCTCATAGTCATCGGAGATGCGACCCAGGAGGAGCGAACTACGTGTGAGATGTCGATCAGATGGAATGTAGCTTGAAGATCAGCCTTAACGGACCAAGATCTTCTCCGCCCATTACTCAACCATTAAGATGGGCAATTAATTGACATTATGAGGGCGTGAGTTGTGGATCTTGCTTCCTGGAACTTAGCTATAAATATACCCTTAGATTCTTATTCAAGGATTTGAATTGTATCAAGTAAACAGAGCAAAATATCATCACTTAGTAATTCTCATCGAGTTTGTTGTTCATCATTGTATTACCAGTCTTATTATAATAAGTCTTGTCAGGCGCCTTTGACGATTATCACAGTGCCGGAGCACAGACTATCTTTGTTTCTTCATTTAATCAACTCTCTTTTATAATGTCAATGTATCTATCATCCAGGCTACTTCACAGTTAGTACACTGCTATGTTGAGGATATAAGCTCTGATTTTGCTGCATACATGACTTTCATTTATGGTTACAATACCAATGCTGAGAGAAAATATGTCTGGGAGAAGCTGAGATTGTTGCACCCTGCTATGAGTGAGCCATGGATTATACTTGGTGACTTCAACACTGGTCTTTCAATAAGTGATAGAATTAATGGGGCACTAGTGCATCAGGTGGAAATTCAAGACTTCATAGATTGTGTAGAGGATATAGGTGTTGGTCATTTACCAAAAAGTGGTTGTGAGTACGCATGGTGCAATAAGAGAGATGCATATGCAAGAATTTATAGCAAAATAGATTGGAACCTGGGAAATCATCACTGGTTTATGAAGTATGGTCGATTGGAGGCTTTCTTTGACAACCCTGAGTGCTCAGATCATTTTCCAATTATCATTGACACAATAATGACTCATCAACCAAGTCATAGACCATTCAAGTTGCTAAATGTCCTAATGAAACAGGACAGGTTTGAAATAATTGTCAAGCAAGAGTGGGCACAGCAGATCACTAGGCATACAATGTTCAGAGTGTGGAATAAATTACAAGCAATTGCTAGACATGCTAAACTCTGAACAAGGAAATGTCAACTCTTGATGTTAAGCTTGAGGGTCTAAAGGCTAAACTAGTGGAGGTGCATGATGAGTTGCAAACAAATTTGTTTGATGAACCCCTTATTACTACTGAGAGGAATTGGTTGCTGGAAATATAGAAATGGGATGGATTGCATGAACAAGTATTGAGGGAAAGATCCAGAGCTACATGGATAGCATGTGGAGATTCAAACACCAAATTTTTACATGCACATCTCAAGGCTAGACAGTCTAGGAATAGGGTTGCTTTCATTTATAATGCTCAAGGTGACAGGCTCACTGATCATAGGCTTGTCCAACATGAACTATTGTCCTTCTTTAAGCAATTACTTGGTGAGGCTACTAAAGAATTATCTTATTTGGATATCACGATTGCAAGAGATGGACCATGCCCAACATAAGATCAGCAGAGATAGCTACTGTGTCTAGTTATAAAAGAGGATGTTCTATCTAGCTTGAGGGGGATCCCATGTGATAAAGCTCCTGACATTGATGGCTTCCCTATTGAGTTCTTTAAAGTATATGGGCCTGTGATAGGTGATGAGGTAACTAAGTTTATATTGCAGTTCTTTGATAATGGTAAGTTGCTTAAAAGTATTAACTGTACCACAGTGACATTAGTACCCAAAGTGACAAGTCCAAACGACGTGAAAGAATTCAGACCTATAGTATGCATTACTATCTACAAATTGATTACTAGGATTATCACTGCCAAGCTGAAATTGGTTGTTGATGATCTAGTAGGACCCTCTCAATCAATTTTTATAGAGGTTAGGAATATTCTTGATAATGCTATAATTGCTCATGAGTTAGTTAAAGGATATGGCCAAAAACATGTATCTCCAAAAGGTTTTATCAAGATAGATATTGGGAAGGCTATAACTCTGTGAAGTGAGGCTTCCTAAGAATGGTGCTGGTAGAATTTAGGTTCCCCAACAAAATGGTGGAATGGATTATGACGTGTGTGACAACTGTGAACTATTCAATATCGTTAAATGAGAACCTCACTGATGTGTTTCCAGAACCGAAGGTACAAGGAAATTATGTCATTCAAGATATTTTATTGTTATCCATGCATTTTCATTTGCATTGCATTCATGTTTTACCCAGACCGTATATTGGGGACGGGAAATAGGAAATGCATACCACCTGATCAGCTAGGATATGATAATGATAAAGCTTGTGTGGCTTAATGAAGGAAGATGCCTGATTAAGGGCCAATATATATATATATATATATATATATATGATGTGGGGAGGAAGATGACATATTATGCCCACAGAGGCCAACATGAAATGATGCCCACAGAGGTTGTTGTGGTAAGGAAGATGCCCAATGGGGCCGATGTATATGTATACTGCATTGTGCATAACTTTTAGGCATATATGTTAAGGCCCTCAGAGGCATTTACTGTTGGTCAATTGCTTCTGTTTCAGTTGTTGTTATATCTCTGTTATACTATTGTTCATGCCTGACATACTCAGTACATCAGTCGTACTAACGTCCTTTTTGTCAGGGATGCTGCGTTTCATGCCCGCAAGTTCGGTTAAAGAAGGTGACAGTTCACGCTAATAGGTTGATGGTTCAACTGATGTTGGAGCACTCTATTTGTTTCAGAGTTATCGTTGGTCGTGGTAGTATTTTTGCATCTGCATATGAGTATGGCGGGGTCCTATCCCGTCCTTGTAATGTCATGTATTCTTTAGAGGCTTGTAGACATGTGTCCTGTGGTTAGTTGTTATGTATGGCCTTGTCGGCCTTGGTATGGGTATGTATACATGAAAAATGGATTTCTGGTTAAGATTTTCTATAATCTTTTTCGACTTTGCTCGTATTCAAGTGTGATTAGATGTGATTGTGTACGATTAGCGGTACCCAGTGGGTGGGGTCCGAGTGCCCGTTGCAGCCTTACGGTTTGGGTCGTGACATTATTTTTGGCCTCTTCTCATACTAGGGGGAATATGAGGGATTTCAGTTTCAATTTCATCCTGAGACTCAGTCTGAGCATGAAGTGGAGTTGCACTAGTGGGTGTGTTATCTAAATTATCTTCTAATTCATTTTCTAAATCATAGTCTGGTTCAGATGTAGAATATACCTCATGATCTAATGGTATATTAATATTAACATTAAAAAGTTCAGTTTCATCTACATGAGTGAAATTATCATAATTAGGATTACTAGAAGATGCACCCTTACCCCTGTTACCCCTACTACCTCTACTAGAAAAATGTCCACCTCGATCCATTAAAATTATGCAAATACATAATTAAAGTTAAGAAAATTAAGTATGATAATTAAAATTAAAGAATAATAATTTAAATAAAAGAAGGAAAGAGTGTATCAAAAGCCGACGTAATGTCGACGTGTAATAGAGGTTGGGAATTGAAACTTTTCTCGATGATTCTCAAGCTAGTTGCCAACTTCACTCCCAATTTTTTAACTTTGATAGAAATTACCAAATAAAATATAATATTTAGTGTGAAATTTAGACTTGTATAGAGAAAGAGAGATTAGAGAGATGGTAGAAAGATTTGTGAAAAATGAAGAGGAAAATGAGGTATTTATAGTTGAAAAATAGGGTTAATGTGTAAATATTCTAACTTAGGGGTTAAAAATAAATATTAAGGGGGTAGAGGTTTATGGGGTGGTGGGGGTAAAATGGTCATTTCTAGTCGTTGCCAACGACTAAAAGTGAAAATGACCATTTGTGCAACGACTAAATTTTGCAGGCGGGGAGCGATGGTGTGTAATGGGACGGGTTGGGTAGTTGGCGAGATCGGGACGGGGCGGGACAAGCCCTAGTCCCGTTACAATTTCGAACCCGATTACCGACAATCCCAATCTCGTAATTTATTCAGTAGGACCGGGATGGGGTGAGTCAGGACCGGGATGGGACGGGGCGGGATCGGGACGTCCCGGCCCACTGGACAACCTTACTTCTATGTGATGGCCTCTTCGGAGGTTGTCTCACTGATGCAGACCCTGCTAAATCATGAGTTTCCGCCCCCTATGGATACTTCCTCACAGAGGTGATGGCGCCTCTATAGTGATTCTCTCACACCAGTGCCTATGTGGGAAGTCTAGTTTTTCCGCCTTAGCAGACCTTTTCTACTACAACTAGGCTACACCTGCGTGGTCAATTTCGTTAGTCTGGAATCGCTGTTTCAGGCAGTTTCTTAAATGCCCTAAATCGATCAACTTTCCCAAAATATCATATCTCAAGACTAGAGCTCATTGAGAGGGGGATTTCTTAAAGTTTGAGCTTGGGTTCTTCTTGGAGGTAAATGTTTCACCCTTATTGATCATGATTCATATTTTAAGATTTCTAATCCTAGCTTAGACTTTATTTGGGGAATACAAATTCTTAAGTTTTCATGGTAGAATAAGAGAGTTAAATCTTCAATTTGAGGGTGTAATATTAATTAGATGATCTTGATATTGTGAATGAGTATTTTGTAATGGCAGATGATCATGTTGTAGTGTATAATTTGATAATGAAAACCCTTTTCAATTTGTCGGAAATTCTAGGGTATGGGAAGTGGGATTTGCTTAATCTAGCAATTAATGATTCAATTAGGCTTAGATTTCAAATTAACTTAAGGATGTGACTACTTAGTATATTATTATGCTTTTTGAGTAATAAAGTTCAGATTTTGGCACTGTGGGCTTGTGATTGGTTTTAGGTGTCTTTTGGTATGTTTAAGGACCAAGTCTTTGTATGTGTATTAGCTTATTATTAACATAGATTCTATGTATGTTAGACTATGATTACTACGAGGCACATTGAAAGGGCAAGGCCAGTGCTGAGGGTTGATTTTTCATTGCTCTTGCTCGACTTTTAGGTAGGCTATGTTTTTTATTTTGTATCCTTCGATAGAAGTACATATTAGTTATAAATGTTGAGGGGCATTAAGCATGTTTGGGGGTCAACCTTAAGTTATAAATGTTGAGGGGCATTAAGCGTGTTTGGGGCATTAAGCGTGTTTGAGGGTTGTGATGAACGCTTGGGTGAGTATCAATGTTGAACTGTGATGATGGGTGATTTGGGGAATCAACCTTAAGCTAATTCCGACTGCTGTTTTTTGGGCTTGTCACCATTATGTGGGCCAATCGCTATTATTGATATTATTGTGTTTATTCATCAAATTGATCAATATGATATCCTTATTGTACGTGGATTACGTGTTATTGACTTCTTGAAAGCATGTGATATTCATCTCTTATACTTTTTTGCATCTCATACATATTGATTACTATCATTGCATTGTCATTTGCATTCATACACTCATGGTTATGATGATATTGAATTGAGAGTGGTATGAAAATGTTGTTGGTCTAAGAGATCAGAAAGGTAAGAATACTTTATGTGATGATTGGCAACACTAAGATGATGATGATACGCAATGGATCGGGTTGCACACCTGCAACATATATTATCACACCCAAGAGCTGGATCCGTTGAGAAATTTCAGATGGGTATATGGACTTTGCGGGTCCCCCATGGGTGTGCAGTTCATAGAATTTGAACGCATGTATACTGGAGATAAAAGAACCTGACATATGCATTGCATTTATATTATACACTTATTATTTCATTGTTTACTTATTAATTGGTAAGTGTTTAGACTGGGTTTTCAGGCTTGGATAAACTATTGATAAGAGAGCATGGTTATTAGATCACTTGATACTTGGACTATTGGTTGTTGAACTTTTATGTAATTATGGTGACTTACATGATTTATGAACCCATATATGAATAAAGTGACTTGTTTTATTCAGTGAGCCATTATGTGGACAAGGTGACTTATATGGCTTATTGAACTGTTTAGTATAGGATTCTTTAAGTGTCAACTTTATATTTATCTCTATTTATGTATCTTCCGTCATTGTCGGCCTATGATGCCTACGGGGGTACGTTGTGTACTCATGCTACACTTGTTGCATTCTTTTTTGATGCAGATATATCGCCTTCCTCCAGTTCAGGACCTCGGGTGTGAGTCTGAGCTGGCTAATTTTCAGTATTCAGGATGAGGATGCTTTCTTCCAGCATACCCTTGAATGCTCCTATCTCATTCCTGTCTTTTATTTATCGAAGAGACATATTCAGACATTCAGATTATGTTGTTAGACATTTGAATTATGTTATCCTTTTATCGGACTTAAATTCGGTTAGAGCTCTTGTATTATTGACCAGATTCATGGAGGTTGTGTTGTTGATTTTCAGACTTATTTCCGCTTTTATATTATGATAGATAGATTTGTTAAGTATTTGTTAATTTTGCATTTCTTATTTATATTTGTATTGATTAATTGAGGAGTGATTCGCCTATCAGTGGAAATTGTATCGGTACCACTATGATTCCTAAAAAGCATCGTGACAATATAGGTACTATGATCATTTCTTGTTAAGTTTGGATTGATATTTCTGCTAAGGTTCATATGTCTTCATCTTCTGTGATTTGAGTTCATTGTTAGTTGGTGTTTTTTGTTTAGAGTTCTTGCACGATTCATGTGCATCCATCTCCTGTTGAGGTAGGCTCAATATTTGTCGGTCACCTATACATTAGTCCAAATCATGACATATGGCCTTTGGGTACTTGAATGATGTTTAGTTTTCTGTAGAATATTAGTTTAAGAGCATGATCAATTATTCCTCTATGTGTTCATGTCCTCTGTGAGTCTGTTAGTTCAAGATCAAACACTTAATCTAAATGTCTACATATTGGTATGAAGGCTGAATGCATAATGTTTAAGTGTTAGCCTATTGGTGTTGTTCTGTAATGTCCGGCATTTCCTGTCAACTCTTGATTCAAATGTTAAGTTATGTGTGCACCTGTATAACTTTAAGACACTAGTACCTACTCATTATGTCATGTCCAAGTTCTTTGATGTATGATTGTTCAAATGTATGGCTAGTCTGATAATATTAAGATTAATTACATGTCTAGTGATTTTATAAATAAATTAAGCAAGGGAATTAATTTATGTATTGTGATTGTCCAACATGTCCTAACATGAATCAGTCTTAATTGGTCTTTGCCTGAGAATAGCCTTGTTTAAACCCATTCAGTTCACTTGGTTAATATGCTAAGGGTAGGGTCATTTCTGAATGTGTCTGTCTGTTTTGATGCAAAAGATATCATGATCTCCTACGTGTGTCTAAGTATGTCATATTCACCTATTAATGATATGTTTTGAACCATGCTCCCATGATCCTGTCTTAGCTTTGCCAATTCTATGATGCCCTTGTGTGCTAAATTATTATAATATTTAGCTAGTTCCTGAAATTGATTTTTATACTGGTTCCATCAACTTGAAACTAGTACAAGACCTTTCAGGTCACCCCATTTCTACTAATCATGCTTTTCTCTGTGAGCTTTGTTCCTATTTCAATAGAACAAGCCTTACTAAAACTACATGTCACATGGACTAAATATTGTTGTGTCTACCTTCTAGTGTCTTCAGGACCATCCCATGATTCTCATCTATGTTAATATGTTAACTTGAATACATGAATTGCAACTGACATGTTTGAATAGAACTTGATTGAAACTGTGAGGTGACAAAATATGGAGTATCTGCTTGATGTGATCTGTGTGTGTATACTTGTTCATCCCATTGCCTTAATTTACTTTGTTATGCCTTTGGTCTGAATATATAAGAAATATACACAAAAATATACAGATTATATACTGTGTATACTTAGTATACACAAGGTTATATCGAGTATACTCCATGTATCACTCCTGTTAAGACATTATGAATTTGTTTTGGGTATAGCCCATTTCACTTGTCACTAAAGTTCTCCTTATCTGAATGATCTCGTATATCTGGGCTAGGTCCATCATCTCATTCTTCTTTTACTTTATTGCTACTATGTATCTGAGATGTGGCAGGCCCATCTATACGCTTTATGTTTAATTGATATTAGCCCGATATAGTGGCCCGATTCGCAATGACATATATAGTTGTGCTGTTACTTTCGTATTTATTTTGTTAATAATTATGTGGTATACATGTATACTTGCAAAAAATATTGTATATGATTTAGATAAGTCAAGATGCTTTCTAACTGAGTTTTTCCTTCTCCCCTCCCCCTTTCCTGCATGACTCACAGAATACGAGCCATTTGGGTTGGAACTGTACAACCTCAGCTTGTTAGGCCAGTGGCCCAACATCATCTTTCATTCATTGAATTTGAATTGTCTCTTGAAGGCTCAACCATGGGTGAAAATGATTAACTGATGGGCTCGGTATACCCACCAACCTTTCTTTATCTTTTTAATTTTCATATATTATTTTTACAAGTGTTGTAAATGAATGTGTATATATATTGGAATCCAATGGTTACGACTTAGGATTTAGGCAAAACGATACGTGTATTGTTTAGATTGGATAGAGTCCCCAAATATGATTTCAAATCGGCCCGAAAAGATTAAAGAGTTGCATTTGTTTTAAAATAAATAAAGTGAAAAATACCTTTGTTTCGTAATTTGGCTCTCTTTAAAGTATTTTGAGATGTTTTCATGATGTAATAATTTTGATAAACAAAGAAGGAAAAACATGGACTGTTTGAGGCACAAAGAAATCCGTTTCCAAAATATGTTTTAAATTGGAAAGCTGATTTGGAAAAGGAAGAAAACCTTTTGTCAAAAAACCTTTTTGTATCTTTTTCAAAATATCATTTTTGGGCCAGGCCCAGCTCAATTGATTTTTAAAAAATTACAAAAAAATCTTATTTAAAAGCTCCAAGTTTAAGGAAAGTGATTGACCTTCATAATATATAAAAGAAAAACTTGACAATTTAAATAAGGATCATGGCATATTATTTTTTTTAAAAAAGAAACACATTTTTAAAAAAGGTTTTTAGACATATGGACAAATAAGATATGATAACTAAAATCAGGTGGGACTCTATTCAAGGTGACTTTGAGTGTGTCTTAGTCCGAAAATGAAATGACTAATTTAGCCTTATATGAACATTTTTCAAACAAAATTCAAACTCTTTTATTTTAAAACCTCTTTGCTCAAAGATTGTAACTAAAGAATATGATATGTTATGACTTTATTTTTGCACGAATTTAGACACCCTCTTAAGCAATTAATCACAACAAAACATACTATGAACTCGAAGGTCAACCGTATTCTACGGATTCTTAATATAGACGTGTCTGACGCCTTTCCCGAGGAATCACCAGAACCCTTACCTCGAACTCTGTTTTTTTTTTAAAAAATCTGCATTTTGAAAAAAAACTTTTTACTTGGTTTTTCCTAATTTTCTTATAAATTAGGTGGCGACTCTGAAAAATAAAATATCTAAAAAGAGTCCACAACCTCAAAGTAGCTTTTACGCCTCGCGTAAACGTGAACCGTAACACTTGCCCAATTTTTGGAGTGGCCACTTCCTGATCGTTCGAGACCTCGATGACCGAGAAACTAAGAAGACTTTTTGGGCAGGCCTGTCATTATAAACTGAGTCAGGAAAGCAAGAAACTACGGCGGAAAGGCATTTTCAACTGCATAGCTTCAAGGGAAAGGTTACCGTAATTCTTGTGTTTCCAAATTTAAGACCCGGAGATTTCCTTCCACGTACGGGTCTTCAAACTCTAAGTGTCCATGATCTTTTAGATCCATTAAGAAATACCCGTAATAGGATGGGGTTCCCAGAAGGTAGCTAATAAATAAAAAGCAAGGAAAAGAAGCGAAAGAATTAAGTAAGAAAGGACGAGATAGAAAAGAATAAAAGATCTAGTTTTAAGAAGCTTACGGGTATAATTCCATGACTCTGGTGTAGTGGAGTGGTGTTGTGGGATGATGTCAGATATAGTGACGACTACGAATTAAATTGTCTTTAAATAATAAGTCTATCAATTGTTTTAGGCTTATTTTTTAAAATGACGTGGAAGTTTTTTCTAGTGGGTTGTCTGGTTCATTTAAAAAATATCGCTCTGGCTTAAAAAGAAAACAAGTCAACCCATTTTTCTAAACGAACGAAATACCCGACTTAGGAAAAAAACAATTACAACGTAATTTTTTTAAAAATAAGTCTACTAGAAAATGAGGAGTATTATTCTTTTTAAGCTATGTGGCATTTTTAAAATTTAAAAACAAGGTAAATGATTTTTAAGAAAAAATTCCTCAGCGAAAAGAATATATTTATCCCATTTATGCAACAATAGAGATATATATACAATATGTTTTTAACAAGGGGTGTATTCACACATTTTAATGGATATAAGGAAGGGTGATGTTGGGTAAGTGGGTTGGGTGTGGAGGATGTTCGGGTTGACCCGAAAATAAATGTCAAAATGGGGTTCTCGGATTCTCGGTTTGGTGGAACAGTGTGATGTTTGAGGGATATTTCGGGTGGATCCACAAGGAGTCGGATCAAGGAGTTTTATGGGGCTGTTGTAGGCACGTGGAGAGTTTCTTTTATGGTCGGGCCTTGGTGATTGTATGATGGCAAAGAGACGTAAGTTTACTGAAATAGTAAGGTTCTCGGTTGGGACGTTATTGTCGGGCAGTGTGGATGTAGTGGATGTTTCGGGTGGACTCGGGGGGAGTTGGGTTTCGGAGTTTAAGGAGGGTGTTATAGACACTTTGAGGGTTGTAGTGATGGTCGGGGTTCACCGGTTTGATGATGGAGGATGTCGGAACTGGACTGAAACAGTGAGGTCGTCGGCAAGGTGTATTATGCGGACTTTTTGGTGTTGTCAGGATTTGACGGGACTTTGTGGGCGATTTCGGAGGATAGGCCCAAGGATAGAGATACAGGGGTTTTACTGCCCGTATCGACACCAAGGATAGTGTGATCAATACCACAAGGTCAAGACTGGGGTTTGCTATTCACAATGCCTGTGAACAAGCCAAGTGAGGGTGATCGATGCCCTTGTTGCTCCCAAGGTTTAGATTAAGTTGGATCACACAAGTTCCAACCTACGCTTACCACCAAGGGTGTTCCTCAAGATTGGGTATAGACTAGGCCACACAAGTCATAATCGATACTTACACCGAAGGGAGGGGTTTGGTTCACAGAAGAACCGAAGGGTACTCCCGGAGCACAACTAAGAATATCAATCCCAGATTGAAACACTCAGTGAAATGAGTAAAACACTCAAGTTTTATATTTATCAAACTCTAACTTAGTGAAATGAGTAAAACACACAAGTTTTATATTTATCAAACTCTGCTCATTTACAAGTCCCAAGGTTCCTTATTTATATAAAACTTGTGTGTTTTACTCATTTCACTAAGTTAGAGTTTGATAAATATAAAACTTGAGTGGTTTACTCATTTCATTAAGTGTTTCAATCCGGGATTGATATTCTTAGTTGTGCTCCGGGAGTACCCTTCGGTTCTTCTGTGAACCAAACCCCTCCCTTCGGTGTAAGTATCGATTATGACTTGTGTTCCTTATTTATAGTAAACAAAAGACTATTCTAAAAGACAAAAACTACTTGAAGACTTTCGGCCAAGTGGGAAAAGGGTTTAGGTTTTCTTGTCGGCCAAAAGGGTTCTCGACTTTGGTGTGGTCAATGGGAAAAGGTTTGACTTTTCTTGGAGACAAAGTTGAGCTCAAACTCCTTCACACCTCTTTGTGGAGTCCAAGCCGAAAAGGGAATGGATTGTCCATCTCAAGGATCTCATCTTCTTGAAATGGATTTGGAAGCTTCCATTCTTTGTACTTGGTTGACAAGCCATTTCGCCCACCTCTTGGCCTTCTCTTTGGACAAATTTATTGTCTTTTAATTCATGAATTTGTTACCTTGGAAGCCTAATCTTCTAGAACATCCTTGTCCTTGCTATGGTGTCGACCAAGTCATCCTTTGTACTTGCCATCTTGGTTTGGACAACCTTTACACGATTTTGGTCTCCTCTTGGCTTTGTCTCCTTCTTTACAAATTGTGTCCTAATGGGAGCTAAGGGTTACTTATATGTTACATCATGTCCTAAGCTAAGAGCTAAAAGTTAAGCTAAGAAATAAAAGAAAACAACAAGCTAAAAGAAAACATGGTCTCGGCTAAGACCTACATACAAAGCCGAATAAAACATTAATTGGAACTTCATGTAACAAGTCCAATTCCACTACATTTCCCATTCCATTTGAGGCATATTATTTTTGGATGATCTACCTTCTTTGGGACGCCAAACTTAACATTTCGAAGATCAAGTGGACACCTTGAGTTCAAGGGGATTTTCCCATCACATTTCCCTTTAAAAATATAATAATAACATGAGCATGAAGTTACTATAGAGTTTTATAAGCAAGACACCTCTTTCTTTTCCCCTAATCATTTACCATGTTCTCAATCTGAAGATTCTTTCAAACATTAACACAATTCTATTTCATACATTCGTAGACATTAAATTTTATATTCACTTAATTATATAAATTTGAGATTATTTATTTCTTTAAAATAAGTTACATAGAAAATAAAACACGTATTGCAGGAAGACCAAGTGTTTGTTAATTAAAAATGAAAAATTGTGTCTTTGTCTTCTCTTTAGACACGTATTATAACAAACAAGAGAATGTTTTGAGGCCAATAGGATTAAATCCCTTTTCTAGATTAGTAATTAAAATTTGTTAAGTATTTGACGTTCCTTTAGCTTGATTATTGACTAAGATCAAATGCATTGCCTGCTTTCAAGTTTCATCGGAGAACACGTTCCCTTTTCACTCTATTTTCATTGTGATTGAATTTTTAATTCTACTGATAGAACATCAAATCTCGTCGAAAACTAAAATGGAAAAATCTCTATTTTGATTTGACAACTGGACTAGAATGAGAGCTTTATACCATGTAATTTATGAGGAAAAGTGGGTTCCCAACATTCAAAATGTTCATGAGTTGGTGGTGGAAGGTGAATGGAACAGGGACAAATTGAATAAAGTACTACCAGAGGAGATAGTTCTACATATAACAAACACAATTATAATCCCTAACTTGGAAAGATAAATGGATAAGCCATGGTGGCTGTTGAATCATAATATAGATTTTCAGTGAAGTCAACATGGGAATTTGTGAGATTGAGGGGGAAGGAAATGAAAAAGTATAAGTTCATGTGGGTAAAGGGTTTATCTTTCAAAATATCATTCTTCTTGTGAAGGTGTTGAAAATAGAAGTTGTCTTTCGATGATGTGTTAAGAAGAATGAGTTACAACATGGTGTCCAGATGCTGGTGTTGCTCAAATCCACAGGAGGAGACAATCCATCATCTGTTCATCAATTCTTTTATAGCTAACAGGACTTGGTCCTACTTTTGTACTTATGTAGATATCAATTTGGAGGGATTATAATTACAACAACTAATAATTAAATGGTGGAAAGCATCAGTGATGGGGATATTAAAACAGATATATCGTGCAGTGTCAACTATCACACTGTGGGAACTATGGAAGAGAAGGAATTGTATTAAGCATGGAGAAAGTAGATCAGGAAATAGAGTCATTTATCAGGTTATCTCTATAATACAGAGGTTGGTACAATTAAGAACCCTTTCTCTTCAAAACATACCAAGCAGATAGAGTGACCTGATTAAGATGATGGAAAGAGGAAGGACCAGACTAAAGGTTACTAAAGTGATTTGGAAGCCTCCACCAACAGGTTGGTATTTATGCAACATTGATGGGGCCTCAAGGAGAAATCCAGAGAGAAGTGCTTATGGTTTTTGTGTAAGGAATGAGGGAAGAGATTTGATTTATGCCAAAGCTGAATACATTGGATATGCAACAAATACAAAAGTTGAGGTGTTAGCTATCAGAGAAACTTTAAGATGGTGCAAGGAAAGGGGTGTCAATAATGTTATAATCCAAATAGACTCACAAATGGTACAAAAGATCCTATCTGAAGGATGGAAATCACTTTGGAACATTGCTATATGGACAGATGAGGCAAAGGAACTTGTAAACAACATGGATGTCATATTCAAACATATTCTAAGAGAATAAAACAAGTTAGCAGATGGTTTGGCTAATCAAACACTGGATAAGGATTCTTTTCAATGTCAAAACATCCAAGATTTGAAAATTGAGTTAAGGAGAACCTTAAACAGTCATAAAAGAAAAATCCCTTATCTTTGGACCAGGGTTCAATATTTATAACACGTGCAAAGGTTTTCTTTTATGAGATATTTGCAGGTACAACAGAGTGAAACATCCTTGTATCACAAATACTAGATAATTTTAGATAAACGGTCATTGATATACATACAAGGGGTTTAATACAACAGAGTCTCAAACACAATAACATGCAAAACATAAAGATCCAGATAGAAGGATAAGGAGATACCTTAGAGTCTTGTCAATGGCGAAATACCCTCAATCAGCTGACATGCGGAGAAAAGAAGCGAGATTTGGCGATCCGACAACTCCAAGAGCACAGTTGACACATTCAAGATAAACATTTGGAGATCAAAAAACAGATCGACAAGAGGAAAGAAAAAAAGTGTGAAAGGTAGAAAACTTCACCTGATAGCTAGAGTGACTGTCACACCCCAAACTAGGGGGTATGGCCGGCACCTGGTGCCCTGCTGGCTCGAGCGTACCGCTCTTATGATCAGACGTCTGTACAAGTAAAACTTACGGTCGACAAGGTCGTACTGGAGTATAACACAACAACAATGCTAAACAAGAGGGACCAACCCAATAGGTGTATATAAACAGGACCGGCAAGGTCGCAACATAATTCAACAAAATGCTCTCTAGCCAATAAGGCTATACATCAACAATTGTAATGCCAAACAAGTCTATGAGCATCTACGAACGCATGTACTATTATATGGTTGGGACAGGACCCCGACCTACCCACTATGTACATAACTTTGCAAAACATACTCAACATCTGACCAGGAAGCTCCGGAAAAGATGAAGCTTACTTATTGACGGCTAAACTCGACAACTCCTATTGTGGTGGCCTAGTAGAGCCCCAATCAGAACCTGCGACATGAACACACAGCGCCCCAGCAAAAGGGACGTCAGTACGAAAGAAATGTACCGGTATGTAAAATATAAACAATAATATGAAAATGTAAGCTATAAAGAAAGGCATAAAAGCAATATGATACTCTGATAACCTGTAGGGTAAAAAATGAACTCTGAAACTAAAATAGAACCTATGTCGATAGGACTTACTATATAAACTACCCTCGGATTATAACTTGTAGTTTATAATATGTCACTACCCTCAAGTATACTCTGAGGTGTATGTATGGATGCACATATAAGTGCATGTCCTCCGGTTATAGCTCGAGGTGTGTATAATGTACCTGTACAACTGTCCATCGGCTATTCGCAATGGTGGTATGAGTAATATATATATGTATAGTAATAATAGAACTTAAGGACTCTTTGAAACTCAGAAGTCTTTGAATGTACCTTGCAATGACTTTTGGTTGACTCTGATGATTAACTCTATGGAACGTTTCTTTCTGAAGGCTTATGATAAGGTAAACCAGTAGCCAAACAACAATGATCATGAGAATAGAAATAACAAGGAATAATTCTCGACAAAAAATTACGGTATACAAGTAGAATGAAGCTTTTGACATTTCTTTTAAAAATGATAAACTCTTTGGATTTAATGCTCTTGAAAGAAGGTGATAGCCTTACATACCTTATTCACGAATATACAACCGTGCTACAAGTCCTCGCACTTATTATAGATGATTATCTATATCATATAAAGGGTTGATATCAATATCGAATCCATATTCTATAGAAAAGATCACTTAGGCATATCGTTGAACAAGTTAGGCACATAGGATTCTTAGGCTTCTTTTACAAGGAAAACTTATGTAATTCGATCCTACATTTCTCCAAAACCCACTTTCCATAATTCCATAACATATACAACCAGATTGATTATCAATTTCAACTTATACTTCAAGTAAAATAGCCCAACAAATCATACCACGATGATTCCACAAGTTTACAAGTTTTTATTATGAAAATCCTTTCACAACTTGCTCCAAAAGATAAATTAATCATAAGAATAGATAGAGGAGGATAAAACATACCTTTACACATCATAATATCCTCAAAACATTAGGTTACCTCATCCCCAAGGGTTTTCCAAAATCAATTCTACAAGGAGAAGACAATTCTCACGATCACAACAGGGTTTATCACGTTGATCTTGCGTGATTTGAACTTGAAATGTTCTAATATCTTAGAGAGGATTTGGAGGATGATTTAGGGCTGTTTCTAGGTTGAAAATGAAGTGCCAAATCGAAAATCCCAATTTAAAGCCGAGTACAAAATTGCACCGCCCAAAAGGACGGTCAATTTTGATGGTCCGTAAAAATTTGTACGGTCCGTCAATCTTGACCGTCAAATCTAGAACTGAAATTTCAACTTGCAGACAAAAATTGACAATCTAGATTTCCCAAATTGACGGTCCATACAAAATTGTATGATCCGTCAATCTTGGCCGTCAAATTAGAATTTTTCGATTTCGTCGAAACGTATTTTCTTCGATCCCTTTAACTTCCATACACTCCGGTACTTCAATAAACAAGTTGTAAATATTTATAACCTTTTAGTAAGGTCGCACGTCTTCCCCGGACATCAGTGTATCGATTAACGACACGACGGAACGTGTAACTTACGAGGTGTAACAATGACGACAACGAGGTGTGAATTAGAAAATAGCGGTGTGTGGAACCACGCAAATACAAGGATAATCACTTTCACACCATTAATGGAGGCTTCTAGAGAGATATCGAAGAGAGAGGTAGCAGCTATCTAGGGCTACAAATGCAAATGAAAACGAGAAAGTCACTTTCTTATTTCATTTTCTATTTTTGTTGTCTTTATTTTATTTTTGTTTTGTTGTTTTTATTTTGGATCGGGTCTTTTGGGCCGATCTGCTTATTCGGACAGGTCTGTTTTGGGCCTATTTTGTTTGAACCATTTAAATAAATAAATGCCCAATCGGGTGAAATTTATTATAAAAAAAGAATTTTTAACTCTATTAATTGATAGTTGTGTAGTTTTTATTCGCCTTTCAGAATAACTTTGGGTGGGAGCTTCTTAAAATTTTAAAATGATTTTTTAAAATTATAATAGAAACTTTTTGGCCAATAAATTTACACTGAAAATGGTCGAATTGATTTTTTATGAAAATTAATGAAGTCTAAGTAATTTATTGATAGAAAAAATAGTTTGATAATTTTCGTGCAAATAATAGTGCAAGTTCAATGACCTTCTATGAAATCAACTCCTCACAATGTAAATATGTCAAACAAAAAAAAAATCATAAAAGCACATCGAAAGATCGGTAGATGTACATGTTCCTACTCTTAAACAAAATAAACATATCTAGGATAAATTATATCTATGATTTATAAGCATGAATGTCTTGCATCAGTGATGTGAAATGTTTCCTTCTTTTTTGAGATTCTAACCATTTGATAATTATAATTTATACTGCACCTATTAATAAAGATTCCTTCTGTATTAAGTTTATTGAATCTCACAAGTTAGGACACATTGAAGAGAAAGAGATAGAATTGTATTACCTCGCAAAAGAGAAGAAAGATTTTTTTCTTGAGAGGAATGCTTTGGTCTGGCATAAATGCCACTAGGTCATCTATAATTTGCATCTACAGGAAAAAATGACAGAAGATTGGAAAACTAAAAAGAAATTCAGGGCGTTAAAATATTCTGTATACAATCCACTATATATATATATATATATATATAATTGTACTTGTTACAACAACAACAACATACCCAGTGAAATCCCACAACGTGGGGTCTGGGGAGGGTATAATGTATACAGACCTTACATGATGTATGTATGGAGGGGTGAGAGAGGGTGAGTGGGGCTGAGTTCGGACGGGAACAAGTTGACGCAAAAAACAAGACACAAAGTGGGGCTTCTCGGTTCTCGGCTATTGCCAGGCAGTGGGTATTTGGAGGCTGTTTCGAGTGGATTCAAGGGGAGTTGGGTCAGGATGTTTCGTGGAGTTATTGTGGAAACCCAAAGGGTTGTTGTGGTGGTCGGGTTTGGTTGATTAGTGGTGCGAAGGTAACGGGGATGGCCTGAAATAGTAAGGTATCAAAAAGGGGTGTTTAGAGGATGATTTGGTGTTGTTTGGATTAGACGGAAGAGTACAGTTCATTTCGGGTGTTGGCCTTTAAGGAGAGTGTTTTTTAGGTGTTCTGGGAGGTGAGGGTGATCAACATTAGTGGGTTGAGGTTGGATGGCCCATGAGTTGCAAGATGCAAGCTCGGGTAAAGAATGGTCGACTTGGTGAAGTGATAGTACAGTCGATATTTCTTGAATAATGACAAGGGGTTTTTAATGCCCGAGCCGACACCAAGATGAGGGTGACCAATTTAATAAGGACTAGACTGGAGTTGCTAAGTATAAGAACGGATACTAACCATGTAAGGTTGTCCGGAAACCTTAGGATATACCCTAGGTTTGGGTTTGGTTGGGTCACACAGTCCCAACGTCCACTCGCACCAAAGAGAGTTCCTTAAGCTTGGGTTTAGTTAAGTCAAAAAGTCTTAACCAACATACACCAAAGGGAAACCTTAGTTTGAATTCAATTAAGTCACACAGTCTTAGTTGAACTTACGCTAAGGGTTTGGCTCACACAAGAACCAAGGTCCTCCCGAAGAACCGACTAAAGTATACAACCCTGGGTTGAATACGTTTAGCAATGAGTAAAAACTCAAGTATTTTATTCGTCAAACTCTGAATTTTACAATGGCCTAAGGCCTCTATTTATAGTACAAAATAGACTATACTAGAAGAAAACTAAGGGGCACAAATTGCTTGGGTGTTTGGCCAAGTGTGAATGGTTTTGGGATTGACTTGGTGGCCAAGGTGTTCGGCCACTCCTTCCTCTACCCAAGGCCGAGTTTGAGTTCTTATATGTGACCATATTCATGAGTTTGTTATCTTATAAATCCTTCTTGGAAGCCTTCATCTTCTAAAAGTCTCTTGTCCTTGCCACTTTGTCAACCAAGTCATCCTTTGTCTTTGCCATGGTGTACTATCGGCCTAGCCACATTTTTGACTTATTAATTGTGTCCTAAGGTATTTATTACATTATACATTAACTATGTCCTAAGCTAAGAAATAAAGAAAAGCTAAAAGAAAACAACACGGTCTCGGCCAAGACCAACAAGAAGGCCGAATAAAATGTCTCCTCCTTAGATCTTCATGTCACAAGACCAATTCCATTCCATTTACCATGACACAATAAGCACATTATCATAGGTTGATTGACAATCGTTGGAGTCCTTGGAATCCCAGGCTTATCAACTCGAGGATCAAATTGGAATCTTAGGCTCACAGGGAATTTATACATCAATCTCTTCTTCAAAAGAATTCTCCCTCGAATTCTCGTCATCTAAATGGATTAACAACTCTTCCATATGAAATCCCGAACTTTCATTCTCATCCGGAAGTTCTTTCTTGTAATCATCTACTCAGAACTTGGTCTACAATTTGAGGGGGGCATACCTCAAGTAGTATTCCCGCTGAACCAATGAGTCATATGTCAAAGAATTTAGATGTGCCCCTCTCAACTTCTCACTATAGGGGACTACGCGTTCTTGCTTTTCGACTAGGTTGGCACCAACTTCCCAAACTCCATGTTCAACTCCAAATGGCACCTTCATGATCGGGATAGGGGAAGTGAAGGGACCATAGTTCCGCAACATATGGGTATATGGATGAGCCACACCATACTCTCGGGTGACCCTTGTACCCTTGCACCAAATTTGATTTACCTAGGATGGGTTGTCAGGCATTACCTTGTATTCTTGGTTCAAACATTCGTTGTGTGTGAGACTTACGGACGAGTTTAGAGCGTTGTATAACTCAAATGGCCTCACAGATTCTTCATACAAATCATGCTCGATTTTGACGGCCAACATCTAGCAAGGACGGTCCGCTCTTGGTTTCGATTGTCCCTTCCTTCCGTAAGTGTAGTCAAACCACATGATCCGAGTGCAAGCCAAGTTAGGCCAAGCCCAACAAAACATTCCCGTTTGTCCCAGGGCCTCACCAAATAAAATTCCTCATGGTAGATACAAGAATCAATTCGTGCATCATCCAATCTCCCACTAGAGAAGGCCATGGATTCCTTGCCTTCCATTGAGCCGGTACCAAATCTTTTAAGATCACGGTTAGCTCCACCTCGTACCTTAAATTGATACATAGAAAAGTCCTCGAGTGATACTACATATGGTTGTAGTACCGTGTGCATGGAACCCATGGATTGTGCTATCTCATGCATGAAATTCTTGGGAGGGCTTGGAGCGTGACATACTCTATGTGACATCACACACTCCTTGTACACATCATTCTTGACCTTGGCAGTCTTCCCCCACGTACCTCCTTCTCGGGTTTCCCTTAGATGGTATCCTTCTTTTGAGTCTATCTTGTAGAACCATTTGGCTCCACTTGATTCCTAAAAATAAATTTTTCCACCTCGGCATGGAAAACTTGCATTTCATGTTATTTCTGATCGCTTGGATGAGAACACATGTATGCAGAGCCTCACTTCCACTTTTATACTAATAAGGTAGATGTTGTCTCCTCTCCCGGATGGTGTCTATAGGAATGTCAGTTAGGGAATGAGCTTCTTGGAAATAAACCAAGAGCATATCCAATATATTCCATCGATGGAGACTCGATTGTAAGATTACCCGGCAACATATTTTTATGTTTCTTCACGGGTTCCCTCAGATTTGCATCTCCACCTATGTCTCTTCTGTGACTTTCCTCGCATACCAATGAGTACATAGGACTCCCCTTCTTTGATCCTTCCTCTATTCTTTATGCATTAAGTAAGAGAGCCTTGGTCTTGCGCTTCTCGACACTTCAGATTTTTATTTCTTTCACCTTACTCGGTGACAATGGCACAAATTGGATTTTGTTGTCATCCTTTCAAAAAGAATAGGTATTGTTTTCTTCATCATGCTGCACCTTCCGATGAATTTTCCAAGGTCGTCCCAATAAAATATGACACGCATCCATAGGGAGTATGTCACACCATATTTTATCTTCATACTTCCCAATCCGAAAGACAACAAGAGTTTGTTTTTATACTCTTAGCCTTTAGTCTTGATTTAGTCGTTGGAGATCATATGGATTCGGATGATTGCGGGTGGGTAGATTTAACTTGACCACCATTTCCACGGAGGCCAAGTTGACACTACTTCTTCCGTCAATAGTCATGTTGCACACCTTGTCTTGTACTTTGCACCGTGTGTAAAAGAGTTGATCCCCTTGAGTCTCCTCATGTGCTTCAAGTTAGTCATTTAACACATATTAGTGTACGAAGTCTCCACGCTTTTCATCGATAGGGGCATCTTCTTCTAATAATTCCTTGATAATAGACTTCTCCATAACAACAGAATCCTCACTTTCTCGGTTATACAAGGGATTATTAAAGGATGTACCGTCCTCTTATTTATTGTACAGGGGGTTAAGAGACAACGTACGTCATTTATCATGCCTTTGGTATTTTGGTAGAGGTTCAGTTTTGGTAAGTTCTTTTTTCAAGGCTTGTGATCGATCAGTCAAAACATCATACATAATCCTCCGTAGTTCCTTTCTTGTGAGAGGCATAACGTGAAAGCGTGGAATGGGATTGCCTCGATCTGATACCAATTTGATATATGTATGGATGGGTGACATAGGGTGAGTAGGGCTGAGTTCGGCAGGGAACAGTTGATGAGAAAACAAGATACAAAGTGGGGGTTCTCGGCTATTGCCGGGCAGTGGATATTTGGAGGTTGTTTTGGGTTGATTCAAGGGGAATTGGGTCAGGGCATTTTGTGGGGTTATTATGGACACCCAGAGGGTTATTGTGGTGGTCGGGTTTGGTTGTTTAGTGGTGCTAAGGTGACGGGGATGGCCTGAAACAGTAAGGTATCGAAAAGGGGTATGTAGATGACGGTTTGGTGTTGTTTGGATTAGACGGAAGAGTACACTTTATTTCAGGTGTTGGCCTTTAGGGAGAGTGTTTATTAGGTGTTATGGGAGGTAACGGTAATCAACATATAGTGGGTTGGGGTTGGATTTCCCACGAGTTGCAAGATGTAAACTCGAGTGAATAATGGTCGACTTGGTGAAGTGATGGTACGGTCGATATGTCTTGGATAATGACAAGGGGTTTTTATTGCCCGAGTCTACACCAAGATGAGGGTGACCAATTTAACAAGGACTAAATCAGGGTTGCTAAGTACAAGCCTGAATACTAACCAAGTAAGGTTGGCCGAAAACCTTATGATAGACCCTAGGTTTGGGTTTGGTTGGGTCACACAGTCCCAACGTCCACTCACACCAAAGGGGGTTCCTTAAGCTTGGTTTTAGTTAAGTCACATAGTCTTAATCAAATTACACCAAAGGGAAACCTTAGTTTTGATTCAACTATGTGACACAGTCTTAGTTAAACTTACGTTAATGGTTTAGCTCACACAAGAACCAATGTCTTCCTGGAGAACCGACTAAAGTATACAACCCCAGGTTGAATACGTTTAGCAATGAGTAAAAACTCAAGTATTTTTATTCATCAAACTATGAATTTTACAATGACCTAAGGCCTCTATTTATAGTACAAAATATACTATTCTAGAAGAAAACTAAGGGACACAAATTGCTTGGGGGTTTGACCAAGTGTGAACGGTTTTGGGATTTACTTGGTGGCCAAGGTGTTCGACCACCACTTCCTCTCCCCAAGGCCGAGTTTGAGTTCTTATATGTGACCACATTCATGAGTTTGTTATCTAATAAATCCTTTCTGGAAGTCTTCATCTTTTAGAAGTGTCTTGTCCTTGCTACTTTGTCGGCCATGTCATCCTTTGTCCTTGCCATGGTGTACTCTCGGCCTATCCACCTTTGTGACTTATTAATTGTGTCCTAATGTAGTTATTACATGGTACATTAACTATGTCCTAAGCTAAGAAATAAAGAAAAGCTAAAATAAAACAACATGGTCTTAGCCAAGACCAACAAGAAGGCCGAATAAAATGCCTCATCCTTGGATCTTCACGTCACATGCCCAATTCCATTTAATTTTCCATGCCACAATAAGCACATTATCATAGGTTGATTGACAATCCTTGGAATCCCGGGCTTATCAACTCGAGGATCAAATTGCAACCTTGGGCTCACGGGGATTTTTACATCCTTACCTCTACCTTGGTAGGTAGAGCGGCTATTTCCAAGAGACCCTCGGAACAAGCACAAGCAAAGTAAGACAAACAAAGAGTCTAAGTCGTGATAGAGAATTCTGAAAAAGAAGCAATAACTAATGTAGGTAAATAAGAAAAATAAACAAAATACGTATAGCAGCATATATCAGACGATAGGGGACTATAAATCAATATTGTGCCTACTAGTATGATAGGCTAAGCAGGCCTACAATAATAACGATACAACTACCAGTTAGTAAGCATAGGTAGGACTACGCTGGACTACCTACTACCCTAATCCATATGCTCTATAACCCCCATTCTAAGGTCACACCCTTAGTGAGTTGCACCTGTGCCATATCCCATTTAATCATCTCTCCCCTATACTTCTTCAGCCTACCTCTACCCCTCTTGTACCCATCCATAGCCAACCTCTCACACCTCTGCACTGGGGCATTTGTGTCTCTCATTTTCACGTGCCAGAACTATCTCAACCTCACTTCCCGCATCTTATCCTCCACCGAAGCCACTCTCACTCTGTCTTAAATATTATAATTTATAATTTTATCCCTCGTTGTATGCCCACACATCCATAATAGCATCCTTATCTCCGCAACTTTCATCTTTTGGGTGTGCGAAGTCTTGACCGGACATCACTCCACCCCATACAACATAGTCGGTCTAACCACCACCCTATAGAACTTGCCTTTAAGTTTCGGTGGCACCTTTATATGGCACAAGACTCTATATGCGAGCCTCTATTTCATCTACCCCGCCCCAATATGATATGCGACATCATCGTCAATCTCTCCATTCCTTTGGATAATAGACCCGAGGTACTTGAAGCTTCCTTTTTTTGGAATGACCGGAGTACCGAGCCTCACATCCATGCCTATCTCAAGGTCCCTCCCGTCACTGAACTTGCACTCTAAGTATTCAGTCTTTGTCCTACTCAGCCTGAGCCCTTTTGACTCTAGAGTGTGTCTCCAAACCTCTAGCTTAGCGTTCACTCCGCTGTGAGTCTCATCAATTAGGACTATGTTATCTGCGAATAACATATACAATGGCAGATTCCCTTAGATTTGTCGCGTCAGTCCATCCATCACCAAGGAAAATAGGAAGTGTCTAAGAGATGATCCCTGGTGCAGCCCCATCATCACTGGGAAGTGCTCTAAGTCCCCTCCTACTGTCCGTACCCTAGTCTTGGCTCCATCATACATATCCTTGATTACCCTAGTATACGCCAGGCCCGGTCGCTCATCCCCTGTGCATCCTGTGAACAATATCCTAAACTTTCTCAACCTTAATGTTTCCAAAATACCCAAAATCCCGGTACCTACCAGATTGCTCCAAATCTCCCAACACAATGTCTCTATCTTCTTTTTCGTTCAAGAGTTTATGGAAGTAAGACTGCCACCTCCACCAAATATGCACGTTATCTACCAGTATTTTTCCATCCTCATTCTTGATGCACCTCACACGATCCAAGTCCCGGGCCCTCATTTCCCTCGCCTTGGATAGTCTGTACAACTTCTTATCTTCGCACTTTTCCTCTAATTCCACATATAGACGTTCGAAAGCCGTTGTTTTCGCCTCAATAACAGCTAGCTTTTCCTCCTTCCTCGCCATCTTAAACAATTCCCTATTCGTCCACTTCTCCACTTCATTCTTGCTTTCTACAATTTCGCATACACCACTTTTTTTGCTTCCACTTTCTCTTGAACTTTACCATTCCACCACCAATCCCCTCGATGTCCACCATAACTACCCCGCAAGATCACATCCCCACTACTCTCCAAAGCCCCATTGACCATCAACCTCTCTCCCATCTCATTTGCACTAGCCATGGTCAAACTCCCCCATTTGATATAGCGATACTTGTTACTAACTAACAATTTATATGTGCTATGTTAATGCACTAACTAACAAACTTGTCTAATTATCATCATGTCCCTAACAGTATTGTATCAAGTTACACCTATTTAATCACTCCCTCTTAAGATGATGGGTACAAAATGATTTAAAGCACCTAGATTGCCAACTAAGATCTCGTGTTGTGTCCTTTCAAGTCCTTTTATTAAGATATCTGCCAGCTAATCTTTAGAACCAACATGTGCAGTCTTAATCAACCTTTCTTGAATTTTCTGTCTAATAAAATGATAGTCTATCTCTATGAGTTTTGTCCTCTCAAGGAAGACTAGTTTTGCTGCAATTGGGAGAGCTTCTTTACTATCACTATTAACAATCACTGGCTCAACCACTTCACTTCTAAGTTTCTTCAATAATGCATTGATACATACTAGCTCAGACACTGCACTGGTTATGCTCATTTATTCAGCTTCACCTAAACTCATAGACACCACATTCTATTTCTTAGACTTCCATGAAACTAATAATTCTCCATGCTTAACCAAAAGACTTGAGACTGATCTTTTAGAATTGGGACACGAAGCCTAGTCTGCATGTCATGTCCCAAATCTGGACATGGACGTAAAACGACACTCGGTGACTCGTTGTATAAACTACATGTCTTGTTGAATCAACATGAGACACGTACTAATGCAGAATATAAGTTATAAAAAATTAGAAGTTTGAATAAAACGTGTAACTCCATAATAATACAGAAAATAATGTTTTAAAACATAAGTGCGAAGATAGTCAGAAAACATGATAGTGTAGCCCAAAAGGCTGAACATAACTGAACACCCAACATGACATGACTGGTAAGTCTATGAACCTCTAACACGAGTCTATAATACTGAACTATTTCTTGGACAAGGACCCCAACATGCCTGGTTGTCTAACATGACATGGCTACTAAAAATAAGTACAATGACTGAAAGAAGTCTATGAACCTCTAAAAATATAGGAATACCCAACATGACATGACTGGTAAGTCTATGAACCTCTAAAAATAGTCCAATAGATCAGTACTTGCATTGTGAAATGCAGGCCCCGAGCAATAGGCACATAAGTATAGTGGAATTGTACTTGTATATAAAGTATAGGAATAAAAAAACAATATGTGGGTTGCTCAGAGAATTCGCAACCCAAATCAATAAACATGAACGATTAAGTAATGTTGAACTGAAACTGAAAACTGAAAACCGAAGTAATACGAAACTGAAACTGTAATTGTAAGTTGTAACTAAAACCTGGACATGATCATGATCTGGCACAATAATATTGTAAAATGAGTAAATCATTTTAAGTGGGAGAGCGATAGAATAACTAACAACATGAAATCACCACATGAGCACGTGGAGTCTGGTCTTTGGCCCGACCAGTAAAGCAATCTCATACCTTGTTGGGGTATGATACATGAAAATGACATGAATAGATTAAAAACATGAAGGAATACTCCTAACTTGGTGGACGATCCTTATCTTGTGTTAGTATACGTAGTTTCGGGTGTTTAAACTTTCTCGGTAAATCTATGATATTCCCAAAATGTGAACATGAACATGGTTGGCTTAAAAGCCCATAGTATTCACAAATATGACTTTATATAGTTTAACATGAATATATATATATATATATATATATATATATATATATATATATATATGTTATTCCCAAAATATGAACATGGTTGGCTTAAAAGCCCATAGTATTCACAAATATGACTTTATATAGTTTAACATGAATATATATATTTGATTAGATACATAAAATATGTAAAATCCTTGGAATAGAGTAACATGGAATCACGACTTAAAATTAAGAACTCATGGACTTCTACTCATGAGTTTACATAGATTACAAACAGATTCATGGAAATCAAAATGACATTCATGAATATATATAAAAAATCATGTTTGAGCCTGACATATGTTTTATATACTTTCATAAAACATGTACCTTGGATTTATCATGAATTAAGACCAAACACCCTAAAAATCTAAGCAAAACATGGTTCATGAATCAAATATAGTGTGGGGAAGTCTAAAGATGTACCCATACATGGATAGAAGCACTACATACATGTAAACACTTCAATTCAATGAACTAGTTTGTTTCTCTGACATAGAACTCACTAAATCCCTAGCTTTGAATTGCTTGAGAAAGATTCACCTTGGACATCCTATGTTTTTGCTTAAGAATGATGTATTTAGTGCTAGTATTAATTAAGAATCATAGGAATAATCTTACCTTGATGTGGAAGGTGAGAGGAGAGGAAAACAATTGCTAATGTTTTTTCCATGAAGTTAGAAAGATTGAAAATTGAATTTTTGGGTTAAATATTGAATTTATAGGACTAGATCAGGGCTGACATGGCCTACCGAGCGACCTCCAAATAAAGACATGGTCTCACCATTGGCTTCGTTCAGCGAGACTTATGGTCTCTCTTTTGGCCTCGCTCAGCGAAACCCATGTTGTCCCTCCAGACTTTGTAAATTTTTAGAGTTCTTTCCTAGCACGCCCTTGCCTCACCCTGTGAGCCCCAGAGTGATGGTTCTACTTGCTTTTCAACTAGCTCAGTGATGTCTTACTGTCTGCAACACATAAATTTTGGATACTTTAGTTCGAGAGTATGAGATGTTACATTATCTCCCCATTAGGATCATTCATCCTTAAATAATTGGTCATGGTTCTCATGATCAAACTTAGCTCACCTGACCCTTTCGTGAAAATATCTCCCTCATCTCTCATCTTGAATATGAACATGGATTTTATATGTTGGACTTAGAAAGAAATCGCAGACACGATTAATATGAAAATTGGAACATGAGCATGAACTTGACATGATTACATGGACGTGAGGAGCATGACATGGAACATGAATACTGGATTAACATGAGTATATGGAAATACGTGTATAACATAAAATATGAGTACGTGAAAACATGATTGTGATAGCACGGAATGTGAATGTGTCGATTGTTTACTTCAACGGTTCACTGCTGGGTCATCGAACAAATACGAATATTTGGACTTTATATCCTCTTCTGCTTCCCATGTAGCCTCTTTGACTTTTTGATTTCTCCATAGCATTTTTACTAAGGCAGCTTCCTTAGTCCTCAAATTATGAACTTGACGATCAAGAATAGCTATAAAAATCTTTTCATAAGTTAGGCCATCATTAATTACAATAGTTTTAGTAGGGATGACCAATGATGGGTCTCCTACACATTTCTTTAGCATGCATACATAGAACACTAGGTGCATGGAAACCAAATATTGTGGTAATTCGAACTCATAAGCTACTTAGTCAATCCTTCGCAAGATTCTGTATGGCTCGATATATCTGGGACTGAGTTTTCCTTCTTCCCGAACCTCATAATACCTTTCATAGGTGAAACTTTCATGAACACCCAATCATCAATCTGAAACTCCTAGTCTCTATGTCGCACCTCCGGATAGGACTTTTGGTAATTCTAAGCTGTTTTCAAATGCTCCTAGATTAACATAACTTTTCTCAGGGCCTAGTGGGCCATGTCTGTTCCTAACAACTTTGCTTTGACAACTTTGAACTAACCAATTGGCGACCCACACCGTCACTCATACAGAGCTTCGAACGACGCCAGCTTGATAATAGCGTTATAATTATTATTATAGACAAACTTAATGAAAGACAAGTGATCATCCCAATTACCTTTGAAATTTATAACATGTTCCCTCAATATATCCTCAAGTTTCCAAATAGTGCTCTCTGCCTGGCTAGCTATATAAGGATGAAAAGTTGCACCGAGGTTCACCCTTGTACCTAATCTTTCTGAAAGGATTTCCAAAAGTTCGTAGTGAACTAAGCACCACAATCTAAAATGATATATACTAAAGTCCCATGCAATCTGTCATAGACGACTTTCAAGCCATGCCCCATGACCCCTCAAACGCGCCCCATAACGCCTTCGCAAGCCTCCTAGCGCCTAGCATCATGGACATCCACGTTGTCTTGGCCGCACCGAGTGATAAGTGATCCTAGGCATATGTCGCCCCATCGTCGACCCTTGCTAGCATCTCTCATCAGGATGCGCCCCAATGCGTGCCTACACCAGTGCCACTCCTGAAAGTGCCATTGGCACCAAGAGCCTAAGCACCCAGTGCTCGTACGCCCATATCGGTGCCCACGCGCCCAACGTATGTGCCTTGTGACCAATGTCTCGCATAGATCCTAATGCTAAATACATAGTTGCGACCCCTCCAAGTGTCACCAATGTCCCTGCTCCTACTTTGTAATTGTCTATGCCCCATTTGATGGAAAACAGAATAGGTTTACATAGTTGAAAAATACTTTGAGGTCGTGGGCGAGTTAGAAGAGGCAAAAATGGTAGCAACTACTGCTATCTATGTTTAGGGTGATGCTAAACTATGGTGGCAAGTGAAATACGAAGCTATCAAGGATGGTGAAGATACTCTTGAAATGTGGGATGAACTGAAAGCAGCCATATGCCTACAATTCTTCCTCGAAAATGTCGAGTATAATGTAAGAAGGAAGTTTCGGGAACTCCACCAAACTAAGTCATTTCGAGACTACGTGCATGAATTCTCAGCTCTCATGCTGAACATACGTGACATGGGAGACAAAAAAATACTTTTCACGTTCATGGAAGATTTGAAACCATATGCCCATATGGAGTAGTAGAACGCCTTGGGGACTACCCGGTGGAAACTCGAAGGGAAAAACCCCAACCTCTCACTCGAGAAGGATACTAAGGGGGGGCAACCTAGCAATGGCAGTCCTAGCATAAATAGGGGAGATCGGAGTGCTACTAAGTCCATGTCTCCCTCACTAGAAAGCAATAGTGTTGCATCCCACAATAATGATCAGGAGAGAAAACCCCCTTCAAGATATCGATACTGCGGAGGGTATCACTGGAACAATATGTGACCACAAGAACAAATGAATGTCCATCAGACTCCTTATAATGGGATGGATGACGACGAGGACGATGGTGATCAGAAGAAACCCATAGGTTCCTTCAACACACTTGTTTGTCATATTTTTTAGGCATTGGAAGGAACTAATGCTGGTATTCGAAAAAAAAGGACTCATGCCCGCCCTCTAAGAAACGGAAGATAAAGGCAGACGAAGGGCCTCCCATTAATAAATAGAGGACCTTGATGTTCGTCGACTTGAGGGTAAATGGCAAGCCTATTAAGGCCCTGATAGATACGGGCACTACTCACAACTACCTTGCCTCAACTAAGGTAGAGTGCCTCGGTCTTGTTATATGATACGGCAGAGGTCGTGTTAAGGCAATGAACTCACCGCCCCAATAAGTTGGTGGGATAGAAGAGTGTCGGTGAAGCTGGGTCCTTATGAAGGAAAATGCAACTTGCATATGGTGATCATAGATGACTTTGAACTGACATTTGGGTTAGAATTTATGAGGCAAACGAATCCTATTCTGATACACTATGCAGATGTGCTACTGATGATAGGAGTAAATAGGACCAGACCCAGCATTATCCCATGGACAACCATAAAGATGGTTGCAGGAAATATCTCAGCCTTACAATTAAATAAGAGAGTCAAAGATAGGAACCTACATTCTTGGCTACCCTTTGCATTGAAGATATTGAGCGCTCTTCGAGTCCTATTCCCGTGATTATGAAGGATACCATGAATGAATTTGAAGATGTCATTTCGCATGACATGCCAAAGCGACTCTCGCCTAGGCGATCTGTGGACCATGAAATTAAATTGGTGCCTAGTGGGAAGCCACCTACTCGGGCACCATACATAATGTCACAACCTAAACTCAAGAAGCTTTGGAGATAGTTGATGGACATGCTAGACACGGATATCATTGTAACCTCGAAGTCCCCATACGGGTCCCCCGTGCTATTCTAAAAGAAACACGACATTACCCTAAGGCTATGTGTGGACTATCAGGCCATGAACAAGATTACCATCAAGAACAAGTATCGTATTCTGCTAATGGTGGATCTGTTCGACAGACAAGGTGGGCCACAATTGTTCACCAAAATAGACATGAAGATAGGTTATTGGCAAGTACGAATTGCTGAGGGAGATGAACACAAGATGACATATGTGATAAGATACGGGTCATATGACTTTTTAGTCATGTCGTTCGGCTTGACTAATTATCCATCCACATTTCTTACTCTGATGAATCAAGTCTTCCAGGAATACATTGATGAATTTGTGGTGGTCTACCTGGATGACATTGTTGTGTATAGAAAAATTATGGAAGAACATGTGGGGCACCTGCGAAAGGTCCTAGCCCGACCGTGGGAGCACCAATTTTATGTCAAGCTATCTAAGTGCTCATTTGCTAAAAAAATCACGTTCTTGGACATGTCATCGAGGAAGGGTGAATTAAGATGGACTAGCAAAAGATGCAAGTAGTTGTGGTGGCCGCCACCTAAGGATATCCATGCCGTAAGGGCGTTCCTTGGCCTGTGCAACTTCTATCGCTAGTTCGTGAAGAATTACTCTTGAAGAAGGTCATGCCTCGGAACTAGTTTCTAAGGCGAATGAAATCTTTCTATTCATTGAAAGCAATTATGTCTAGTAGTCCCGCCTTGGCCCTTCCAAATTTGTCCAAGCCATTCGAAGTATAAATGGATGCCTTTGACTATGTTTTAGATGGAGTCTTGCCACTAGAGTGGCACCTGGTTGCGTATGAGAGACAGAAGTTGAAGGACGCAGAGCAGCTCTATGCCGCACATTAGAATGAATTGCGTGTTGTCGTCCATTGCTTCCGTACTTGGAGACACTATCTGTTGGGAGCCCCGTTCATAGTGAAAATGGACAACACATTTGTTAGCCATGTCATGACCTAGCCAAAGTTGAATGACCAACAAGTAAGATGGCAGGAACTCCTAACTGAATTCCATTTCAACCTAGAGTACCATAGTGGAAAGACCAACCAAGTTGTTGATGCCCTGAGTCGGAGGGCTGACTTGGAATCAGCGTGCCTTATCACCGCCTTAAGGGGAAATGAAGTGGCCACCAACATAAAATATCAGATACGAGATTTACTCACCAAAGATCCTTCTGTATAATATTTGGTCAACCTGGCGGGGTAAGGCATAACTAGCCAATTCTACATGGGAGATAGTTTCCTAAAAGTGAAATGGAATTGATTGTATGTTCCTAAATGAGAGATCTGTGAAGAACTCTTCTCATTGAATTCAATGATACTATGGTTAGGCCATCTAGGAGAAGAGCACACCATGGCGTTGTTGCGTGGTGCTTATTATTAGTCCCAAATGGCAGGTAGACGTTTCTCAGTAGGTGAAGACTTTCCTAACATGCCAGAAAGACAAGTCCGACTGCTTAACACAAGCGGGGTTTTTGAAGGCATTTCCTATCCAAAAGAGACTTGGAGAAAGTGTCTTACTGGATTTTATCACCGGCTTACCCAAGGCTGGAGATCTTACAACTATCTTGGTTGTAGTAGATTAGTTCACCAAATATCTACGTTTATAGCCGTCCCAAAGTATATATTGGATGAAGACACATCTAGACTTTTTTTTGCACATATTATCTAATATTAGGGCCTACCTAAGGACATCGTGAGTGATTACGACTATCTCTTCACTAGCAATTTTTGGAGTCAACTCTTTAAGTGTCTCGGATCCAAGTTGAGTCTCAGCTCCAGCTTCCACCTACAATTCGATGGCTAGATGGAGCAGTTCATTAGCATGCTGGAAGAATATCTATGCCACTTTTCACCGGCTCGCAGAACAATCGGGTGAAGCTTATAGATGTTGCTCATCTGTGTTTCAATTCACAAAACAGCTCTAGCACAAACATAAGCGCTTTTTAAATTGTTATCGGGGAAATCTCCTCGAGCTGCTATTTTCTCAAAAGAATGGAAGTAGAATCTAGAGATAGTGTAAAGCTATCCGGTCCCAATAAAGGATGAAAAAACATGCTGATCAAAATCATCGCTTTGTGGAATATCAAGTTGGGGATAAATTGATGGTGAAAATACCAAAGCAATACTTGTTGCCAAGGGTGCATGACCCCCATCTACTGCAAAAATACATTAGGCCCTTTACCACTGAGAGACGCATTGAGAAAGTTGCATACCAGGTGGATACCCTAGTCCAGTGGAAGATTTATCTAGTTTCCACGTCAGTATTCTCAAGCCTTTTCGGATAGACACTGAGGATCCTTTGCATATCTAGCTCAGTATGCCCAGCATTCGAGGCCCATAATTATCCAAACAAGGTGTGCATAACCTATTATCGATGACCGAGTCATCCAGGCTTCAAGAAAATACTAGTAAGAGATCTTGGTGAAATAGCAAGGTTGTGATACAAAACAGAATATGTGGGAGAGATGAACTATCCTCAAAGCCTACAAGAACATGATTGATACCTTACAAGTAAGGCATTGAGGACATCGCCAACTCAGGTGGGCGAGAATGTCATGGGTGGCTTTCTAGTTATGCCCCATGACCCCTTAGATGTACCTCATGGCGCCTTGGCAAGCCTCCTAGAGCCTAGCATCATGGACAACCCTATGGTCTTGGCTGCCAAGTGACAAGGGTGCATGTGCCTATGTTGCCCCATCATCGACCCTTGATAGCGTCCCTTATCAGGCCGTACCTCAATGTGTGCCTGTTGTAGTGCCACCCGGAAAGTGTCACTCATGTTAATCGTTTAAGCGCCCAACACCCGTGAGCCTAACGCCGGTGCCAGCACCCACGCGCCCAATGCATGTGCCCTGCGCCTAGTGTCTCGCATAGACTCTGATGTTGAATACAAGGTTGCAGCCCCACCAAGTACCGCTAATGTCCCTGCTCTTACTTTTTAATAGTCTAGGCCCCATTTGTTGTGAATATAAAATAAATTTACTTCCTGTATTTCCATTATATTTTTCTAGCTTCATTATGTCTAGTATTGTAACTTGGATTTTTATTTTAAGAACATATATAAATAGGATCAACTAATCAAACTTTCAAGCAAACAAACGACTCTCTATACTGGTATCTCTCTTCCCCATCCGATACCATTTTATTTCATTGTAGTAGATTTTATTAATGAAATCAAGCTTTCTTTCATTCTCAATTATTTTTTGTGTTCTCTCAATTATTTTGACATTGGTTTTCTTGTACGACATTGATAGTCTTATCTAACTCACGAGGGGACCCCTATTGGCGGATAGTAACTACACGGACATCGGTTGCTTAGACTTACATTGCCCTTCTAAGGAATATCAGGAAGGCACCGCGTAACAAATCTAATAACTTTCTGAATGTACAACTTAACATAATCTTCTACTGAATCGGTGGTCCTTACTGGAAAAAAGTGCACTGACTTAGTAAGTTGGTCCACAATCACCCAAATCGAATCGTATTTCCATAATGAATGAGGTAAACTTGTTATAAATACAATGTGAATCATCTCCCATTTTCATACGGAAATATCAATATATTGAGCCAAACTATCGGGCCTATGATGCTCGACTTTTACTTGCTAATAATTTAGACACTTAGTCACATAATCTGCTACATTATTTTTCATGTCATTCCATCAATATTTCTCCTTAATATCATGATACATTATTGTAGAGCCTGGGTGGGAAGAATATATGACACCGTATGCCTCTGCCATGATTCGATCTTTGAGTCTATCTACATCTGGGACGCATAATCTGTCGTGGTATCTTAAAAGTACCATCATATTCCCCTTGTTCGAAATCTATCATTTTTTGCTTGTGAATTCCCTCTTTTAACTGCAACATGTTAGGATTGCGAAACTGCTTTTCTTTTACCTCGACTACTATAGAGGATTCAACTCTGTTGTGAACAATAATACCACCATCTTTGGAGTCCTAAAGTCTAACTCTAACATTTTTTAAACGATGTACTTCTTCTGCCATAATTCCCCTATCTGCCTCAACATGAGCAAAACTTCCCATACTTGATTTCTTTCTGATTTACTTCCTGAAAATACTCATCGTGTTGTTGTGCACTAAGTGTTTGACCATCACCCTGAATATTGGAGTATCATGCAATGGCACCAATCACGTCACACCTGACTTGGCATGATCTTATAGCTTTTCTTTGATCTCCTAATAAAAAATAATTGAGCTTGATACCAGTCAATCTTCAATCCTTCTACTCACTTCGTGTTTCTTGTACACACGAGGCACATTTCTTGTAGAGACTATCTTATTTACCCTAAGTATTGAACTAGTTTTCTTTATATCTCATGCTAACCCTTCGGGTTTAAATGTCCAATTATACTTATAGATAATTTACACATTTGTCCCTTCGAACAAAGGTTAAATACTTATACTTGCATAACCTTCTCTCCTATTGGGATCTAACTAACTTTCTTTGTCTTCTGCAATTTTTCATACTTTGCATCTCTAAAGACTCATCTTTGAACTCACTTCTGAAAAATCTTCCTTACTAGGAAACCTGAATTACTTACATGAATGGGGTGCTAACATATTCATAATTGGCATATTCTATCTTAACGACTTAACTTTTCTCACACTCTCACTCTTAGGTAAACCCTTTTTTGATAACTCTTAAAGACTATTCTTTTGTAGTTTGCTCTTTTACTGCCTAGCTGATTTTGTTCTTCCATTGTCACTGTACGTTGGGTTTAACTTAAACTCTTTGGGTTCTAACATACATTTGGTGTATTTAAATTGTTACCCACTTACTAGTGTTAACCTGACTAAGGAAAAATCAAATCGTATCTCAGCTAGCTCTGTTGAAATTGCTAATTCACTGTATCTACTCAAAACTTACTTACTATTCTTCTACTAACAACCTGCTAGCATCATATTTTGTTATTCTGTTTTGAATAACCAAACTGAAGCATAAGGTTATTAGTATACTATCAATTCTAAACTATAGATATGAATTAAACTTTTTGTCTAAAATGAAAACTTGGAATACCTAACCCCGAACTTTCTATACACTTCAAAATCATATCACACTATAGACATCTGAGGTAAACATTTACTCAAATAACCTAAGAGGGAAATGTCAAATCTTCTTATCTCATAATAATATTTGCTTCTTGTAGTAACTTACTAATGTAGTACTTTCTAGTTCTAGTATGAATAAACTTGAAAAAATTAAAATTATTCCTTGAAATTCAATTCCTCTTCTTTGGGTTCTCATTTCGGATATCATATCTTCTTAGTCATGTGAATGAATTGTACGAAAAATACATATTTGGTAATATCAAATGTTTCTGACTCATTGGTATTTTTCCTATAGGCTATTTCTATTCAAAACTATAATGAGCAGTTTATGCTGGTGCAACCACATCCATAACATGTTATCTGATGGGGTTTTACATTAGAGATAACATCATCATGCATGTGGCTTCGTGGCTAAAAAATAAAACTAAAATTATTCTCTAAGGTATAGAACATATGTATATACTATCATGCACATACATGTCATTCAGAGTGTACAATCAGCAAATAAATTACATCATGCACCTTCTGGAGAGTCTTGGGTCTTAACCTGAACTTAGAACATGCGAATATTTTACTATAATCATCATTATTTGCATTTTATTTTAGCACTCATATTCCTTCAATCTCATCATTCATGAGGTCATCACATCCCCTTTCTTAAATACGTTATTACAATTTGACTTCCCAATCCATTATACAACTTTCCCATCGCGGATGACACACATGAACCATCTGCTGCCTTAGTAATTTTAATGGCACTAATCAATTTTACCTTATGCAATGAGTTTTCACCCAATAGGCATCATTGTATACTCAAAAGTCACAAGAATCTGGATATACTAAAAATTGGAAAACTAGTAACTAAATAACTGATTACTAGTATACTGAATAACCATAACTTTACCAACTAAAACACTGTATAACTGGTAACCGAGGTACTGATAACCATAAAATATGATAAGTTCTTTTGTACTTTCTAATAAGGGTTATGCTCTACTTTGTAGTAACTACGCATTTATCCCACTTTGAATATTATCTCAAGTCACACTTATTATCGACATGCAATTCACACTTATACCTAATGGGTAATCATTATCACGTGGACCTTGAATTTCGTGCTTGTTGCTTTTTCATTCAATACATAAGGAATTCTATAGGAAAAGAAGGTTACTTATTGCTCTAAGATTCATGGCACGATCTAGAGTAAAAGAATGGTAACTTTTCCTAAATGCCTTGTATCCTCCCAATTATAAGTGTGACACACTTCACACCCATAAGTCTAATAAAAAGCTTTGCCATGCCCTGAACCTGGGCCTGGACATGACACGACACTCGGTACCTTGCTGCATATGATAGAACAAACCACACAACTTGCTGAATCAACATAAGATATGTACTAAAGCGGAATATAAGTTAAAAAATAAAAACTCTTGAGAAAATATGTAACTTCATAATAATACTTAAAATATTATTTTAAACATAAGTGCGGAAAACATCTGATAATATGATAGTGTAGCCCACAAGGCTGAACATAACTGAATACCTAACATGAATTAACTGACTAGTCTATGAAACCTCTAATATGAGTCTGTAATACTAAATTGTTGCTGAGATAAGGCGTTCAGCATATCTGACTATCTAACATGACTTTACTACTAAAAATAATGACAACGAACCAAACAAAGTGGGGTTCACCCAATAACTGATACGGTGAAGTCCTAATGAGCAAATTCATCATCTTGTAAATCAGTAACTACATCGTGAAATGAAAGCATACAGAAATAGGAACATAAGTACACTGAAATTGTACTTGTATGTAAAGCATCTGAATGAATTAATATTAAGTAGGGTGCTCGGGTAATGAGCAACCCAAATAAATAAATATGAATCAATAAGTAATGCTGAACTGAAACTAAAACCTGAAGGAAACTAAAACTGTAACTATAAGTTGTAACTAAAACCTGGACATGATTATGATCTAGTATGATAATGATGTAACATGAGTAAATCATTTTAAGTGGGAGAGCCTTAGTATAACTGACAACTTGAAATCACCACGTGAGCACGTGCAGTCTGGTCTCTGGCCCGACTAGTAAAGAAATGTCATATCATGTCGGGGTATGAGATATGAACATGACATAAATGGATCAAATCAATAAACATAAAGGTATCGTCCTACATGGGCTGAATGATCCTGATCCTACATTGGCATACGTAGTTTTAGGTTCTTGAACCTTCTCGGTAAATCTATGTTACTTCCAAAATGTGAGCATGAACATGATTGGATTAACAGCCCATGGATTTCATAAACATGACTTTTATATAGTTTAACGTGTATGTATATATATGTATTTTCATGAGGCATGGTCAATATGTACAATCCTTCAAATAGAGTAACATGGGGTCATGATTTAAAATTAAGAACTCATGAACTTCAACTCATGAGTTTACATGGATTACAGACAGATTCATGGAAATCAAAACGACATTCATGAATATAAATAGGGAAACATGTTTAAGCCTGACACATGCTGTATATAATTTCATAAAAACATGTACCTAGGGTTTCACCCTAGAAATATGAGGAAAACGTGGTTCATAAATCAAATATAGCAGAGGGGAAGAACAAAGATGTCTTCATGCATTAAAACCCTACAAACCTGTTAACGCTCCAATTCAACAAAGTAGTTTGCATCCTTGATGAAGAACACCAAAATCCTAGCTTTGAATTGCTTGAGAAGGATTAACCTTAGAAATCTTATTTTTTTGTTTAAGAATCATCTATTTAGTGCTACTATTGATTAAGAATCATAGAAATGTTCTTACCCTTATGTGGGAGGTTGAGAGGAAAGGAAAACAGTTGCTAAGGATTTATCCATGAAGTTGGAAAGACTGGAAAATAAATTTTTGGGTCAAATGTTGAATTTATAGGATTGGGTCTGGGCTGACATGGCTCATCGAGTGAGCTCCCAAGCAAGACAAGGTCTTACCCCAGGCTTCGCTCAGCGAGAATCATGGTCTCACTTTGGGCCTCACTCAATGAGATCCATGCTGTCTTTCCAGACTTGGTCAATTTACAGAGTTCTTTCTTAACAAGCTCATACCTAGCACCACGAGCCCCTAAGAAAGGGTATGCTCAATTTTCATCTCCAGCAATAAACTCATATTATCTGTATCACTTAGAAAATTTCTTATAATATAGTTTAGCAGTACGAGATGTTACACTGTATCACAAAATACTGTCAATGCATTTGATTTCTTTTTGCTGAGTAGAATTCCTAATCATAGTTTCCTTATGATGTATCTCATTACTCTAATTCTTGCATCCCAATGAGACATTTTAGACTCTTGAAAGAATTTACTAAGTGTTTGAACTGAGATGGAAATATCATGCCTTGTTAAAGTCTGACACAACATTTTTCCAATAAGTCTTTGATATTGTCCCTTGTCTTCTAAGGATGTGTCATGTGTCCTTTTTGTAAGAGTATACGATGCCTTTTAGTTGTCATCTTCACATTTGGTTCCAGTGGTGTCCATGTTGGTTTGGCAGTTCCTAGTCCTATTTCTGACAAATTTCTAGAGCATATTTCCTTTGATTCACTAAAACTCCCTTAGATAATCTACTAAACTCCATGCCTAAGAAGAACGTAATATCACCTAAGTCCTTGACCTTAAAGGCCTGATGCAACAAATTCTTGGCACTTTCAATGAGTTCTATGTTACTGCATGTAACAAGCATGTTATCTACATACACAAGTATCACTATATGGCACTGCCTTGCCTTTTCACAAACAAGGAATTATCCAGGCTACTCTAATCAAAACCTAAACTTAATAACACTTCTGTTAATTTCAAATTGTATTGTCTGCTTGTTTGTTTCAATCCATAAATGGGTTTCATAAGTACACAAACTAAATCAAACTCTCCTTAACTTGAAAGCCCTAAGAAAGTGCCATCTAAGCCTTATCATGTAAGTCCCCCTGAAGAAAGACATTATAGACATCTAATTGATGAATATGACAATCCTACAAAACAGCTAAAGAAAGAACAGTTATTATAATTGTAATCATGACAACTGGAGAAAATGTTTCATGGTAATCAAGGCCTTATTTTTGGTTGTAGACCTTAGCTACCAACCTGTCCTTATACCTTTAAATATTACCATTAGCCTTGAGTTTGAGTTTATACTCATCTACAACCAATTGCAGTCTTGCCCTTTGGAAGAGGTACGAATTGCCAAGTATGATTCTCCTAGAGAGCTTGAATTTCAGTATTCATTGCTTCAACCCATCCGTTGTCAATTCAAGCCTCATGATAAGAGTCAGGCTCTTGAATAGAAGAGAATACCCCCAAGTAGGTTAGATAATAAGGGGATAATGCTGCGTAGGAAATATACTTCTTAATATGATATAAAACTGAACTTGTAGTCCTCTTTATCACAGAATTAGTCATCCAAATAGGTTATTTAGTTTGTCTCAAAGACTTTCTCTGGGCAATGGGAGGAGAACTAGGTGAGGCAACATGTGGTGAATATAGATGAACAAGAAGTGAAAGTGTAACAACCTCTGATAAGCAAGGAGGTGAGTTAATGGTAATATGAGGAGGAATATCAGGCAATGTACCTGGAGAATCATCAACAGAAGTATCAAAAGATGTGTCAGGAGGGACATCATTTGGAACAAGGATACAAGGATCAAATAAAGTGCCATGACTAGAAGAAGTATCTATGAATGGAAAAATGTGTTCTCTAAAAACCACATCCTTGATGATAAAAAATTATTGTTTGTTCAGATCAAACAGTACATACCATTTGGTCACCCATGAGTATCCCATGAAGAATAACTTGACAACCCTAGGAGAAAACTTATCAGATTTAGGCAAAACACAAACAAAGCATAAGCAACCAATGGTCCTCATGTGTTTAATATTAGGCTGCTTGCCAAAAACATTATTCATAAGTTGACTTCCCTACGAAAATAACTGAAGGCAATTTGTTGATGACATAACAACAGGTAAAATACAATGACCCCAAAAATGTAAGAGAATATGTCCATGAAATATCAATGTCGCAGCCACCTCAAGTAGGTGTACGTGCTTCTTCTCAGTCACACCATTTTGCTGAGGTGTGTGAGTGTTGGTCCTTTGATGAATAATTCCCAGTTCCTTGAGCACCTTCTGCCTATTATTACTTGTGAACTCTTCTCCATTATCAATTCTAATGCCCTAAACTATAGCATTAAACTGAGTGTGTACTATTTTGAAAAATGATTTAAGAAATAATATCACTTCACAATTATGCTTAAGAAGAAAAATCCAATTCACATGTGAGAAATCATCAAAAATAGTCAGGGAGAACTTATTTCCATTAAAGTTGTAGTGTTGTAAGGCCCACATACATCCAAATATAAAAAATAAAACACCTTATCATACTTACTACCATTAGAAGGAAAAGGAAATTTACTATGCCTTATTAAACAACACACTTCACATTTGGTTAAAACTTTTTTACAATCTTCTAAGCTATAACCAAGAGTTTCTTCATAGTGCCTCCAAATGCATGTGTCAATATTCTTTGCCACAACTTTATATCTTCTTTTATTACTTGTGCAATGTATACTCTAGCATTATTCATATGTCCATCTCCTTTGTTAGTGAGTCCAGAAGTGGTTAGAATATACAAATCATATATTTCCTTACCAATCCCCTCAACTTTCCATTGGAAAGGTCATAAAAGAGGCAAAATCCAAGATAAAAAACAATTGAGTTCCCTAGTAACCTTGGAAACTCATAAGAGATTATACTTTAATTCTAGAACATATAAGGCATTTTGTATTTCTCCTCATTTTATCATCTTACTATTTTCAGTACGTGACACTAATGTAACTCCTCCATTAGAGAAGTGTACCTTTTTATTATGATCTTCACTAACTACTTTCACATCTGTTAGTATATCTACATTAGAGGCGATATGGTTTGTTGCTCCACTATCAATTATCCATCTTATATGCTCATTAATGTGATTTTCAGAATTAAGATCCATATCTGCCATGTTGCCATACTCTCATGTGTTGCCTCTTTCTCAAGCATTCTCATAATTTTTCATGTTGTTGATCCGTCAATCGAGGTTCCCTTGGCATGTCTCCTTCTGTGGTTACATTTATATCATTCATGTTGTTACTGGCTCCTCCATACATATGTAGATTTATGTTGCTACTGGTTTCTCCATACGTGTTTGGATTCATATTCTCTTCATTGACATGGTAAGCACTATAGAAATTCTCATTACTGAAATTTTCGTTCTTCTTACCCTTCAAATTAGTTGAATATCCAATGAGTTTGTAGCATATATCCTTTATGTGGCCCTTCATCTTACAAAACTATCACACTCTAACCTTGAGAGGTGTGGCCGACACCCGGCACCCTAAGGCCTAAGCGTACTAACTGCAAAATTTGAACTACCTAATAGGAGCCCTGCGCTGACAAGACCTCTAGATAGCAATAACATAACAAGAATAGACCGACCACTTGCACGCAGAAGAGGCCCAATGAAAGTATATATATATATATATAAAAAACTAAGGCCGACAAGGCCATAACGAGTATATCAACAACTAACGAGGGATAAGAAGTCCATACTAGACATATACACAACAATTTCTAGTGTGGAAGCCTCTATGAGTACTAATATATGTCATGAAGTCAGGATAGAGACCCGACATACCTAAAATAGATATATACATATGCAGTAACGCCTGCCTACTCTGTAAAACAACTCCAAAGAAGTAGAGTGCGACAATCAATCACTGGAAACCAGTAACCTATTGAGGAGGTATGTCGGCATGTCTATCTGTACTTATAGGCATGAACATAGCACCCTAGAAAGAGACGTCAGTACGAAAGATGTACCGAGTATGTAAGGTAGGTAAAGTATGTAAATAAAAGATGTAATATCAGAGGAAAGAGTATAGAATCAACCTGAAACTCAGAAGAAGGTCGTTGAGGGCATGCAACTGACATAACCATAAATATATGCATGTCAGTAAAATTGGGACACTTTATGAGGCCATATAGTATCATATCAAATCCCTCTGTGGGGTGAGCTCATAATAAATAGCCTAACCATATAGAACACGGTAATATCTTCCAACTGATCAGTGATTAGCATATCTACATACCTTTATGATTGACTATAATGTGACAAGATATGCAAACAACTACATTTATATAACTGCAGTGCAAGACTGACCTCAACGGATACCAAGAATAGGGTCGGAGTGACCTATGGTCGGTATCCTCCAACTATCATTATCGTTGCAACATTCATCAATTCTATTAACTAACTAACCAAGAACATATAGAATATGGGAAGCACCACCGATAAGGAGTACACAAAAAACATGAACAATTTCATCAAGCAAGGAACATGGTTATTCGAACTTAACAAGAAGAGAATTATTTCAAGGAAGGATTTATACCATATCATGCCAAGAAGGAAACTAGAACTACATACCGTATCGTCAAAGATATTTAAGTTTCGCAAGTCCTTGTAAGCTCTATGAACGAATATCTATATTATACGAATGATTGATATCAATAACGGACTTTTAAGCCATAAGAATAACTCATTGGAACCTTTTGTTGAACACCTAAAGTGCACAAGTGTTACTCTTCTACAAGGCAACCTAAACATGTTTAAATACAATAGCTTCTTCAACTATTTCCCTCTATTTCCATAGCACAACCAACATTTTAACAACTCCATATCACATTCATAACTTCAGACAAACAGCCTCAAACACCACCACAACACTTTACACAATCCTATAAGTCATACAACGATTGTCTTGTATTCTTTTATTCCATAAATATATTCAAGACTTAGACATATCCAAATCCATGTTAGGGAGGGAGAACATACCATAAATAGTTAGAAAAGAATGTGAAACAATAACCTTAAAGCTTGAAGCAGCCCACAACTTAGCAACAACATCACTCAAGAGACGTTCTCATAATCTTTAATACTTTTAATGAATGAAGTAGTTGGTTTGGATTTGTAATCACTTAGGAACCATGAAGAACTATTTTAGAGAGAGTTTGGAGGTGTTTAGGGTTGGTTTGTTCGAGGACATAGGGGAAAAATATGAAAACACAGAATAAATAGCTCAAAAGGTCCGCCACCACCTCCATTCTGCGGTCCACAGAACCCTTCTGTGATCCACAAAACTCTTCTGCTGTCCGAAGAATGGTCCACATAATTGGCCGCAGAATTGCCTAGAAAGTTCAAATTTTCTTATAAATTTTGTGCTCCACAATACAGTCTGCAGTCCTATGGTGTGGTCCACAAAATGCTCCACAAAAATATCTTTTTGTCGATTTTTTTCAAAACATATTTCCTTTGATATGATTAGTATAAAACGTTTTCCAAAATATACTGAACACTCCAAAAACCTTTATTAACCTTATGGAGAGCTCTCACCCTCTCCGAACCTATATCAGATAGCTTACGATTGAAATGACGTACAGTGTACGGGGTGTAACATCTTTACCCCCTTAGGAACATTCGTCCTCGAATGTAGAGGTAGCATAACTCAGAAATTCTAACTCTTAGAATTCTTTAAAAAAATTGGCAGAGCCCTCTTTGTAAACAAGACTATCCAAAACCTATTAGACAACCAGGAGATATATCTAATGCCACACAGGGCCACACAACATCATAATATGACTATTGGCTTCACACGACCATCTATCTATCGAGTAATAAAGAAGGTAGCCATAACTCACCTCAACTGTCAAGCCTCATAGTCTGAGTTGTATTCATCACATCTATATCAGCAACATTGCCTATTCAAAGCATACAAGATAAGTTTCATTGAATACGATAGGAATGGGGGAAATCATATCGCACAAATTTTAACGTAAACTTTGTAATCTGAAATAAATGAGAATATCTGGAAATCATGTCTTCCTCAGTCTCCCATGTCATCTTTTTCAACTTATTACTTTCCCACAATGTTGTAACAGAGGATATTTCTTTGGCCTGAAACTTTTGTATCTAACGATCTAAGATATCTACTTAGATTTCTTTGTGCAACTAGTTCTTTGTAATATGAATATCCTCTACAAGGGTAACACGGGATGAATGTCTTATGCACTTTCAAGAGTTGACATATAAAACATTGAATGAACTAATCCAAGTTTTAGGGGTAATGCTGGCTCATAGGTTGCCTGGTCAAATCTTTGAATAATATCACATGATCCAACATATCTAGGTCTAAGTTTGCTTATCTTGCCAAGTCTCATCATGCCTTTCATAGGTGATACTCTCATAAATCGTTGACTTAGAATTCTAAGTCTTAACATTATCCATCTGAACACAACTTACCGATGATTTCAGGCAGTCAACACTTTCTGCTGCTAGACTTTTTTTTCTTTATGACTTAATACTTTAAATCAAATCTCGTTAAGCTGGCTTACTTAATTCCAATCGTCTGATATGTGTTATACTTTTTCGCTCCTTTAGAGCTTCATAAGGTATCATTTTGATGCTCAACACGATAGCCGCCATGGCACATAACTTTCTAGGGAATAGGTGGTCATCCAAAATTCCTTTAGGACCCGCTATGCAAACTTACTACATGCTCTCGAACGCCTGGATCATATGCTTGATTTGCATATCTATTTGAGGGTAGGGCTAACCAGAGTGCCCAAAACCCTTTTCAAATGATCTTCTAAACTTGGTAATAAATTGAGTACCTTTTTCAAATACCATACAACTAGAGACACCATGAAGGTGTACCATCTTCTTAATCATACAATCTTGCATCATTCTTAGCCGTATAGATAGTTCTAATGGGCAAGAAATGAGTCGGCTAGTCGGTCTATTAGCAATTACACAGACAAATCAATTCATGATAATGATGAGATAAATTCTTATTAATCTCCATAGTTCTACTACATTAGGAATACACCATTACCCATAGTACCTGAGGGTCCCTCTTCTATTAAGCTCCAGGGTTGGTGTCATTTTTTGTTAAATACCTTCTCTAATTTCTCAAAAGTGGAATATTTATCTTGACGTTCCCCATCTTCCCATACTAGGGATGACTCTATTGAGTTCTGAAGCTTAAGAGTATTGTTTTCTGATTTCATTAGTTAGGTTTTAACTTGATTAGTTGATATGCTCCGCACTAGTCAACCCACTTATGGGTACATGGACGATTGTACAGGTTATGATACTACTTAATTCCAAAGATATAGGACTATCGATACACGAGATCCCTTATAATTCTTACGTCTTCATTCCTTTCATAAATTTAGCCTCATTTCTCCATCAATGTATTAGAACCCTTATAGTTGCAGTGCCTCAGTCGTGAATATTCCATAGATGATTTCATTCAATTCTCATTCAGTATTTAAAGAAAACTTTCTCTTACTTTCTCATTACCCGTGGCTATAAGCGACTTTCTTTCCTCACTTCTTTTAACACTCGCCCATTCATTCGCCATTATTTATTCTGAAACATCCTGGTATATATGTATAGTCTCAAACATTATTGTTGATTCTTATATTTGATTATAGTTATTTTGTAATGAATGGATCATTAATTTATTCTCTTATGGGGTCCAAACTAAATTTTGGAGGATTTAACACTACATAGCGTTGCTCGGATATATCTGAATTTGGTCATCATCCTTAGATCCAAACTCCTTCACTTTCCTTATGGCTAAAACTTTCTGTTAATGGCTCTTGGAAAAAGGTTTTATCAATCATGATGAACTGTAAACTAGTTACTACTTTTATCTCGTAGAACCTTTAGTCGACTTAAGGATGCTTGCAGATATATTTATTGGCTCGACATTTTATCTTTTCTATCTGTTCATTATCCATTGGCGTATTTTTCCAATGTCTACTTGACATTCTTAGGCTCATTGGGCCCATTCTCTCGCGTTTTTACATGTTTATTTCAAGTTTTTGTTCATAGTTACCTGCATTTACATAACTCCTGAGAGTCATCGCATGTTTCCATCCAATTAACGGTGTTATAAGATTCAATTTCTAATTCTCTCTGTCTTGCTCAATCATGCTTTCTACCAACCAATTTTCCAAGTGTTTTACTCGCACTTTTCAATTCCAGGTAATCTAGGGAGCGTTTCTTTCCTTTGATATACTTCTTATACCAATTCTTCCAATATCGAAGGTTTGAGGCCTCTTAGTTGAAGGATCCTCATCACTCATTCCTCATCGGAGGTTCTTATATTTTTTTGACGTAACCACACCTTTACGAATCTTATATAACTATAGCCTCGTTTACTCTTATTCTTCTCTCCACTATCTGCATGTCTATCATTAGCCTGTCTATTTCTGTCTCAATACTCCATCGTCCCATCTCTTTCATGCTTATTACCCATTTAGTGGATTCTCCTAACTATTTTCAATTATCCCAAGATTTCCCTCGTCACTTGTCGCTCACAAGACATTCTTATCCAAGGGGTTATCCAAAACTATATCATGTTGACCAATAAGTTCAAAGGTCTTGTCAATCCATTACCCATAGCGTGACCTAGGATTACTAACATCATGGTATGCAACTTCCAATGATAAAAAACATAATTTCTTTATGACTAGACGAGAGGTTTATACCATCATTTATTGCTATGGAAAACTAACCCTAACGTACGACTTAGGATTACTATTTGGGGTGCGTCATTCTACCCATTATTCCTTTAAACAAATCCATAGTTAATCTCAATACGAGTCATTTGAGGTAATTTCTCCTCATTAACAACCACCTAGAGTCGATCCCAACCTCTATAAACAGACTGCCGGTGATAAGCCGGATGAAGGCGCGTAGTTTCACTCTTGCTTTTGCCTTACCTTCTATTATATTAGTAAAGGGTGAATGGGAGGCGTGTACGAACCCCCGGATGAAGAAAGAATATCCCCTCCCTTTTACTAAATCATGGGGAGCCCCGAGTAGTATACCGGACAAATTGAGTTGTCGTGACGAAAGGTGTGACCATTTGGTTCGCATATTCATAACATTTTCTTGTCTATGTCAACAAATGTCATTCCGAAATGGATGAATTCTCAGAGTCCTCTTTAAACTTTTTAACGACTCTCTACATCCCACTTTCACACTTATCTTCGGCTCACCCTTCTACTGTCAGGACTTGGGTTTTTGTAAAGTCATCAGAGTAATGTAACCTCACAAATTCGGGATCTGCCTAACGTATTTATCCGAAAAGAAGGATCATGTTATCTATTTCATCACTAAGTCAGTGGGGTTTCACTCTCTTCCAGTCTACCCGCGTATATATGAGAATTTAATTAGCGCCTCCCTTCTATAATCATAACATATTCTCATTGGGATATCTAATCCCTAAAGTAATACCATACCATTAATTTTCCAAAAATAAAAGTCAAATTATCACTATTCAACACGCATGGGTGGATACTAAGTCCATAAAAAGTAAAGATGTCGATAACAATGTAATAATAGCATACCTCAGACAAAATCGGGCCTCGAGGCTTTATCCATTTCCTTACATTTACCTTTACCTTTACCTTTACTTTTACCTGTACCAATCATCCACGGACACTCGCGTACCTTATGGTCTGGCCTGCCAAACCTATAGCAAACTCCTATATCTTTAAGGCACGGTTCCATATGCATCTGATCACACTGCTTGAAAATTAGTTGGGATGGCCTCATTCGACATGCACTCCTCTAACCCAGAGATATTGGGGTCTATAAGCCTTTCTGACCTGCAGACCATACAACTATAACTCATTGTCATATGATTGTCCACTGTACTCCTCAACCATCCTGGTCCTCTTAGGCCTTTCACTACCCTCAACGGGGTCAAATTCGATAACTATCGGTAGTTTCTGATTAAAACATTCCTTAGTCTGTGAACTGCCTGACTATTCAAGAGGTATATCAATATGAGATGCTCTAGGGTAGCGCCATGCCAGGGAGGAAACCAACTGAGTCAACACCTACATTGCTCTCCTAATATTCTTATCAAACTAGACTGGTAGTGGGACTGGTACAAGGGGAGCTTTTCTCTGCTCCTCTGGTATTACTGGAGCCGAAGATAACTTAAAAAATGACTCACCCGTGTCCTCTGACGGATCTGACTTAATAGGGTGTGTGTTACTCGCATCTCCTCTCAATTGATCCACAACCTCCTTGCTAGTCCTAAATCTGCTGGAAGGGGACATCATTGTAATAATAAACATGATTAGGGTTACAAAAAGGACTCTTACGACTTAGCTCTATAGCACGATTCTATATTAGAAAGAAACGTAACCATCCTAAATGTCTTGTAGCCTCCTTTTTATAAGTATGGTGCACAACACACCCATAAATAAGACTCTACTAGACACGACTTGCAGACTCCCTAAGAAACATCTGCTCTGATACCAAGTTTGTCACACCCCAACCTTGGGGGGAGGGGTTGCCGGCACCCGACACCCTAAGGCCCGAGCGTACCAATTTTAATATCTGAACTACCTGACATGAGTCCTAGGCTGATAAAGCCTCCAGATAGCAATAAAATAACAAGAATAGATCGACCACCTGCATGCAGAAGAGGCACAACGATAGTGTAAATATATAACTGAGGCCGAAAAGGCCATAACGAGTATACCAACAACTAACGAGGGATAAAAAGTCCATACTATATATATACACAACAACTTCTAGTGTGGAAGCCTCTACTAGTACTAACATATGTTATGAAGTCCAGATAGGGCCCCGACATATCGAAAATAGATATATATATATATATATATATATATATATATATATCGAGTAACGCCTACGACTCTATACAACAACTCCAGAGAAGTAGAGTGTGACAACCAATCACTGGAAACCAGTATCCTATTGAAGAGGTATGTCGGCCTTTCTATCCGTACTTACAAGCACGAACTGTCACGACCCAAACCAGAAGGCCATGATGGGCACCCGGACCATACCTGCCGAGCACCACTCTTCACATCCATACCAGCTAATCGAAACCAATCATGGCCACAAGGGTCGTTACCAAACCATTCGGCTGACACATACATTATAGCTGACAGGGCCATACACAACTACTATACATAGGACAATTGTCTACAAGCCTCTAAAGAATACGTATCTCACAAGGATGGGATAGGGACTCGCCATACCCATATACATATTTAAAATATCATACCACGACCAAAATGCAACTCTAAAACAAGTAGAGTGCTCCAATATCAGTTGAACCAGCAACCTACTAGCGCGAAAAGTCAACTGTCTAACGGATCCTGTGGGCATGAATAGCAATGTCCCGCAACAAAAGGGACGTCAATACGACTGATGTACCGAGTATGTCAGGCATGAAAAATAGCATAATAGAGACCTGAAATAGAAACAGCCGACAGAAATAGCCGACCCGTAGTGAATGCCTCTGAGGGCCATAATATGCCTAAATGTCATGCACAATGCAAATGAGATATACATATATATATATATATATATATATATATATATATATATATATATATATATATATATATATATATATATATATATATATTAGCCACACAAAGGCATCTTCCTTCCCATAACAGCCTTTGTGGACATCATTTCATTTTGGCCTCTGTGGGCATAATCATTATCATATTGGCCTCACAAGGGCATCTTCCTTTTTGTGATATCTGTACTAGTTGCAGGTGGTGACGCGTATATAATATCATTCCATTTTCCCCATCCCCTACATATATATATATATATATATATATATTTATACCATATAGTAGTGTATATAACACATGTGGGTCCAGGGTAATACATGAATGTAATGCAAATGCATGAATGACAATAAAATATTTTGAACTTATCGGATGACATAATATCCTTGTAGCTTCGGCTAACATTGGGAATATTAACATGTACCTTAGGCTAACATTAGGAATATCAACATCTTTCTCAGATACCTCAATAAGGATTTAGGAACATATTTAGACATGATTTTAACATAGGAATCAATAACATGAACATTCTTAACTACTAATAGTAGAATAATTTATAGAATAATATTACGGTTACATTTCGTACATAGAACATGCCAAAAGAAAGAAATAATTTGCCTTAACATACCTTGAATATTGTCCGTTCAATATCTACTACGAAACCAGTATATCCAACTCTTACGTTACTTTTAAACAAAATGGAACATGTACGTTCTCCTTGAGATTCCAAGAAGCTGTGACTACAGCAACTAATATTAGACAACTTGCTGCCAGTCAAAATTTAAAATGTTCTGCCCTTACCCAAAAGGTAAATCACGTTGCAAGGTTTTGCTTATTTCCTAAGTACAACTTCCTAAGAGATAAGTTGTTGTATGAAGTGATTAAGTCAAAAAATGAAAATATCCAAGTGAATTGTTTGTTGTTCGTGTGTAGTCTCCTTTAACTGAAATTGTCCCCAAGTGAAATGATGTGTTGGCAACATCCTAGTACTAGATGGGTATGTACTAGACACATAAGTCTCCCCCTCTTAATTACCCAATTAGTAGATTAGTCCTTAGATGATACCTTATCCCTTTCAAAGCGTAGTCAATATAGTTAACTTCCATGTTTACACATGGATTTACTACTTATCCCATGTTAATTCACTATATCCCTTTTTGTCTTCCACTAATTATACTTATCCACTTAATTAATTTCTTGATCTCATTTCACTTAAATCATAATGACTTATAAAACTTCATATACTCAATGTCATAATTATGCGGTATAACATTAATCCATAACCTCTTTTGGGACGTACAACTATTATTTTCAATTCTCATCGTCACACTTCTTAAGTCCAAAATTATTTCGGGGTTTTATCCTTTTATATACTAAGATCCTTATTTACATGCGTGAATATGACATAAATTCCTCAAGACTCGGGTCTTACTTGCATACGTCTATATGCTCAAACCATCGCTCGAAAGCATGGGGTATTACATCCTTTCCTCCTTAGAAACATTCATCCTCGAATGTTGGGGTGACATATCTAATTCCCATCATGTAACTAGAAAACACACCACCGCTTCACGTGCCATATATTAAAACATTTATCCTTAAGTCGGACCTTACATGGTCATCAATCATTAATGATAATAACCTAAAATGGAACTCACCTTGTATTTCCCTCGAAGCCCTGCCATTGGCCTGAAATAAGTAAGGATATTTGTGTCTCATCTTCTCTTTTGCCTCCCACGTCATTCCTTCTACATTTTTATTCTGCCATAGAATTCTCACGGAGGCTATTTTTTTAGTCCTCAACTTACGGACTTATCGATCTAAGATAGCACTAGGAACCTCTTCATATGATAAGTCCTTTGTAACTTTCACATCGTCAATTGGCATAATCTGGGAAGGATCTCCAATACATGCTCTCAACATGAAAACATGAAAAACCAAACGAACAACTCTAACTTCGAAGGCAAGTCCAATTCATAAGATATTTGGCCGATTCGTCGAATTATGCGACATGGCCTAGTGTACTTCGGACTGTGCTTTCCCTTTTGCCTAAATCTCATTACACCCTTCATAGGAGAATCTCTTCAAGAAGAACCAATCATCTATCTGGAACTCTAAGTCCCGCCGTCGCACATCTGAATATGGCTTCTAACGACTCTGAGCAGTTAACAGTCGTACTAGGATGATCTTCACATTCTCTATGGCTTGGTGCACTGGGTCAGGCCCAAATAATTCTGACTCGCCTACTTCGAACCATCCGATAGTAAATCTATATTTCCGTCCATATAAAGCCTCGTATGGAGCCATTTTAATGCTAGCATGATAACTATTATTGTACGCAAGTTCAATAAGGGTTAAATGATTATCCCAACTTCCCTTAAGGTCCAATACACAAGCTCATAGCATGCCCTCGAGCGTTTGAATCGTACGCTCAGCCTGTCTGTCTCAGTCAGATATAATATAAATAGGCATATGAAGGCGTACAACTTTGCGTAGTCCTCGGCTGTATAGGTAGTTTTGACTGCTAGGAATTGAGCTAACTTTATTAGTCAATCAACAATCACCCAAATAGAATCAAACTTATGATAAGAGCAAGGTAAACCTGTAATGAAATCCATTTTAATCAATCCTCATTTCCACATCGGGATCTCAATGTTCTGAGTCAAACTGTTGATTTTTTGTGCTCTTTTTTTTTCTTGCTAATAATAAGGACACTGAGCTACAAACTATGCAATGTTATTCTTCATGTCGTTCCACCAGTACATACCCTTAAGATCATAACACATCTTAGTAGATCCAGGGTGAAAGAAATATTGTGATCAATGGACTTTTGTCATAATCTTGTCTCATAATCCTGGTACACTGGAATACACAAATGGGCCTTCCACCTGGAGGTCCCTCTCCCATTATGCTCAAGGGTCATGATTTTTATTTTTGCTAAATATCTTTTTCGATATTTCCTAAAAATATGATCTTCATCATGACGTTCCTTTTTTTCTTTCCAGTATACGGGATGACCCTGATGTATTCTGGGTCATAGGGCTTATCACTATCTGAATCCTCTAATCAGACACCCACTTAATGAACTGATGCGTTCCCTTAGGTCAATTTCTCTCATGCGTCCTCATATTTGTCAAGCTACTAGTAGGTGAATGATTATATTCTCAACTTAGCTTTGTTTACTAACTGTTGTACTAAAATTTTGTAGTATCTCAATCGTGAACACTTTATGAACAATGTCATTCAAATCTGAAGTGAATGTATCATCGCAGTTAACTCCCATTCATGGTCTGAAATGAATCTTTTTTTTTCATACTTTCTCACTACTCGTAATTATAAATAACTTCCTTCTTTTACTACTTTTGACACTTGATCACTCATCTTCTTAATTGTTGTACTCCCCTTAGCTCTAATATATTCTGGTATACATATGTAATTTCAAACATTGCTCCTGATTTCAATCATTGGCGTTACTACCCCTTAAAAGATGAGTTGTTAACTTATTCCCCCACTCAATACGTGGAAGATTCTGAAGAATTTACATTACTTGACGTTGGCCTACTATATCCAAACCTGATCATTATACTTAGATTTGGATTTCTTCATTGGCCGCTTGGCTAGGACTTTCTATCAATGGTGATTTGGGAAAAGATTTCCTTGATCTCATTAAGTTGTAAACCCATTACTTCATCTACTTCGTAGAACCTTTGGTCGGTTCAATAATGCTCATAGATATCTATATATATCTGATATTTTGTCTTCATTGTAATGTCATTATCCCTTGGCATGTATCGTTAATGTCTACCTTGTGTCTATAGGCGTCATTGGCCCTTTTCCACATATTAGGCACTAATGTCGAGCTTTACTCATTATTACTTCTGTTTACATACTTTCTGAAAGGTATGACTGCATATATTGTGGAATCGATACTTCGTACATTTAGATCCAATTCACGGTGTTACATGATCTAATAACTTGTCAATCTTTCTTGTCTTATCATTATTAGATCTCTCATCGATCGAGTGCTCATTCATCTTACCCTTACATTTCCATTTCAGGTTGCCTTGGGGGGTCTTTTATCCCAAAGTATTTCTCATAGTATCTTCATGTGCATCAAGGGTTCGTCACATTTGGCCGAACAGTTCTTACTGTCCTTCCTCTACCATTAGTCCTTACGCTGTTCTGGAGTAATCATACCTTTGTGAGACCTGCATAACTATAATCTCATTCGCCTTTATCCTTCTTGCCGTAATCCTTTCTTTTACTCGTCGTTAAACGAAAAATGTTTCTGTTTTGGTACTTGATTGTACCATTTCATTCATACTTATTAACTGTCTTGATATTCCTTTGATTTTTCCATAATTTCCATCCTCAATTGCCCATATCAAGTTATTGTTATACATAGGTTATCTAGAATTGTAATATGTTGCACATTGAAGCTGAAGACCTTGCCAGTCCAATACCTATAGCATGTCTTAGCTTATAACGTTGATACATATAATTCTCAATAATACGCGGTATCGCCATTTACGCAAGGACGAGAGGCTTATGTCCCCTTCCACTATTGTGGACAACTCGATCCTTATATGTGACTTGGCTCACTATTTTATGTACGTCACCTTACGTGATCTTCTTAAATTCATTGATGGTCACTCTTCAGAAGATTTGATTGTGGCGATCCATTCTCGTTAATGATATCCTGGGACAATTCCTAACCTTTTCTCAGTAAGGCATTATAATATAGGTCGTCGTACATAATACATTCCCTTATTCTAATAAGCAAAGGTCACTGTAATACGTGTAGCTTTTCATAGTCTACTAAACCTTCCTATGATGTCTTTTGTTTTCTCATCTGTACAACTTATAATCTTCTTATCCTTACCTTGCGCATCAATGTAGGACACTCCGCGACGTTGTGGACATGGCTGCCACACTAAACCAGTCCCTTGTACCTTTGCGGCATAATCCGGCATGCGCTCGACCTCGCTGACTACAAAAAGGTCAAGACGATCTCACTCGACCTTTATAATTTTGACCCTAAGATATTGGCATCTTTGAACCCTTTAAATATTGGTGATCCCTGACTAATAAACTCCATAGGTTATAAGCTCTTTGACTTTTCAATGGCCTATCTCTATCAGATGCTCTAGGATGAAATCGTTCCTGAGAGGCAACCAACTGATTTAATACCTGCATTGGTCTCCTTACATCCTAATCAGACGGAGTCGGGGTAGGACTTATGGTATATGAGCTTCCCTCAACCCCTCTGGTACTACTACATTCGTCGATACCTGGGAAAATAACTTACTCATATCCTCTGACGGATCTGTCCCAATGGGGAGCATACTACTCGTATTTACACTCAATCCAACTTCAATCTCCATGCTAATCATAATCCTATTGGAAAAAGGCATTGTTGTAGTCGTGAACACGATAAGGTCTACAGAGCGAATCCTTACAATCTTCTGCGTTCTGGTGCTTAGTACTTCCTTTTCTTACTCCGCTTTCCAGGCTTGCATTAACTATTCCATATATAAATGAAACCATTCCTCACAACCTTAAAAACGTTTAACATAATACAGCCCTTCTAGCGTATCAATCATCTGGTAGAAGTCACTCATTTACTGGATACGAATATGAACTAACGAAGTCTTTTTTGGTAACCGGGATTACTGAAATAGTATCAGGCACGAGTTAAACTCGAATTTTTAAAACTCAACTCTACTGCACGATCTATGAAATGAAACAATGGAAACCATCCCTAAATGCCTTGAAGCCTCCTGTTTATAAGTGTGGCGCGCAACACACCCATAAACAAGACTCTACTTGACACGTCTTATAGACTCCCTAGGACAGACCGACTTTGATACCAAGTTTGTCAAGACCCAAATTGGAGGGTCATGACGGGCACCCGGACCTTACCTGCCAAGCACCACTCTTCACATCCTTACCAACTAACCAAAACCAATCATGGACACAAGGGCCATTACCAAACCATTCGGCTGACACATACATGACAACCGACAGAGCCATACACAACTACTATACACAGGACAACTATCTACAAACCTCTAAAAATACGTACATAACAAGGACAGGACAGGGCCCCGCCATACCCATATACATATGCAAAATATTATACCACGACCAGACTACAACTCTGAAATAAGTAGAGTGCTCCAATATCAGCTGAACCAGTAACTTACTAGCGCAAACCGTCACCTGTCTACCTGATCCTGCGGGCATGAAATGTAGCGTCCCCCGACAAAAAGGATGTCAGTACGACTGATGTACCGAGTATATCAAGCATGAAAAATAGCATAATAGAGACCTGAAATAGAAACAACCGACATCAATAGCCGACATAAATAGCTGACCCGTAGTGAATGCCTCTGAGGGACATAATATGCCTAAATGTCATACACAATGCAAATGCGGTATACATATATATATTGGCCACACAAGGGCATATTCCTTCCCATAACAGCCGTTGTAGGCATCATTTCATTTCGGCCTCTGTGGGCATAATCATTATCATATTGGCCTCACAAAGGCATCTTCCTTTTCGTGATATCTGTCCAGCTGCAGGTGGTGACGCGTATATAACACCATTCCCTTTTCCCCATCCCCTACATATATATATTGATACCATATAGTAGTGTATATAACACATGTGGGTCCAGTGTAATACATGAATATAATGCAAATGCATGAATGACAATAAAATATTCTGAACTTATCGGATGACATAATATCCTTGTACCTTCGGCTAACATTGGGAATATCAACATCTTTCCCATATATTTCAATAAGGATTTAGGAACATATTTAGGCATGCTTTTAACATAGGAATCAATAACATGAACATTCTTAACTACTAAGAATAGAATAATTTGTAGAATAATATTACGATTATGTTTCGTACATAGAACATGCCAAAAGAAAGAAATATTTTGCCTAAACATACCTTGAATATTGTCCTTTCAATAACTACTACGAAACCAGTATGTCCAGCTCTCACATTACTTTTAAACAAAATGGAACATGTACGTTCTCCCTGAGATTCCAAGAAGCAGTGACTATGGCAACTATTATTAGACAACTTGCTGCTAGTCAAAATTTAAAATGTTGCTGCCCTTACCCTAAAGGTAAATCAAGTTGCAAGGTTTTGCTTATTTCCTAAGTACAACTTCCCAAGAGATAAGTTGTTGTATAAAGTGATTAAGTCAAAAAAATGAAATTATCCAAGTGAATTGTTTGTTGTTCATGTGTAGTCTCCTTTAACTGAAGTTGTCCCCAAGTGAAATGATTTGTTGGCAACATCCTAGTACTAGATGGGTATGTACTAGACACATAAGTCTCCCCCTCTTAATTACCCAATTAGTAGATTAGTCCTTAGATGCCACCTTATCCCTTTTAAAGCTTAGTCAATATAGTTAACTTCCATGTTTACACGTGGATTTACTACTTATCCACTTAATTAATTTCTTGATCCAATTTCACTTAAATCTTAATGACTTATAAAACTTCATATACTTAATGTCATAATTATGCGGTATAGCATTAATCCATAACCTCTTATGAGACGTACAACTATTATTTTCAATTCTCGTCGTCACACTTCTTAAGTCCTAAATTATTTTGGGGTTTTATCCTTTTATATACTAAGATCCTTATTTACATGTGTGAATATGGCATAAATTCTCCAAGACTCGAGTCTTACTTGCATACGTCTAGATGTTCAAACTATCGCCCGAAAGCACGGGGTGTTAGATGAACATAGCACCCTAGAAAGGGACTTCAGTACGAAAGATGTACTGAGTATGTAAGGTAGGTAAGCATGTAAATAAAAGATGTAATATCATATGAAAGAGTATAGAATCAACCGGAAACTCAGAAGAAGGCCGTTGAGGTCATGCAATTGACATAACCATAAATATATGCATGTAAATAAAATTAGGCCACTTAATGGAGCCATATAGTAACATATCAAATCCTTCTGTGGGGTGCGCTCATAATAAATAGCCTAACCATATAGGACGCGGTAATATCTTTAAACTGATCAGTGATTAGCATATCTAGATACCTACCCGAATTACTATAACGCGACACTATATGCAAACAACTACATATATATAACTGCAGTGCAAGACTGACCTCAATGGATACCAAGAATAGGGTCGGAAGAGAATTATTTCAAGGAAGGGTTTATACCAAATCATGCCAAGAAGGAAACTAGCCCTACACAACTTATCGTCAAAGTTATTTAAGTTTCACGACTCCTTGTAAACTCTACGAATGAATATCTACATTATATGAATGATTAATATCAATAACAGACTCTTAAGCCATAAGAATAACTCATTGCAACCTTTTGTTGAACACCTAAAGTGCACAAGTGTTATTTACTCTTCTACAAGGCAACCTAAACATGTTTAAATACAATAACTTCTTCAACTATCTCCATTTCCATAAAACAACCAACATTTTAACAACTCCATATCACATTCATAACTTCAGACAAATAAACCCAAACAACACCACAACATTTTACCCAATCCTATAAGTCATACAATTGTTGTCCTGTATTCTTTCATTCCATAAATATATACAGGACTTAGACATGTCCAAATCCAAGATAGGGAGGGATAACATACCATAAACAGTTAGAAAAGGATGTGGAACAATCACCTTCAAGCTTGAAGCAGCCCACAACTTAGCAACAACCTCACTCAAGAGACGTTCTCATCATCTTCAATACTTTTAATGGATGAAGTAGTTGGTTTGGCTTTGTAATCACATAGGAACCATGGAGAACTATTTTAGAGAGAGTTTGGAGGTGTTTAGGGTTGGTTTGTTCGAGGACATAGTGGAAAATATGAAAACACAAAACAAATAGCTCAAAACGTCCGCCACCGCCTCCATTTTGCGGCCCGCATAACCCTTCTGCGGTCCACAGAACTCTTCTACAGTCCGCAGAATGGACGCAGAATTGCCCAGAAAGTTTAAATTTTTTGATAAATTTGGTGCTCCATTGTGCGGTCTACAGTCCTATACGCGGTCTGCAGAATGCTCCACATAAATCATTTTTTGTCGATTTTTGTCAAAACTTATTTTATCCAATTAGTCTCAAAGTTTCCCAAAACATACTTAACACTCCAATAAACCTTTATTTACTAGATGGAGGGATATCACCCTCTCCGAGCTTATGTCGGATGGATGACAATTGAAATTAAGTACAAAGTACAGGGTGTAACAAAACCTCACATTGTTCATTCCAGTTTCAATTTGGTTTTTGGTAATTTCCTCCTTTACGTGCCATCAAAGCAGCTAGTGTTGCCCCTTTCCTATCATAGGCGATTTGGATAATAATCTCTGACTCTTCTTTTCCATCCACATAGATAAGCTTTATTGAGGTTGCAGTTTCCTTTTTTTCTTTCAAGCAAAGCAGCCAGTTATGTCCCTTCTCCTATTATTAGTGATATTGACAACGATTTCTGTTTAAGTTTTGTTTAAGCTTGGAATTGGATTAGTCATCAAAATTTGATTCCTTTCCTGTTCATAACAATCATTTATGTCACGACCCTTTTTCAGGACTCATGGTGGCACCTACAGAATCCCACTGGTAGGCGAACCACTCCCAATCACTGATAGAAATATCATAAGTAAAAGCGGAAGAAAATGAAATATTACATAAGTTGTCTCATACTATAAATGCGGAATAAGTTATAAGTTTGAAACATCAACAAATACCTCCAAAGATCTAGTATGTAGATACAAGAGCACAAACATAGTATGAAACAAGTCTGAGAAAATAGGTACGCAGGCCAAAACTGTAAACATAGTCTGAATATGTCTCTCAAATACGAATAAAAGACAGTAAATAGTGGAAGAGTATCAAAGGGTATCCTGGAGATAGCATTCTCACCCTGAATGCCTAGAATCAACAACTTGAACTCTTAGCCACGAGATGATACGGAGGTGCAAGGTACTGATTTTGCATCCAAAACGAATGCAGCATATGTAGCATGAGTACATACGTACCCCCGTAGACATCATAGGCCAAATAAACGGAAATACATAATCAAAGATAAATACAAGTTGACACTAAATAATCCTCCACTAGAATTTCAATGACCATGTATATCACATAATCACCAACATGTTCATAGAGTCCACAGTATCTCAAATATCAAATAGCAAGAATAATATGTTTCAAGTTCACAATTCAACCAAGTTACTCAACATTACCCAATGACCGTTTCCATTCACAATATATCAAGATAAGGCATAAAAATGTATGATATGAATGCAATGCATATGCAAGGTACCTTTCTCAACCTAGTATACAGTACGTCAAGGTTTTATTATGATTTATACACCCATGGAGGACCCGCAAAGTCTATATACCTATCCTAGCCAGCCATAATTTCACACACGAATCTGACTAGAGCTCATGACTCATTGTCGAGTCTATTGCAGGCGTGTAACTCTGCTCCCTACGTATCAATATATGTTGCAGTGTGCAACCCGATCCATTTGTTTCATCATCATCTCAACTTCCGTAATCTCATATTACTCTTACCTTTCTGGTCTCGTGGACCATAATATATTCATACCACACTCATATCATTATCACAGAATCATGAGTGTATGTATATAATGACAATACAAGGAAAGATATCATGATATAATGAGATGCGATCAAGTGTAGAGATGATGTACACATGCTTTCAAAAGCTCAACAACACATAGATAATCCAAGTCAAATCGGATATCATTCGAAAACATGTGTGAAGAGTAAACAAACAATAGCAAACATTGCGACAAGCCCACATATGACGACAAACCTAAATAATCAGCAATTGGAACCAACATAAGGCTAATTCCCTAAATCATCATATCATCGCAGTTCAACACTAGTACCCACTCAACCATTCATCTCAACCGGCAAAGTGAGACCCCTAAACATGCCCAATACCCCTCAATATTTATAACTAATTAAGTACTTTTATATCAGAGTCTCAAAAATATAAATCGTAGCCTATCTTCAAAGACGAACTGGTGCGCTACCAAATTAAGTCTCGAATACAGCCTTGCTCTTCCTTCTTGCCTCCCGGTAATCGAAGTTTGTTCACGCATATTACATAGTTAATAATAAGCTTAACACAATAAAAGCAAGACTTTAAATACCCATCCCGGGCCCATGCCACCAAGACTTGAATGTTATTACACAAAACCCAAGAATACAAACTAGACAATCATATCCTTAAATTAATTGAAAATCTATTCACATTTGATCCCTCAATTGGACAACAATCAAAAGCCCTAATTTGAAACCCTAAAAATTTCCCCCAATTGAAATCATGCTTCTATAACCAAATTAAAACGTATAACATGATATTCTAACATAATCCAATCATACATCATGATATTAATATCATTTAATCCATAAACCCCCATTAAAATCAACCATATAACTCTCTGAATCTCACCATAAGAATAACTCATCTTCTCTAACTTACATAATATGCTAAACCACCATTAAAAAGATTTATAATCATAACTTAAACAATAAAGGGGGAAAATCTATTACCTCAAGGTTGGAAATGCTCCTAAAGCTCTTAAAATACCCTTATGCAGCATTGGTATTGAGATTAGATATTTTGGGAAAGAATTTTCTAACCTAGAAGTATATATAAGACACCTGAATAGTGATTCACTCCAGTGGAATTGACTCCGCTAGAGCGGACCTACTGCGGCGGATAAGCCTTTTCCAGAGCGGATGTCTTGACACCTCATACCTCGCCACAGAGGCGAAACATCCCAATTTCCCATCTTCTGCTTCGGTGAGTCAACCTTCCACAGAGGTGAACCCGCCGAAGCAGATGTTGGTGCCATCGCAGCGGACACCAGACATCATAAGTTGAAACATGGCTAACCCCTCATCCAACACTCGAAACACTCCCAAGACCCTCTGAACACAAACCAAACATGCTCATATCCTAGGATTTCATAAATAACTAAGCCAAGCATACTTTTCTAAAGAATCATTTGGGACAAAACCATAATTCAAACTTTACAAATATAACCACAAAATACATCTGATTGCCTCGGGAAGAAAATTATTGACTCGACTAAGTCATAAATGACCCTCCGAAACTACCGAAAGCAACGAAACCTAAAAACGAACCCATCTAACCACAAGTCAACTTTGAGTCAGACTAACCAACTCTAAGTTTCTAGTTTTTTATTTTTCATCAAAAACTCATATAAATGGACCTCGTGATTTGTGTCATCCATCTCCATGCATCACAAACCCAACAAAGAGTCTACGAAAAGGGTCAAACATGCAAATAAATGTCTTTATCAAGAAACGACCAATCGAGTCATTACATCAGATGCCAAGTAAAACAACATTCGTCCTCAAACTAAGGGAAATGAATAGAGGGAATGTATCAGAAGTAGTGAACATGCTCGGATATCTGCTTCGCATATTAGACTCGATCTCCCAAGTCACCTCCTTCAGAGGACAATTCCCCCTCTCAAACTTCACTGAAGCAATCTCATTTGACCTCAACTTCCTCAGTTGCCTATCAAAAATAACCACAGGCACTTCCTCAAACTCTAGATTCTGATCAAGCAATCCTGAGTCCCACTAGACAATGTAATAATTATCGGCATGATACTTCTTCAACATAGATAAATAGAAGATTGGATGAACGCCTGAAAGACCTGCTGGCAGAGCCAACACATAATCCACCTCTCCCACTCTCTGAAGAACCTCGAATGGTCTGATATACCTCGGACTCAACTTCTCTCTCTTGCCGAATCTCATCACACCCTTCATGGGTGAAACCTTCAGAAGAACATTGTCACCCACCATGAACTCTATATCTTGGACCTTCCGGTCCATATACTCTTTCTGCCTGCTCTACACTACCAGGAGCTTGTCTTGGATCACTTTCACTCTCTCTAAGGACTCCTTTAACAAATCAGTACCCAAGGACGAACCTCAAATGTATCAAACTAACCAATTAGAGATTGACATCTCCTACCAGACAATGCCTCGAACGGTGCCATATCAATACTGGAGTGATAGATGTTGTTGTACACAAACTCTACCAAAGGTAAATGATGGTCCCAATGACCACCAAAATCAATAACGCAAGCCTGTAATATGTCCTCCAATACATGAATAGTACACTCTGACTAACCATCGATTTGAGGGTGAAATGTTATACTGAGATTCAAGCGAGTACCTAACTCTTTGCAAAGTCTTCTAGAAATGTGAAGTAAACTAAGTACCCCAATCAGAGATGATAGAAATAGGAACCCCATGAAGATGAACAATCTCTCAGATGTAGATCTTAGCCAACTTCTTTGCATTATATATCATCTGAACTGGAATGAAATGCGCGGACTTGGTCAATCTATCAATAACAACCCAAATCGCATCAAACATACCCAAGGTATTGGGCAATCCCACAACGAAATCCATAGCGATCCTCTCTTACTTCCAACTGAGAATAGGCATCCTCTAAGAAACACTACTGGGACGTTGATGCATATACCTGACTTGCTAGCAATTCTGACATCGAGATACAAAATCAGCAATGTCTCTATTTATCTTCCCCCACCAGTAGTGCTACCTCAAATCACAATACATCTTTGTAGCACCCAGATGAATTGAATACCTAGAGCAGTGGGCCTCCTCTATAATCAACCTTGTCAAATCTCCCACACGAGGCACATACACTCTACCTCGGATCCTCAAAATACTGACTATCAATAATGGCCTCCTTGGCCTCGCCACTCAGCACCTTATCTATAATCTTTCACAACCCCATATCATCATACTGGTGCACCTGAATCTGGTCTAAAAGGGATGACCTCACCTCCACACAAGTTAGAATCCTACCCGAATTTGAAATATCAAGTCTCACAAAATGGTTGGCCAAAGACTGGACCTCTAATGTCAAAGGACACTCAGAAATAACCAAATAAGCTAAACTTCCCATACTAACCTCTTGTCGGTTCAAAGCATCTACCACCGCATTTTCCTTGTCCTAATGATATAAAATGGTCATGCCATAATCTTTCAACAACTCCATCCACTGATGCTGCCTAGAATTTAAGCACATCTGATTAAACATATGATGAAGAATGTGATGTTAAGTATACACCTACCAATGGACACCATAAAGATAGTGCCTTCAGATCTTCAAAGCAAACACAACGGTAGCTAATTCCAAATCATGAACAGGATAATTCTTCTCATGCACCTTCAATTGCCTCGATGCATAAACAATAACCTTACCCTCCTACATCAACACATAGCCTAATACAATCCTAGAAGAATCTCAATCTACCGTAAAGTCCTCCCCTCCACCAGAATGGATAAAATCCGGGTTGTGGTCAACACAGTCTTAAGCTTTTGGAAGCTCTACTCACACTCATCAAACCACTAGAAAAGGAACCTCCCTCTGAGTCAAATGCGTCAAGTGAGAAGTAATATAAGAGAATCCTTTGAAGAACCGGCGATAGTAGCTAGCAAGACCCATGAAACTCTGAATCTCTATCACAAAAGTCAATCTAGGACAGTCCATGACTGCCTCTATCTTCTTAGGGTCAACCATAATCCCATCCTTAGACACAACGTGCCATAAGAATGCCACAGAACTCAATCAAAACTCACATTTTGAGAACTTAGCATATAACTGCTTCTTCTTCAAAATCCCAAGAACTACTCTCAGGTGCTGCTCATGGTCCCCCCGACTCTTCAAATATACCAAAATGTCATTAATAAACACAATCACAAATGAATCCAAGTACAGTTTGAATATCTCATTCATAAATGATGCGGGGGCATTGGTAAGCCCTAATAACATCACCAAAAACTCATAACGTCCATAACGAGTTCAGAAAGCCGTCTTGGGCACATCCTCGGCCCGAATCTTCAACTCGTGATAATCGGACCTCAAGTCAATCTTCAAAAACACAGAAACATCCTAAAGCTGGTCGAACAGGTTATCAATACGCGAAATTAGATACTTATTTTTAATAGTGACCTTGTTCAACTATATGTAATCAATGCACATATGCATAGTGTCATCCTTCTTCTTCACAAACAATATAGGAGCACCCCATGGAGATACACTCGATCAAATGAAACCATTACTCAACAAATCCTGAAGCTACTCCTTCAACTCTCTCAACTCAGCTGGAGCCATACGGTATGGGGTAATAGAAATGGGTCGAGTACGTGACTCAAGATTAAAAGAAAGACCTATGTAAACTCACTAACTACTAGAACAGAATCAAGGGAATGGGACTCTATACTAGTATCCTGAATATGCGCAAAATACGCCAAAAAACCCCGGTCCACTAGGTTCCTAGCCCGAATATAAGAAATCACTTTCCTAGGAGCAGGGCTGGGAGCGTCTCTCCACTCTAACCTCAGAAGACCACACATAGATAGCATGATCATATTGGAATAATAGTCTAGAATCGTATGATATGGTTATAGCCAATCAATACCCAATATAACATCAAAATCCACCATATATAATATAACCAGATCTACCCAAGTGTCGTAACCCATAAAAGTAACTACACACATGCGGTATACTTTATCAACAATCGTAGAATCACTGACTGGTGTAGAAACACTAATAGGAATATTAAGCATATCACACCACATCTCCAATTTGGCAGAAACATAGGCAGACATATAACACAAAGTAGACCCTGGATCAAATAACACAGTAACACACTAATAGGATGATTGACTAAGATGATACCTGTAATGACTACATCTGATGTCTTAGCCTCTACCCTACTAAGGAATGCATAGTAATGAGTATGTCCAACCTCAGACTAAGTACCATGTTGGCCACCTCATCGCAAATAAGCTCTACCTCTTCCCGACTGGTCCACCACGACCAGACTGATGGCTATCACGGCGCGACTGAGATCTTTCCCATCTAGTCTGACTACCACTTCTAGACGTTTGTACTGAGGTCTTAGGTGCATGAGAGGCACCCAAAAACTTCCTGGGGTAATCTCTTCTGAAGTGCCCAACATCTCCACAAGTATAACAAGCTCTAGCCATTGAGGGCTACTAAATAGAGTTAGAAGAAAATAAGTTGTCATGGTCGGAATACCAAGACTGAGAACCCCTCGATGACTGTCCCACACTACATCCATTGGTAATCTAGAGCTGCCTAAATCGGACGACTAGGTTGCGACTGCTGATATATCCCATGATAACCATAACTATGGGAAGTAGAACTACTGAACTGTCCATAGCGCCTAGCCCTCTTGTCGGACTCATATCTGGGCAACTTGCCCCTCACATTCTCTAGCATCTTAGCATGCTCGGCAATGATCTCAGAAAATGCCTCAGAAGCCACCAATTGTAGTGTATCCAATTAGAGTGGAATAGTCAACCCTTTGATAAAACATCCCACTCGCTTCGCTTCAGTAGGAAGCAACAACACTACATAGCGCGATAAGGCATAGAAGTGAGTCTCATAATGTGCCATAGTAGAATGCCCTAATCAATCTTCTGAAACTCATCTCGCTTTGTCAAACGCAAGCTCAAAGGTATATACTTCTCAAGAATCACTTTATAGAACCGAACCAAAGATAACAGAGGCGTCTCTGCGGCCAAACAATCCACATATGCCATCCACCACTACTTTGCATCACCTCTAAGATGAAGGGCCACAAAACTAACTCCATGAGTCACAATAATACTTAGAGTATGCAACCTCTCATAGATGCTCACTAAAAACTCATATGCGTCATCCTCAAGCTGACCAAAGAACTCTGGAGGCTTCATGTTTGAGAAATGCTCCCAAATCTTCCGCTCATCGCGGGTCATAGATGTCCCACCAATATGCCGAGGATCGAACTCTAGAGCATGAACCTCATCTATATGCAGTGCTAACATCATCGCAGCCTGAATACCAGGCATATAAAACTTGAGGGTCTGAGTCTGCCCCCCTCCTGCACAGGTCTAAGAACCACCTAGAGTAGTAATATGTGCGTCTGTCTAAGCAAAACCATCTAGAACACTCAACAATCTAACCAGTGTATCCTATAGAACCGACGTAGCAATAAATCCAGGTTGATCATGAGCTGGTCTCACCTCCTCCTCATGCATATAATCCTAAGGCTCGATATATGGCTTTAGGCACTCTGACCTAGCACTAGCCTGACTGGCTCTCTATGCTTCGCCCCTATCTTATGTTATTGTTGTGGCTCTTCTCCGGCCCCGAGCGCGTTCTCTGCCACGTCCATGCACGGCTGGTGCCAGAGCTTGTGCCTCCTCTGTTGCCACATCGACATAAGTCTTCACCATATGTGCCTCTCGAAGAAAAGTATGGACATTTTCGCACCGATCTGCAAGACTCTACTAGACATTACTCTTGTATTTAAAATTGTTTAATCTAAGGCTCTGATACCAACTTTATCACGACCCCTTTTCATGAATCATGGTGGCACCTAGATAATCCCACCGGTAGGTAAACCACTCTCAATCACTGACAGAAATAACATACGTAAAAGCGGAAGATAATGAAATACTACATAAGTTGTCTCATACTATAACTGTGAAATAAGTAATAAGTCTGAAACATCAACAAATACCCCCAAAGATCTAGTCTCTAGATACACGAGCACTAACATAGTACGAAGCAAGTCTGAGAAAGTGGGAACGCATACCAAAACTGTAAAAATAGTCAGAATATGTCTCTAAAATACAAGTAAAAGATAGTAAATAGTGGAAGAGTATCCAAGGGTATGCTGGAGATATCATTCTCACCCTGAATCCCTAGAATCAACAACTCGAACTCTCAGGCACGCGATGTTGGTGAGATGGAATGAACTGATTTTGCATCCAAAAAGAATGCAGAAAGTGTAGCATGAGTACACGACGTACCCCCATAGACATCATAGGCCGACAATGATGGAAATACATAATCAGAGATAAATACCACGTTGACACTAAATAATCCTTCGCTAGCATTTCAAAGACCATATATATCACATAATCATCAAGATATTCAAAGAGTACACAATTCTCAAATATCAAATAGCAAGAATAATCCCTTTCAAGTTCACAATTCAACCAAGTTACTTAACATCACCCAATGATAGTTTCCATTCACAGTATATATCAAGATAAAGCATAAGAATGTATGATATGAATGCAATGCATATGCAAGGTACCCTTATCAACCTGGTATACAGTAAGTCAAGGTTTTATTATGATCTATACACCTATGAGGGACCCGTAAAGTCCATATACAACTTCTACCTAGCCGAAATTCCACACGCGACTTTGACTAGAGCACATGACTCATTGTCGAGTCTATTGTAGGCATGCAACTCTACTCCATGTGTATCAATATCTATTGTGACGTGCAATCCAATCCATTTGTATCATCATCATCTCAATTGCCATAATCTCATATTATTCTTACATTTCCGGTCTTTTGGACCACAATATAGCCATACCACGCTCGTATCATTATTACAAAAATATGAGTGTATGTATGCAATGAGAATACAAGACAAGATATAGATATAATGAGATGTAATCAAGTATAGATATGATGTACACATACTTTCAAGAGCGCAACAACACATAGACAGTCCAAGTCAAATCGGGATGTCAATCAAAATCATGCGTGATAAGTGAACAAACAGTAGCAAACATGGCGACAAGTCAACATATGGCAACAAGCCCAAATAATCAGCAATCGAAACTAGTATAAGGATGATTCCCCAAATCATCCCATCATCACAGTTCAACACAGGTACCTACTCAAATATTCATCACAATCGACTGAGTGGGACCCCAAACACACCTAATACCCCTTAATATTTAACTAATTAAGTACTTCTATCAGAGTCTCGAAAAGATAAACCATATCCTACCTTAAAGCCGAGCGGGAGCACTACTAAATTAAGTCTCGAATACATCATTTCACTTCCTTCTTGCCTTGCGGTAATCGAAGTCTATTCACGCGTATTACATAGTTAATAATAAGCTTAACACAATAAAAGAAAGACTTTAAAGACTCATCCCGGCCCACACCACCAAGACTTGAATTTTATTACATAAATCCCAAGATTACATACTAGACAATCATATCTTTAAATTAATTAAAAATGTATACACATTTGATCTCTCAATTGGACAATAATCAAAAACCCCAATTTGAAACCTTAAAATTTTCTCCAATTGAAAATATGCTTCTATAACCAAATTAAGACTTATAACATGATCTTCTACCATAATCCAATCATACTTCATGATATTAACATCATTTAATCCATAAATTCCCATTAAAATCAACTATATAACTCTCTTAATATCACATAAGCATAACTCATCTTCTCCAACTTACATAATATGTTAAACCACTGTTAAAAGGATTTATAATCATAACTTAAATCATAAAAGGGAAAGAATCTATTACCTCAAGGTTGGAAATTCTCCTAAATCTCTCAAAAATATCATTATGCAGCGCTGGTATCGAGATAAGCTATTTTGGGAAAGAATTTTCTTACCTAGAAGTATATGTAGGACACCTGAACAATGATTCGCCCTAGCAGAATTGACTCTGGTGGAGCTGACCCGCTGCAGCGGATAAGCCTTCGCTGGAGATGATGTCACTTGACACCTCATACCTCGCCACAGTGACCCAACTCTGCTATGGCAGAACTTTCCAATTTCCCATATTCTGCTTTGGCGAGTCAACCTTTCATCGAGGTAGACCCGCCGAAGTAGATGTTGGTGCCACCGCGGAGGACACCTGACACCAGCAGTGGAAACATGGCTACACCCCCTACCCCACCATATCCAACACCCGAAATACTCTCGGGACACCCCAGACACAAACCAAAGATGCTCATATACGGTAAACAGTGCTACGAACACACTCGTACCCTCGGATTTCAAAAATAACTGATCCAAGGCATACTTTTCTAAAGAATCATTCAGGACAAAGCCATAATCCAAACTTTACAAATATAGCCACAAAATACATCTGATTGCCTCGGAAAGCAAACTGATGACTCAACTAAGTCATAAATGATCCTTCGGAACTACCTGAAGTGACAGAATTAGAAAATGAACCCATCTAGCCACAAGTTAATCTTAAGTCAAATTAACCAACTCTAAATTTCTAGTTTTGAGTTTTTCATCAGAAACTCGTATAAATGAACCTTAGGATCTGTGTCATCCATCTCCGCGCATCAAAACCCCCCACAAAGAGTCTACAAAAATGGTCATTAGAAATTGCATCAACCTTTTGCCTTGCGTATGTTCCACAAACTCCTTAATTATAACGACCAAGCGGGTCATTACAATTCAGTCTCATTAGAAATTGCATCCACCTTTTGCCTTGCATATGTTCCACAAACTCCTTAAATCTAGCATAATCACAAGGTAGTAGTACAATGCTTGCATATTCATTCTATAGAATTCTATAGGTCTCACAACTTCGAGAAGTACACAACAATATTGTCTATTTCCTTCGTAATGACCACATTATCCATCCATGTACAATAACATTGCACTTATCCCAGTTGTGACTGAGATCTGTAGTGAAATCCCCCTTCTTCCAGGATCCATCGACCAACCCTAACTTTTTCTTTCTAAGTAACTGAATTCATATGACCCTACTCCAAATGGAGTAATTTTCCGATCTTGTCAACTTAATAGTGATTATCGGAGCTCCGATCCTATCTGAAGGATGAAGATAAAGCGCATGGTTGTGATCAAACTTCACTTCCATTGCTATGTTCTTCGAATTCTATTTGTTGAATTCCTCTAGCTAGCTTTAACAATTCTTCTGTGATTGATCGAAACAAACACACAGTTGAGGTTAATGCTCTGATACGATATTGCATCTCACAATTTAGGATCACTAATAGTAAAACTTCATAACCGACATTGAAGAGCAAGAGAGAGAATTGTATTAGTTCGCAAAACAGAAGAAGAAATTAAGATATTTTGCACACATTCCAATAAATATATACACATTTGTACTTGTAACTAACTAACAACATACACGTGCTATGCTAATCCATTAACTAACTAACTTGTCTAATTATCATCATGCCCCTAACAGTATTACATCAAGCTACACCTATTTTATCAAAGTCCACTAAAAAGATTTAAGCGTTTTGATTTTTTTTCCATTTAGGAACTCAAAATATCTGATTATTTAAATGTCAAGATCGAAAGCAATATTCCTCACCACGTCCTCGATGGAGCAAGGTTTCATTCTTAACTCTCCTTTTGTTCTCCTTTTCCAATTTTAAGTTTCGTCTTCTACCTTTTGCCCTTAGTAGTGGTGTCTAAAAGAATATTAAAATGACAAACATCTAAATGACTCCTACTCTTGAAACATATTTGTGGTGAAGTACCGTGGAGGTGTCTAATATAAGAAGTACAGAAATGCCATAAAAACTGACCACCTTGGAATCCAACAAGAAAAATCCAAAGGAAATGTGAATTTGGAGGGAGGGAGGGGGTTAGTGGATAAAATGTATTGCTGATTAAGAGGCAAAGATCTTAATGATTGGGGTTAATTAGCATGAGAGAACATATGATTACGTGAGATGGTATACGTGCTTATATATCTAATGCTTCATTAAACCAATCAAATGAAGATTTAAAAATATATTATTTCTTTTATCAGGTAATCAAATCCAAGCCCCACAAAGTGGAATGTGTGACGTCCCTCAGCTAGATTGCTTAGTGGAAAGATCTTTACTCATGAATTGTCAAAGGTCCCTTTCCACATTGTTACTGTTTAATTAATAGAAAGCATATATACTTTAAGCTGCGTTTTGAGCAGTAGAAGATCCTCTGATGGCTTCACGTTAGCGCATGTTTAGGTTTCGATCTCCCATTGGTTCAGATATTCATAAATTATTTCTAACTTTATCTTTATAAAAGAAGAGGAGAATATTTTCTCCCTCTTCCTTCTTAATTTCTTATAGTATTATTTTTTCTCTCGTTGGTTTTGTGTCTTCTTTAATTGGAGAAGGGGGAATGGTACTGTACATATGGCTCCCTAATTACTTTATGAACTTGAAAATACTGTCAGAAGGAATATGCTAAATGCCATGCATAAATTCACAAGATAATTACTCCTCTGTCTCAAAAAAATTGACCTATTTTCCTTATTAGTTTGTTTTAAAAAGATTGATATATTTTTATATTTAGAAATAATTTAATTTTATGAAATCATTTACAGTAACATAAATATCTAAGATTTATTTTGGACCATACATTTCAAAAGTCTTCATTTATTTTTTAAATTCCGTGTCAAATCAAACTAGACCAATCTTTTTAGGACGGAGGAAGTACTAATTAAGAAATAGGTGCTGTGACTTTTTAAATATTCTGACTACAATAGGGAAAGAAAAAAGACTACAAGAGGGATCATTTAGGATTTCAACGGCTAAAGGGTCTCTCTACAGTTATAATTATCCGATAAGTCTTTCAAACATGTTCGGGATGTGTTTTGGATTTTGAAGTTATGTTTAGCGTTTAAGTTTGTTGAACTTTTGCAAAAGCATTTTATGGTTGCAAGGGAAGAAAAATGTACTACTTAATTTGGTCGCGCTCTTGCATTTCTTGTGCATTTGGTGTAGGATATACAGTAGCAAGGACAAACTTTACAGTACTTCTCTACAATCCCCTCCCCCCCTCACACACACCCAAAAAAAATACCTGCTAACAATTGTGTCGACGTACGACAAAAATAAAGTACATTGTTAATATTAATTAAATTTTTAACTGCCTAAGCTGAATCATTTTTTAGGAATTAGCTAGCTAGAATGCATGCCTTGCTCATCAAATGAACGCTAACTTCGTATTAGCGGTAAGGACGGCTTCTCCCCACATGTTTTGGGGAAGACCGGAATTGATGAGCAAGACATTCATCATTTCCTTCAATGTGTGGTTCTTGCGTTCAACAACACCGTTTGACTGAGGTGAGTATGGAGCCGTCGTTTGATGAACAATGCCCGATTCGGCACAATATTCCTCAAATGGCACTACGCATGCTCCCCATCTATCGCTACGAATAGATTGAATCTGCATGCTTAGTTGATTTTCAACTTCTGCTTTGTAGCGTTGGAACGCTTCAAAGGCTTCCTCTTTACTTTACAACAAGTAAAGGTAACAATACCTTGTGCTATCATCAATGAATGTCACAAAGTACTTGTTCCTCCCTCTAGTTCGTGCAAACTTTAAATCACATATATCTGTGTGAATAAGATCTAGAGGAGCGGTATTCATTTCCATGGATCGAAAAGGAATCTTTGTGAGTTTTTCCTCTATGCACACCTCACACCTATGTTGAGGGTTTACGTCGATAGACGGCAACAACTCCAACTTAACCAACCTTTGGATGGACTTATTGTTGAAGCATGGTCAACTCCAGAGGCACCGCTCTGGAAAGAAGCTATTGAGAGGAAAATAGACTCCATCCTGCATAACCATACTTGGGAGTTGGTTGATCTTCCTCTGGAAAATAAATCGTTGGGTTGTAAATGGATACTCGAACAAAAGTATAAAGCAGATGGGTCTATAGATAAGTACAAGGACAGGTTGGTAGTCAAGGGCTATCGGCAGAAGGAAGGCCTTGACTATTTTGACACGTACTCCCTGGTGTCTAGGATGACGTCCATACGAGTATTCAGTGCGATCGCAGCGTTGCGTGACCTTGAGATACATCTAATGGATGTCAAGACAACCTTCGTAAATGGTGATTTAGAAGAAGAAATTTATATGGAACAACCCGAGGGGTATGTGGTTCCAGGGCAAGAGAAGAAAGTCTGTCGACTTGTCAAATCTCTGTACAGGCTGAAACAGGCCCCGAAGTAATGACACAAAAAATTTGATAGTACTCTACTATCGAAGGGTTTCTCCATTAATGAGTATGACAAATATGTCTACACGGAAGGTAACTCTGACTCGTTCGTCATGATATGCATGTACGTAGATGACATGTTGATCATAGAGAACAGTCCAAGCTTGATCCTAGAGACTAAGAACATGTTGAAACAATGCTTCGACATGAATGATATGGGTATCACAGATGTCATCTTAGGGATAAAGATCTCTAAGACGTCTGACGGACTGGTCTTATCTCATACTCACTACATCGAGGATGCGTTGAGAAAGTTCAAGATGTTTGACAATTCGCCTATGAAGTCACCACTGGATAGAAATCAAAAGCTTGATAAAAATCGTGGTGCACCCGTATGCCAGGAGCAATATGCACGGGTTATTGGGAGTTTGATGTACATAACAAACTTCACCCGACCTGATATTGCTTATGCAGTCAACTAGTTTGCTAGGTTTACCAGTAATCCAAGTAATGATCATTGGAAGGCATTGAATCGGGTACTGCGATACCTGAAATACAGGCTAACTTGCGGGTTGCATTATTCGAGATATCTAGTTGTACTAGAGGGGTACAGTGATGCAAACTGGATATCTAATATAGAGAACACCAAGTCCACTAGTGGGTATATATTTACAATTGGTGGTGAGGCTGTGTCTTGTAAATTCTCTAAGCAAACTTGGATCGTCCGATCTATAATGAAATCGGAGTTTATCGCTTTAGACAAAACAAGAGAAGAAGTTGAGTGGCTTCACGACTTCTTAGTGGAAATCCCTTGTTGGAACAAACACGTACCTTCTGTAATGATCCACTGTGACAGTCAGTCGGCTCTAGGAAGGGCACGAAGTTCTATGTACAATGGCAAGTCTCGTCATATTCGACGGAGACATAAGACCGTTAGGCAGCTGATCACCGCGGGTATAATATCTATTGATTACAAAAAATCAAAGGATAACATAGCGGACCCACTGAAAAAGGGTTTACCCAAAGATCAGATGTTCTGCATGTCTAGGGGAATGGGCTTAAAACCCAAGCTATAAGGACCAATACGGTGGTAACCCAACCTTACTGACCGGAGATCCCAGGAATTAGGTTCAATGGGAAAACTAAGTTGTAAAGGTTCAGTTGAGCGCTTCGGTGGAAGCATGAGCACTTCGGTTAGTGATTTCTGTAAAGAAACATCAATCCAAAGTCGTTCCCGTGATAGACATTAAGTGTTATCTGCAATGTGGGTAAATGTTAAGTTTCCAAAACCTTTAATGATCCTCAACGGTTGAGGTTAGATTTGGGGAAACTTTTAATGGTTCCTAACACTTGTAAAGTGGGGTATAGCAGGATACCTTGTAGGAGACCACCTATTTAAGTGCGAGGACAGGCCGCCTCAAATGAACGCACTTAAGGTTGAGTTTAATCTAAACACAATTTTTATATAAAATGTGTAAATAGAAGCTGTAATAAGCGCATTCTAGCTAGCAAATCCCTAAACCGTTGATTCAGCTTAATTAGGCGGTTAAAGATTTTGCAAATATACATTAATATATGCTGTATGGATTTAAGTTATATACATTAATATTAACAACGTACTTTATTTTTGTTGGGGTTAAAAACAAAAGTAGCCAACGCCACTAATCTTTTTATAAACCAACGCCCTAAAAGATGATTTACAATAATTAACCCTAAATATATCTAACCTAATGGAAACCTGGCAGAATATTAGGACAAAAAGATCTCCACTTTAAGAAGATACCGTCATCATCTCTTTCCAATTAAAAAGATCTATTTCCTTCTTTCTCTTTTGTTCAATTAACCAAATAAAAATATGTCTTTCATTCTCTCTTTTCTATTTTCAATTCCCAAATTAAGAAGATATATATAAAGAATGTGTTTGCATGTATATAATCCATATAGAGTTGTATATTGTTTTTTTTTATATGTGCTACTGGTATTTTCCGTTTCATGTATTTTATTATTTATAATTCTATATAGGTGTACAAAATTTTACATGTGTATATTTAGCTGAATAGTATATAAGTTTTTAATATTCAAAACTATAATTTTCCTTTGCATGTATAATGTGTTTAAACGTATAGAATTTGTGTATAAATGATACTGCTATTTCATTGCACAAGTCTTACATGTCAATCCCTAAAATTCCTCCGGCAATTGCATTATTCATCGTCTCAAAAACATTTATATCCTGTTTTGAGAAAATTTGGACTTAAGAAGCCTGAAAATTATTACCAGATCTTCACCAAAAAAGTGCTAAAATTTTTAGAAAATCTGTCCGTGTATAATAAATGCATAAGGGAATGTATAATTAGTATATAATGTATACGCAATGATTATTTACATATTTATACAGTGACTGTACATTGATTACACAATGTATAAAAGACTTCTTTCCTCTGTCTCTCATATACATATATATATATATATATAAATATACAGTGATTATACAACTATTATAAAGTGTATGTACGGTTGTGCACACTCCTCCTAATCACCAAAAAATCCTATCCACCTAAGTAAAAAAATGTCACTATTTCGCACTGAAAAGCTTTTCGATTTCCAGTTTCAGATATGGAATTGAAAGCTTTTCTCTCCATTTTCGAGTATAATCTATGAAAACTAATTGCTTTAGTTGTAAAAACCAGAAAGTACTCTCCCAAAAAATTTGATAAGAATGGAGGAATGTGGATTTATGAATATTGGAGAAGAAGAAGTTGTGGGGTGGGTGGGTAAGGGTTATGTAACGGGGAAGTTGTAATAGTAGTTAGTATTTGAGGATAAAACGTTTAACTTAAATAAAGCCTAGAAAGAAGGAAAATAATAGCTTAAAACTAGTAAAATTATTTCCTAAATTGTACGCTTAGATAATGGTCCCCTAAGTACACTTGATTAATCGGTTAAAACAAGAAATGAACTATCCCTGTACGTTTAAAGCGGGTAAAGAAATTAAATAGGTTTATTTTAAGTTTACATTAGTTACGGGCTGTTAAATGAGTTAATTTAATTTACCGACTATCAAAGTCTTTTCCAGTAATAGTTTTTTTTTTGTTACTTATTCGGCATTCGATTATCCGTATTTGGATCTGATCAATCTGGTTATCCGGATTTACATAGCTTAAGACTCATTTAAGGGGAAGCGCTCCCTAATAGGATATTTTTCATATGCGTAGCTCGAACGCGAAATCTCTGATTAAGGATGAAGGGAGAATATCTATCCCATCACAATCCTTGGTTCTAAGTAATAGTCAGTATGGCATTCACCAAAGTTTCTAGTTTTTAAAGCCATGATTTGAAGAAGACAATTGTAATGCTATGTGGTCACAAAGGTTCTAACATTTAAAGCCGTGATTTGAAGTAGATAATCGTAATGCTATATTGTCTTGACACAAATTGCATCATTCATGTTTGTCACGTTCCCCCCATTTCAAGAAGCACCAATATAGCTCTCTTCGGTGTGTTTGGACCACCAATTGAAAGCAATTAACAGCTACTATTAATAATGTTCTAGGAATATATAAAAATGAGATTTATCATTTGAAACTTATTCGGGGAACTCAGTAGGATAATGTTGTTCACTTTTAATCGTAGATTATATTAAAATAGATTTTCATTTTTACTTGTCCACTTTAATATATCAGGAGAAAAATAATTTATTTTTCATGTTTTACCCATAGCATTAATTATTCATTTTAAAACAATTCTCAAGTTCATTAAAAATATGTATCAATTAATATGAGTATCATGATAAATTATGCATTTTATTTATAATTTTTTAAAGAGTGTACAAAGTCAATAGTGAACAAATAAAAGTGAACAAATGGAGTATCTCTTAAATTATCGAATAGATTAGCCTCCCCAAAGAATTCTGGTGGTTTGGGATTTTTCAAGGGAGGTACAAATTCAATAGTGGATAAGTAAAAGTGAACAGAAGAGGTATCTCGTAAATTATCGAATAGATTAGCCTCCCCAAAGAATTCTGGTGGTCTGGGATATAATACAAAAAAGGGAGGAAAATAACCATGCCCTTCCCTACACTCTGGACTGCTTTAGGCCTAAATTCAATATATTCCTGATAGACTCAACCATATATATTACTTGAACAATATATTTATTGTCTTGCATCAGTGATTCTCAAAGATAAACACAATACATTACCTGGCATGAATTACTCACCGTTTCTGCTTATAGGATATTTTGATGTGTATATATATAACGAGAAGTCATAACCATTTTAATGAATGTAAACAAACCTTTCCCTGGAGGAACTGTCTCAAGAACTGGACTTTAAAAATGCTAGCAAGTAACAACTCTGGAATAACAACCAACATCCAAGTTAAATAATGGATCCATCCCCAAAATGTTTTTTTTTTATTTTGTGAACGGTAAATCCCAAAACTGGTTAGTATAAACTGACATTGGACAGAAATCCTGGTAAAGGATGTTTTGGTGGATAATTACTTCCAATGGAACATTACTTCTTCGGATTCATAATATTTGATTTTATTTCCTTTTAAATTTGATCCAAAATAAGTGACTTTTAAAAAATAAAAAAAAAGGTTTATAGGGCAAAATTCGTATAATACGGTTGAGCAAATTATGTAATGACACGTGGCAGATGATGATGAATCGGATCCATATCAGCTTCTACTGCTACCGGTGGAGCATGAGCAGGATCGGGGCATTGTAAGGACGCAAGGTGCCGATGATCAGATGAACGTTTTGAATTTCAACGGACGGCCGTTACTGGTCCAATCTCACATCTTCCGATGGAGCATTAATGACATTTATGAAGACACTAATTATCTAATTATTACAACATTTATTCTCTTGTATTAATAAGAGCATATATCGTGGGGTGTGTACCCGTGAGCTCATGTATAAATATGACACATTGTTACATTGTAAAAAAATCAGATACAAGCTATTGCAATATACTTATCAATATTACTCTCAATATGTGTGCTTCCATACTAGTCACAAAAGCTTTTCCAGGAAGCTAACATCAGGCTCAGACAAACTATTTCTTTACTTTGTCTTAATAACATTTATTTGCATTACATATTATCCGATATTCTTTTCAAATCAAGTCACTTGAGATTTACGTGTCCTTGACCACGTATACAAATTCAATTGTGTTGTTTTATGGGTAAATAGTTTGGCGCCCACCATGGGCCTGGGCAATTGTTTCTTTGAGTCTTGTTTTTTGTTCAGAACAAACAAATGACAGAAATATAAGAACTCGGAGGCAACCGCAACACCGGGGATAACACTAACAATCTCCCAATCAGACCGAATGGCCTACCGATAGAAGATCAAGTACCAGAGGATCGGATGGGAGCAGATGGAGCCACCTACGAAGGCGGACAGACCTAGAAGGAAGATGTTCCCAACGACGAGATGCCTGAGGAAGCCATACAAACTCCGAGGGCGCAGAACGTCACGATGAGAGGACAGTTGGACAATCTGATGCAGTTTTTCTAAGAGTTCGTATCCAAATACGCTGGTAGTACTCCAACAAGTGCAAGCAACACCATTGACAAAACACCCCGACTGCTTTGAGGAACGATCAGAATAGGCTAAGACTTGATGACGCTTCAGGAAGTGAAATTGAAAATCCATTCCAGGAGCAGGTTATGAAATTTATGAAGGACATGACAAACAAAGTGGATACCAACATAGAGAAGGCAGAGAAAAATACCAAGGAGTTCCGGCACTGGCTAAATAAAATATCGGGGGTCCTCCTGTGATCTAAGGACCATATGTAAGGATATATTTACAGTTGGCGTATAAGCCAGAGGTTGCTCCCGAAATGATCCCCAAAAGGTTCAAAATGCCATTTATATCCAAATATGATGGAACTACGGATCCACAGGAACACATAACGGCATATACCACTACCGTCAAAGGGAATGACCTAAAAGAACACGAGGTAGAATCAATTCTAGTCAAGAAGTTTGTTGAAACACTCGCTAAGGGAGCCTTGACATGGTATTCACTTCTCCCTGAGCACTCAATTGGTTCATTCCCCATGCTTGTCTACATGTTTATAAAAGCTCATGTTGGAGCGCGAAAGGTAAATACGAAGAAAGAATATATCTTTCGCATTGTGCAGGGAGAGACGAAACTCCTTAGGGACTTTGTTTCATGATTCCAGAAGGAGCGGATGCTGCTACCCGCAGTACCAGACGAGTGGGCTGCGGAGGCATTCACTAAGGGTTTAAATCCTTTAAGTTCGGATGCCTCATGAAAGCTCAAGAAAAATCTTTTAGTATTCCAGGCTACAACTTGGGACGACGTAAACAACCGGTATGAGTCCAAGATTCGAATAGAAGATGATTTGCTCAGGACTCAGGCCGAGAGCATTTTTTAGAAATCAAATAAAGGAGCCGGGATAGACCAAAATACCTCAAAGAACCACTTCCAACATTATTCGTCTCCTGAGAAGTAAGGAGGTGGATAGAGTTTTTGCTCCCTTGAGAAAATCAACAACAAGGGAGGCCCCGAAAGAAACAATCATAGATTGGTGAATTACGACAAAGAAAATTCATCCAACTCCTCTATAAAGGGTCCCGGATACCCAAACTTATACCAATAAAACTTCAGCATCAACGAAGACCAGATGGTGGCGGTACTGAGAACTCATCTAGAGTCCCGACCCCCAAAACCATTGCAGTCCGATCTGAACAAAAGAGATCAATCTGTTTGGTGTGATTTTCATGATATATACGAACACAAAACCGTAGAATGCAGACACCTATGAGAAGAGGTGGCATGAATGATAAGCAGGGGCCACCTTCGAGAATAATTGAGCGAAAGAGCTTCGTAACAACTATGAGCAGGGTCTTCCCACTTAAGTCAAACCTGATCCGGCCGCACCACCTAATGTGATAAACATGATCTTTGGTGGGTCAATGATTGCCGCCACATCCTTCATTGTGGCTAAGAAAATAAAATTTTCAATAACTTGGAAAATTCCAGACGAGCATACTATTACTTTCACCGAATAAGATGTTGCCGGTGTAATTTTCCCCCATAACAGCGCACTGGTCATTACGATACCTATTGATTGCTTCTAGATGAAAAGAGTTTTGATCTATCCAGGATGCTCTGCTAACATTATCCGGTTGAAAGTTGTAGAAGAAATGAACATGGCAGACAAATTGTTCTGGCTGCCAGGACCCTTTCAGGTTTCAATATGTCTAGCGAAACCAATAAGGGTGAAATTGATCTATCGGTGGATGCCATATGAGTCATAAAGATGGCTAAGTTTTATGTCATCGACGGTGACATGTGGTATAATGCTATATTCGGGAGGCCATGATACACGATATGAAGGCGGTCCCGTCAACATTACATAGTAGTTTGTGAATTCATTAAGTATAAAACAAGCCCAACCAGGGTCGGTATAATTAATAATTAATGAATCCGGTGTATAAACATACTGCTCGCGACATGAGGTCAGTAAAAATTCTGACCCGACCCTAACCAACCTACGCTTGATGAGGGTTTTGAGGTCCGTTTTTGCCTAAACCGACGTCATGAGGTCAATTTTCTGCATCGGAAAAAACTATTTTTTTTGTAGTGACTTATTATTTATGTATGAATCAAGGGAGTAATTAAAAATGATTACCCATCATACAATAACATCATTTATGATGGCAGATGATTGGTCAAGCAGCTAGCCGACCTTAATATCCAACACACTTTCAAGGAGTATAACAAAATATAACATTTTTTACTCAATTCAAAAAAGAATGATAACTTTTGAAATTTGAAAATAATTTAATTTAAAAAAGAAAAAAAAAATTAGCCATCACCTTAGGCTGGTTGTTTTTGGTGTTAGAGGACTTTGACCCCTACCTTATTCATTTATGCAGAATCAAATACAAAGAGAAGAGTGGGTCTATTGGTATTAGATATCATATATGTTCAGTTAGGACACCTCTCGATAACTGGTGGAAGTTCAAGCATAAGAAGTGTCCATGAACTGATGATTCAAGTGATCCCTCCCATGATTTTTTGGGAATTATGGAAAAGTAGGTTGCTCCTGTAAATATAGTGATCAGAAAAAAAAAATTGTATAGTAAAATGATCCATCAGATTTAATGGAATGTGAATTCCGCTATGAGACATGGTTTTTCAAAACTCAAGTTATTTATGTTGCGGAGAAACTGAAACCTGTGACAAAGTGGACTAAAGTATATTGGAGATACCTTTGTTATGGTTCACTTTTACGGAGGTATAAAAGCTATTTCAAATTTATGGACTCTTTTGAATATTTATTTTTTAGAGTTGTCATCGTATTTATAGGAAAATTAAGAAAATCAAGTAACAAGGGTTTATTCAAACAAAAGAAAAATCCTTTAAAAACAAAGTTCGAGGTAAGAGTTCTGGTTATTTTTGGGGAAGGCGTGAGATGCCCCGATATTAAAAATTCATAGAATACGGTTGACATTCGCATTTCATAGTATGTTTTATTGTGATTGTTTGCTTAAAAAGGAGTATAAAAAATTAAGATGGGGAGTTAAAGATAAAATTCCAGTTTCAATTCGGAAAATTCTATTTTACAGTAGGATTATACAGACTGTAAAAATGTTACAGACCATCAAAATCAACCGTACAATTCACAGTTGAAAAATGACTGAGCACATCGACTTATACGGACCGTATAAATTTTATAAGGCCCGTGCTTTTTAACCGTAACATTTCCCTTAGTTTTTGAAAGTCGTTGGATATTTGGCCTTGGTTGACGGTCATTTTTGACGGACCGTACAAAATTGTACATCCCATTTCCTCAGCATATATAATTTTACATTCCATGTCTGGACCGTTGAAAATTTGACGGACCGTCGAATCTGACTGTAAAACCCATGCCGATAGAAATAGTATAAATACGCAACTTAGTTCTAAAAATCAGATTTTCTTACCCTTTCAAGCCCTAGAATGAAGCTCTCTCCTCATATCATCCCCATAACTCAAGGTAAGTCATTTTCATGTAATTCCACGTGATTCTAATCAAGTGTATTCAATTCCTAAGTGAAATCCTTGATTCTTAACCTAGGGTTTTCAAGAAAATCCTACTCAAGGAATTAAAGTTCAAGCTTTGGGTTTCTTCTCCAAAGATTAGATTTCTATTACAAGTTTTGAAGAGATTAAGGTATGTAGAATTTTCATCCATGTGTGGAAACATCATTGTTCTTCCCCATGACACGTTCATCCATGAAACCAAAAAATTTCATAACTTAGGGTTTTATTCTATTATCATGATAACGCTAATTACATGTAATATTATGTCATGTTTGTTGACACCCAATTTTATCCAGTATTTTTCAATTTATTCGCGGTTTTAAATATTTTTTGACACCTCAAAATAATTTAATATATATACATATAGGCATATATATACATATATATGTATATATTATTATTATTATTATTATTCATATTTCTACAACATTTTGCCTTTTTAATCATGATCATAATTTTTATCCTACTATTCTACATTATTTTATTTACGCAAAACGATATTGTATTTTTAGTTTAATTAAGCATTAAGCATTTCACAAGTATTATGTTTTATTATTATCACATCGTTATACTATATCCTAAGTAATTTACATTTATTCAAAGCATTTTTAATATTAATCCCTTTTATATTTTTAAATCCATAAACCATTTTATTTTCCAACCCAAAATAATTTCAACCCAAAACATTCTATCAACCTCCAAAGTCCATCTCCAAATTAACTCCTAGTTTGGCCTGCACTCCAACAAAACCCAACTCCCATTCCCTTTTATTTCCCTTATCCCTGAACCAACACAACTAAATTTTAGCCCAAAATCGCCACCCCAATCGGACACCCCACATACCCAATCGAGGCCAACCCAACCCATATTAGTCCTCAAAACCTTAAACACAACAACCCTACATCCCTTTACCCAAAAAACCCAATTCGCCCAGCCCAATATCCAACTGACCCGAGCCCAATCCCAATTAGAACCCCCTCATCGTCCAAACCTACACCCCTTTACTCAAAAAACAAAATCGTCCCCAAAATCGAACGAAAACCAAAAAAATCTAGCAGCCCTTCACACCGGTTCCACCTTCGGACCGCCGGATAAATACCAACACCACTGTCACCATCGACCTCTTGCATCACTCGTCCCTTTTCCAGAAGAGGCCTGCAAAAACTGAGACAATAGCCGTGAAAGAGGAAACCCGAAATCCTTCGGTTACCTCTTCAAATTCGATGCGTAAAAGCACCAATCCATACCCATTTTATCATCATCTCTGCCCTTTCAAAAATCTATCAAAAACTGTCACATTTTCCCCCTTTATTTTGAATTCAAATTTCAAATTACATGCTTCTTGAAGAGGTCGTTGAACCTTCAACTCTAAGCTATAAATAGAGCCCTTGGGGCTGTGTGAAAGGGGGATTTTTCGGACACAAAAAGGTCTGGGTTTTTCAAAAGCATAACAAAAAAATATCCATCTTTTCTAAGGCATTTTTTTCAGAGGCAACGATAGCAGGAAAACCCCTATTTTGAACAGCTTTCGATTCTCAAAATTCCTTTTTTTTACTCTCGGTTTCGGCTCGGCAAAGCCACAAACATTTTGTTCTTTTTCAATCGCATAAACATACTTCTTCGAGCGGGTCGACGATTCGAGACGACACCTCGGTTCGCCGCCTGGAGAAGGTCAGTAATTCTCTAAGTCCCTCTCTTTTAATTCTGCATTTTTAGTTCTTTATGTGGTTTGTGTTTTAGACTAGATTAGGTCTAATCATGCGTAACAGCTTTAAATCGGGAAGTTGTATTAATTTTAGCTTTAAATATTAGCAATACTCTAATGTTGGTTCGATACTTTCTTGAATAGCTGCTAACATTGATCGGCCTCGGCTCCTTTTACATGATTAGTTTATCTTGGAACTAGGGAGATTTCTTACTTGTCGATTAGTAAGCGACTAAATTAATACTAATATTGTTTGCAGTTATCAACGCACATTAGCTCCAGTGTTGTTGGTTTAAGTTATATCAACAGGATTAGCTACTGTTTTAGATTTCAACAACCATTTAGATGTGCTAGAGTGTGTAGCAACCTTGATATACAGTTATTTAGTTCAAACTTGTTGAATATAATCTTGTAGTTGATTCTTACTTCACTGTTTAAGGTAGCTGCCAACTTGAACCATATTATATTGAGGTTGTTATGTATTTGAGTAGCCAGTGGCTTCATTCAGGATTCTTTGGGCTATGTGTTTTTCTTATCTATGTTATTGTCTGAAATCAGCTGAACAGTGTAGTTAGTTTAGATGGGAGAAGAGAGGTTTTCTTATGAACATATAAGGTAGAGGATGGAGATCTCATGTGGTCCACCCGTGTTTTTGCTTCATGTTTGGGCCAAAGATTTAGTTCAACACCCCTCCCCACTGTTTTCAATTTGAATTTTCTAAAGGAAAGATTGAGTATTCTTTTAAATAGTTAGGCTCTGATTCTGTCTAATTCAGTGTAATAGCTTTGGTTCCATCTTATTTTAAGTGGGATATTTAGTTCTTATTTATGTCTAAGCATGATAGTACATGGGAGCCGTTGATTCTGTCTTAGTTTTTCATAAGAATTATACTGAAATGTTTTTATGATAGATTGCCCTCTTATTCTCATTTCCTGCTTATGCATATATTGTCATATAGGTCAAGTATTGGACATTTATGTGAACTTCTGAACCATATGCTATGTTGAATATTTTAATCCTATCTCTTTCAATTTCTACACATGAACCTATTGAGTCCACATTTGAACATTGTTTCTTGTTTAATATAACCACTTTGCCTTTACTGTTTCAGTTCTAAATGTAAATGTAAAACCCAGTATTTCCCTTTTACATAAGCTAACTTAAGTGAAGTATTTTATTGTATGTTCTTTTTCTAGTACCCTTCTAATGTCCTTGCTTTAAACAACATGACTCTTCTCCTTCTCTTTGTTAGGCTAAGTTAACTTTGTTCGGAATCTCAGAACTGTTGTTAAACCCAGATCGTTCTTGATAAATTTGCTGCTTGATGTTAATGTTTAAAATTGTTGAAAAGCGAGGAAAATGAACTAGATGTTAGGCTGTGACATGGGTTGAGATTACCAACTTCATGTGTGTATCCTGCTTGTATGTTGAAATTCAGTCACAGTTTTGATACATTTAATATGCCTATGTTGAAATACTAAAACTGCTCTAATGAGAGAAATGAGAAGGATAACAAAAAAATAGTATTCTTTTTTACCTAAATTTCAGCCCTATGTCCCTATTGGTTGTATATGTCTAGCAGATGTTAATTAAGTGAATCATATCCACTCTTCACTTGCAACTCATAAAATAATTGTGTCATCATGTGGAATGCATGGTCTAAGAATCAGTTTACTGACCTATTAATAAGATGCCTGGAAATCTGAGTTAGCAGAACTATATGCTTCAAAAGTTTTTTTCTCTTGAATATGCCATTCTCTTTAGATTCTGGATTGAAGCATATATGTTAAATCTCACTTTATACGAAATGGGATTTTGAGGTTCATTAGTTTGAGTATCATATTTACTTGTTTAAATTGGTTGTTATGCCTAAGTATGTAAGTATGGGCTCGCATGTTTGCTAGATAATAGGAGATTGAGTTGATGTGCGTTTTGGGCCTGCTTTCTTTTCCTCTCTTCAAATCTGAAGACCACGGGCGAGTTATTGGGCCTGCCCCTTTATTTTTACATATCACGTGTTCTGTCTAAGCCCAATCTTGAGTTCAAGTACTTGGGTTATTATTTCTTTGCACCTTTCTACATCTCGAGTTCCAATAGCATGTCACTTTTCATGAATTATTTATTTACTTTTTTTATGTATATATTTTCATGTTCCGTCACTAATCCTTTTCTTTTCTTTCATTTACATGAAATGCACCGGGAGCAACGAAGAGTCTCGTATTGAGACTCATCATGACCATTGCCGAACGAAGACCCGCATTCATTCCTTGCATTCTCCAACCTCGGATTTCAAAACCAATAGGGCGTGATGACATCGTCATCTGCCTTAATTCCCTTTCATTATTATTCTTTAATTCCGTTATTTCTATTTTTGGACATGTAATAATTATTTAATGTTTGTGTGATTGTTAGGATATTTAGAATAATTAGGCCACGAATGGATAATTAATAGGGTAGTTTAACACATGTCGCTAGTTTATTTATTTGTAGGTTCGGTTAGTGCAAAAAATAGAAATCCTTCGCTAGTTCATTTATTCTTAGGCTCGTCGTGCATATTCAAGGTTTTTAAAACAACTTTGGTCATTTTTTATTCGCATTATTAATTATATAAAAGTTTATCTTTTTTTTTACAATTTGTAACTCAAAATGATTTCCAAAAAAATTACTTCCTTGGCATTATAAATAATTTGCTTTTCTCCTTATTATTGTCACAAATGCATATTTGCACAAAATGCACCCTTTTCATTAATTATTTGCAAACATCTTTTTAACTTTATGCTTTAAACATGCATTTTTCCTTAGCAATAATTAACCTGAGTTTGACCGGATAATCGCAAGTTAGCGGATCTTAAAGGATGCCTAACCCCTTCCCTTTAGGATAATAAAGAACCCTTACCTAGAATCTCATTAGTTTAGCACACCTCAAAATTGGAGTTATTTTGCAGCATTTAGTTAACATTTAGGTGTCCTAATTCACCGTAAAAATAATTAGGTGGCGACTCCTTAATCTAACCCAGGAACCACCAATACGTTGTGCTCATCTTTGACCAGGGGTCAAAATAGGGCGCGACAGCATGGTGACTCCACTGGGGATTTTCAGGTTCTTAACCATAGCAAACCTAGGTTGATTATTATTGCGCTTTACTTTTGCTCTTTATTTGATTTAATGCTTTGATTTGTTTTCTTTGTGAAATTTTGCATGTATAACTGCTTTAATTGCTATATTCTTTTACTGCTTTCCTTAAATTGGCATTCCGCTCATATTTCTTCCACTATGGAAAATTGACACTATCACACACTACACGCGAGGTGTGTTTTGCGCACCCGCAAAATTTCTTTTAATTTACCAAATTTTAGGAGAGTTGGCGTATGCGCGGAGTGTCCGGACCATCCGGTGGCCGCGTAGCCTTCTCACTCGATTAGTCCGCTCGAGAACCTTGAGTTTAGTCAGTCAAATCTTAGAAAATTTAGGATAGAGTTATACCACCCTTTATTTTAAGTCATGCATGCATACACCTTAGGTGGGTCGATCCTTGGTATAAACTTCACAATTAAGAAATCTACCAAAAATTGTCAACGGGTCTCGTAACCCAACGACCAATCAGCATATTACGTGTAGCGTGATAATGATAGACAAATCCAAGCCTAATCATGACATGCCGAAATTGGAAAATGTACATTCATTTTGTCTCATTTCCGACAAAAGCATTACAGTTTAACAGCTTGGATCAATCTATCGTAATCTCGCATATCTGGCGTTTAGGCCCACCTCTGGCATAAGAGAGGCCCCATGCATATTAGAACGCACATTTAATTTCATACAATTTGTTTGCTATTTACTTACACTCTACGCATGTTATTTGAAGCAATAATTGCTCGTCTTATACTAACTTAGTTTGCTTCATTTTTTAAGAAGGTTCATTTTGCCTAAATTATTTTTCCCAAAGGTTGATTTGCGTTGACTAAAACTGGCGGAACACCCCTACTTCACGAGATCAAAGGCTCGATCATTCAGCAAAATAACTGATTCAGATGCATCCGAACAGACTGGCCTGGGACTTATCGCTCTTTCGAGAGATGAACCAGAAGCTTCGAAAAATAGAAATGCTACCGTCCAAGAAAAATACATCGCCCAACTGTTACAACAGATGGCAGCCATGCAGACTGAGATAGAGCAGCTCCAAAATCTCACCAACTTGTCCATTGGCGTCAATACCCCACTCTCTGAACAAGGGACGAATGCAAATGCACCGCAAACTTTTTCATCTCCTGAATCGCCACTTCCCCAAAACCTCCTCGAAAATTCGTCACTAAGCAAAACCAATCCACAACACACTAACCCACAAGCTAGTCCACAATAAAGCTCGCTACAAAATGATCTGGCATCCTTCACAACTCCACATACCCAAATTACTCCACTCATCCAAAACACCTCTTCCACGCAAAATCACCAGGCAGCCCAACACATATTGATGTGCCACCAGTATATGCAACGGAAGCTCAACCTTTTACTACCGAAGTACCAAACATGGCTCCTCAGGGGATTGACCAGTATGAGGGGATAGGAAGGCAAGTAAGGACCAGAACCGATGAAAGTATGGCGAGGGAAATTCATAGCCTGAAAGAAGTATTCAAGAACATCCAAACTAGCAAGGGATATGAGGGACTCGAGTATGAAGATCTCTGCATGCATCCCGATATTGAATTGCCGGTCGGATATAAGGTGCCAAAACTTGACTTGTTTGATGGGAAGGGAAATCTTCACTCTCATTTAAGATCGTACTGTGACAAACTGATTGGGGTAGGTAAAAACTAGGCTATCATAACGAAGTTATTCGTAAGGAGTTTGACAGGAGATGCACTCGACTGGTACGCGAGCCAAGACCCGCGGAAATGGCAAAATTGGGGCACGATGGCACAAAATTTCGTAGAGAGATTTAAGTTCAACACTGACACAGTCTTGGATAGATTTTATCTAATGAAGTTGGAAAAGAAATCCACAGAAACCTTCAGAGAATATGCCATGAATTGGAGGAAAGAAGCAGCAAAAGTTCAACCCCTGGTAGCGGAAAGTGAGATGACCACTCTTTTTGTACAATCTTTGAAAGACGCAACCTACTATGAAAGAATGATAAGCGTCATAAGACAGAGTTTCCCGAAAGTTGTAAGAATGGGAGATTTCATAGAAGAGGGTATCAAAACTGGAAGAATTACAAACTTTGTAGCGTTGCAAGCAACGAGTGAGGCAATTCAGTCAGACTCATTTAGGGGAGCAACAAAGAGGAAGAGAGACGGAGTGTCCCCTGCCATGACAATTCAGAAACATAGGCCAAATCAAATGTCAACCTACCAAATGCCATCACCTCAGCCTCCCTACTACAATCAAAACAACCAAAGTCCTCAGCATTCCTATTATTGCCCATACGCCCAAAGCCCTCAACTTTACTATCAATACCCACCTGGTCCCTACCATGTCTACCATACCCAGCAAATATATAGCCTGCCTCGAGCGCCAGCCTATCTGAATCCCCCACAATATCAGCCTGCATACTTACCTCATCCACGAGTCCATCCACCAAATGCACCCAGACCCCGCGCAAAACACGATAGAAAGCCAGCCAAAACCTATACACCTTTAGCTGAACCTCGAGGCCAGTTATATGAAAGACTAAAAACCGCAGGAATACTCCAGCCCATCCCAGGAAATGTCCCCAATCCTATTCCCAAATGGCACGATGAGGCTGAGCATTGTGCATACCACTCGGGAATCCCTGGACACGATACTGAACATTGCTATGCCCTCAGAAACAAAATCGAGGCATTAATCAAAGAAGGAGTTATCCAACTGAAAGGACCTTCCTCTAATGTAAACAATAATCGTTCGCCAAATCACGACGATGACAATGTGAACATGATTACTGTTGATGAGGAACACAACTTGGAAGGAACCATTGTGCCAGTCCAGAGAGAGAAAAAGGCTGAATCATCGGCCTTTATCACCCCTATGATTACAGTCTAAGTGAGGGCACCGTTTGGAGTAGAAGTACTTCCTCCAAAGTCGCGGGTCATGGCACCATCATTTCCTAAAAAAGTCTTATCAACCAATCTCCGAAGGAAGAGAGATGCTCATTTACCAAAGCATGTTCCACCTCTGAGTCAGTCATTCGTCAAAGCATGGCTACTCAGGAATCAAAGGAGGACAATGCAGCCAACCTCGTGAAGGGATTCAAAAGATTTTTCATTGCTGAAGAAGAAACAAAATGCAATGTGATTCTCAGTGATTACGCTAGAGGCTCAACCATTTGGGATGCAGAGCAAGGAGATGTTTTGGAAAAATTGGACATGTGCCCCGGCCTTGTTTCTCCAGTAAACTAGTTAATTGCATTAATATTTAATGAAACAATGCGATTCAGATTGAGGCCTGAATCACATATATGCATTTAATAGGTTTTACCTCCATCTTTTGAAAGCTCTAAATGACAAATCCACATTACTTTTGCTATTTTAAAATCCGTGGTTTAATAATTTTCTTCTCTCTCTCATCATGCAAACTAATAAATCTGTCGATAATGTGTGACACATTTGAAACAAGCAAGCAAGATTTCGAAGAATATAAGAAAGACTCACAACCGGAAGAATTAGGGCATTTTTAGAATAAGTCAAAGCCAGATTTGGATGAAATATCAAGATGGTTGATAGTTACAAGCATTGGCATGAGCATTTGCCCTTTGCACTTTTGGGCTATCACACTACAATCGAAATTTTCTACTGGGCAACGCTATATCTTTCGAAGCCAAGTGGATACAGAATCATGTACTAAGAGACTGATTGATGAAAATCAGATGGACACAGTTTGTCCGGGGCAACTTTATCAGAATAGAATGGCCAAAAACTATCAATGCAGATGTAGTGAAGAGATACTATATTTAGGAATTGTTATTCTCTATGTAATCCCTTTTCCATGTTGTAAAAGTTGCGTTCCCTTGGCGGGATACGCATAGAACCCACATAGGGTTTCGTCTCTTTAAGACAGAAACTTCCTGAAAAATCGCATTTGTTTACTTGTAACATGAACTACGTCATGACCTGATTCCCTCGGCGGGATACGTAGGCGGCCACATTGGCTTCGGTCCCATTTTTAGAAAAAATCCTTACAATCCCATTTGCTTGTAATGAACTACGTTATGACCTGATTCCCTCAAGGGGATACGTAGGCGGCCTAAATCAGCTTCGGTCCCACCATTAGGAAATCTTTTCTACTTTATCTCACATATGACAAAATGCACCCATCTGATCACTCTGATAGGACAAGCAAGCAACCCAAGACTCGATTGTCCATTCAAAAGTTCATCATCCTCACATATCATAAACTGGGGCAAAATTTAAAGGGATAATTGCAGGAAGACGCCGATAGACATGGAAAGTCTTCAGCCAGAAGAAGGATTTTGGTTAAGACGTTTTCTTTGTTTCACCGCATGTCACTGCTCGACAGACATTTACATATATGCATACTTTCTTATAAGAAAATTATTTTCAACAAATGTTTTCATTAGAGTTCGACAGAAATTTTTATTGATATGCATACTTTCTTATAAGAAAATTATTTTCAACAAATTGTTTTCATTAGAGTTCGACAGAAGTTTTATTGATACGCATACTTTCTTATAAACAAATTGTTTTCAACAAATGTTTTATTAACGGTAGGCCAAGACTGGGAACCAGACAGGGGCTATAGGTCTGAATCAACAGGACATGCAACTATCAAGAGCCGAAGCTACAAAGTCAATGCTAATCAACCGCCCCTCCCCCAAACTCACAAATTTTCTTAGAGTACAGGTTCTTCAGGTTGAAAGAAGCAAGGAAGCCATATCACTTATGATCAACTTCACAAAGAATTTCCGCATCACGGCTCACTGCAAGGATCACACTCCTGTTTTGCATCTATACAAAGACATCTCTTGACCTACAGGGGCCCAACCATTATGTCTGCACGAGGATTTTATTTCGAATCACAAGGAGCTTAAACACAGCAAACCGACGTGAAACCATCTATTACAGCAAACTGACGACAACGACGTCAATAATATTATAACGACGTCTTCAAAGACAAAGAACTATCTTTACAAAGAAGCAAAGATCTCAACGACGTCAACAAAGAACAACGTCTTCAAAGACGGTAACTATCTTTACAAAGCAAAGATTACAACGACGCCAACAAAGAACGACGTCTTCAAAGACAAAGAACTATCGCTGACAAAGAAACAACACTATAAAAACGTCAACAACAACGACATCTTCGGCACATCAACTATATTTTACAGCACAACAACATTACAATGACGTCAATAATATTACAATAACGTCTTCAGCGCAACATCTATCTCTTATAACAAACAGTATTACAACAACGTCACAGACGTTACTGTAACACAACGACTATCTCTTACAGCAAACAGCATTACAACAACATCATCGACGTTACGGCAGCGCAACAGTTATCTTTTACATCATTACAACGGCGTCAACAGCATTACAATGACGTCTTCAGCACAACAATTATCTTTTACAGCATTACAATGGTGTCTTCAGCGCAACATCTATCTCCTACAACAAACAACATTACAACAACATCACCGACGTTACGGCAGCACAACAACTAATCTCTTATAACAAACAGCATTACAACAACGTCATCGCAACAGTTATCTTTTACAGCATTACAATGGCGTCAACAGCATTACAATGACGTCTTCAGCACAACAGTTATCTTTTACAGCATTACAACGACGTCTTCAGCAAAACAGTTATCATTTAAGACATTACAACGACGTCAACAGCATTACAACGACGTCTTTAGCACAACATCTATTTTTTACAGCATTACAATGACGTCTTCAGCACAACAACTATTTTATAGCATTACAACGACGTCTTCAGCACAATAATTATCTTTTACAGCAAAACAGCATTACAACAACGTCCTCGACGTTACGGCAGCACAACAACTGTCTTTTACATAATTGCAGTGACGTCAACAACATTACAACGACGTCTTCAACACAACACGTCAATCCAACGACGTCATTTCAGGCACTCCACCTCATAATGCAGGTATTTTAATTTCAGTCAGGCGCCCACCTCATAATGCGTGTATTTTAATTTCAGTCAGGCGTCCACCTCATAATGCGGGTATTTCCAAGTTATATTCTCTACAATTTTTCTCAGCAGTTATACACTAATTTTATGTTAAGCTTTAGTTTGCAGGAGCTTTAATTTGCAGGAACTTCATCACAACGTGGAACTATCTCTTACGGCGAACCGAGGCAATTTTGGTCAGCAACCTACTTCGATCGTCGTTACGCTCTTCCCCAATAATTTCTCACATCTGCAACCAGTGTCATCATAACTTGACACTGGGGCAATATTTATTGAATCCGCACCAACTTTTGCAATGTCTTCTCCCTCGAAATTCTATTTCTACCCATGCATCCCTAATCGTCCTTGGAGTCCCGATGATCAAAACAAAATTGGCTACTCAGTCAACTTCTTTGTCCGAAAATTCTTTCATCGTTTCCTGTGAAAGAGGGGCATCTGTTGACACCCAATTTTGTCCCGTATTTTCCAATTTATTCGCGGTTTTAAATATTTTTTGACACCTCAAAACAATTTAATATATATATATATATATATATATATATATATTATTCGTATTTCTACAACATTTTGCCTTTTTAATCATGATCATAGTTTTTATCCTACTATTCTACATTATTTTATTTACGCAAAACGATATTGTATTTTTAGTTTAATTAAGCATTAAGCATTTCACAAGTATTATATTTTATTATTATCACATCGTTATACTATATCCTAAGTAATTTACATTTATTCAAAGCATTTTTAATATTAATCCCTTTTATATTTTTAAACCCATAAACCATTTTATTTCCCAACCCAAAATAATTTCAACCCAAAACATTCTATCAACCTCCAAAGTCCATCTCCAAATTAACTCCTAGTTTTGGCCTAGACCCAACAGCCCAACTCCCCATTCCCCTTTTATTTCCCTTATCCCTGAACCAACACAACTAAATTTTAGCCCAAAATCGGCCAGCCCAATCGGACACCCCCAATACCCAATCGAGGCCCAATTCGACCCAACCCATATTACTCCTCAAAACCTTAAACACAACAACTCTACATCCCTTTACCCAAAAAACCCAATTCGCCCAGCCCAATATCCAACTGACCTGAGCCCAATCCCAATTAGAACCCCCTCATCGTCCAAACCTACACCCCTTTACTCAAAAAACAAAATCGTCCCCAAAATTGAACGAAAACCAAAAAAATATAGCAGCCCTTCACACCGGTTCCACCTTTGGACCGCCGGATAAATACCAACACCACTGTCACCATCGACCTCTCGCATCACTCGTCCCTTTTCCAGAAGAGGCCTACAAAAACTGCGACAATAGCTGTGAAAGAGGAAACCCAAAATCCTTCAGTTACCTCTTCAAATTCGATGGGTAAAAGCACCAATCCATACCCCTTTTATCATCATCTCTGCCCTTTCAAAAATCTATCGGAAACTGTCACATTTTCCCCCTTTATTTTGAATTCGAATTTCAAATTACATGCTTCTTGAAGAGGTCGTTGAACCTTCAACTCGGAGCTATAAATAGAGGCCTTGGGGCTGCGTGAAAGGGGGATTTTTTAGACACAAAAAGGTCTAGGTTTTTCAAAAGCATAACAAAAAAATATCCATCTTTTCTCAGGCTTTTTTTTTCAGAGGCAACGATAGCAGGAAAACCCCTATTTTGAACAGCTTTTGATTCTCAAAATTCCTTTTTTTTACTCTCGGTTCCGGCTCGGCAGAGCCACAAACATTTTGTTCTTTTTCAATCGCATAAACATACTTCTTCGAGCGGGTCGACGATTCGAGACGACGCCTCGGTTCGCCGCCTGGAGAAGGTCAGTAATTCTCTAAGTCCCTCTCTTTTAATTCTGCATTTTTAGTTCTTTATGTGGTTTGTGTTTTAGACTAGATTAGGTCTAATCATGCGTAACAGCTTTAAATCGGGAAGTTGTATTAATTTTAGCTTTAAATATTAGCAATACTCTAATGTTGGTTCGATACTTTCTTGAATAGCTGCTAACATTGATCGGCCTCGGTTCCTTTTACATGATTAGTTTATCTTGGAACTAGGGAGATTTCTTACTTGTCGATTAGTAAGCGACTAAATTAATACTAATATTGGCTCCAGTGTTGTTGGTTTAAGTTATATCAATAGGATTAGCTATTGTTTTAGATTTCAACAACCATTTAGATATGCTAGAGTGTGTAGCAACCTTGATATACAGTTATTTAGTTCAAACTTGTTGAATATAATCATGTAGTTGATTCTTACTTCACTGTTTAAGGTAGCTGCCAACTTGAACCATATTATATTGAGGTTGTTATGTATTTGAATAGCCAGTGGCTTCATTCAGGATTCTTTGGGCTATGTGTTTTTCTTATCTATGTTATTGTCTGAAATCAGCTGAACAATGTAGTTAGTTTAGATGGGAGAAGAGAGGTTTTCTTATGAACATATAAGGTAGAGGATGGAGATCTCATGTGGTCCATCCGTGTTTTTGCTTCATGTTTGGGCCAAAGATTTAGTTCAACACCCCTCCCCACTGTTTTCCATTTGAATTTTCTAAAGGAAAGATTGAGTATTCTTTTAAATAGTTAGGCTCTGATTCTATCTAATTCAGTATAATAGATTTGGTTCCATCTTATTTTAAGTGGGATGTTTAGTTCTTATTTATGTCTAAGCATGATTGTACATGGGAGCCATTGATTCTGTCTTAGTTTTTCATAAGAATTATACTGAAATGTTTTTATGATAGATTGCCCTCTTATTCTCGTTTCCTGCTTATGCATATATTGTCATATAGGTCAAGTATTGGATATTTATGTGAACTTCTGAACCATATGCTATGTTACATATTTTAATCCTATCTCTTTCAATTTCTACGCATGAACCTATTGAGTCCACATTTGAACATTGTTTCTTGTTTAATATAACCACTTTTCTTTTACTGTTTCAGTTCTAAATGTAAATGTAAAACCCAGTATTTCCCTTTTACATAAGCTAACTTAAGTGAAGTATTTTATTGTCTGTTCTTTTTCTAGTACCCTTCTAATGTCCTTGCTTTAAACAACATGACTCTTCTCCTTCTCTTTGTTGGGCTAAGTTAACTTTGTTCGGAATCTCAGAACTGTTGTTAAACCCAGATCGTTCTTGATAAATTTGCTGCTTGATGTTAATGTTTAAAACTGTTGAAAAGCGAGGAAAATGAACTAGATGTTAGGCTGTGACATAGGTTGAGAGTACCAAGTTCATGTGTGTATCCTGCTTGTATGTTGAAATTCAGTCACAGTTTTGATACATTTAATATGCCTATGTTGAAATACTAAAACTGCTCTAATGAGAGAAATGAGAAGGATAACAAAAAAATAGTATTCTTTTTTACTTAAATTTCAGCCCTATGTCCCTATTAGTTGTATATGTCTAGCCGATGTTAATTAAGTGAATCATATCCACTCTTCAATTGCAACTCATAACATAATTGTGTCATCATGTGGAATGTGTGGTCTAAGAATCAGTTTACTGACCTATTAATAAGATGCCTGGAAATCTGAGATTCTGGATTGACGCATATATGTTAAATCTCACTTTATACGAAATGGGATTTTGAGGTTCATTAGTTTGAGTATCATATTTACTTGTTTAAATTGGTTGTTATGCCTAAGTATGTAAGTATGGGCTCGCATGTTTGCTAGATAATAGGAGATTGAGTTGATGTGCGTTTTGGGCCTGCTTTCTTTTCCTCTCTTCAAATCTGAAGACCACGGGCGAGTTATTGGTCCTGCCCCTTTATTTTTGCATATCACGTGTTCTGTCTAAGCCCAATCTTGAGTTCAAGTACTTGGGTTATTATTTCTTTGCACCTTCCTACATCTCGAGTTCCAATAGCATGTCACTTTTCATGAATTATTTATTTACTTTTTTTATGTATATATTTTCATGTTCCGTCACTAATCCTTTTCTTTTCTTTCATTTACATGAAATGCACCGAGAGCAACGAAGAGTCTCGTATTGAGACTCATCATGACCATTGCCGAATGAAGACCCGCATTCATTCCTTGCATTCTCCAACCTCGGAATTTCAAAACCAATAGGGCGTGATGACATCGTCATCTGCTTTAATTCCCTTTCATTATTATTCTTTAATTCCGTTATTTCTATTTTTGGACATGTAATAATTATTTAATGTTTGTGTGATTGTTAGGATATTTAGAATAATTAGGCCACGAATGGATAATTAATAGGGTAGTTTAACACATGTCGCTAGTTTATTTATTTGTAGGTTCGGTTGTTGCAAAATATAGAAATCCTTCGCTAGTTCATTTATTCTTAGGCTCGTCGTGCATATTCAAGGTTTTTAAAACAACTTTGGTCATCTTTTATTCGCATTATTAATTATACAAAAGTTTATCTTTTTTTTACAATTTGTATCTCAAAATGATTTCCAAAAAAATTACTTCCTTGGCATTATAAATAATTTGCTTTTCTCCTTATTATTGTCACAAATGCATACTTGCACAAAATGCACCCTTTACATTAATTATTTGCAAACATCTTTTTAACTTTATGCTTTAAACATGCATTTTTCCTTAGCAATAATTAACCTGAGTTTGACCGGATAACCGCAAGTTAGCGGATCTTAAAGGATGCCTAACCCCTTTCCTTTAGGATAATAAAGAATCCTTACCTAGAATCTCATTAGTTTCGCAGACCTCAAAATTAGAGTTATTTTGCAGTATTTAGTTAACATTTAGGTGTCCTAATTCATCGTAAAAATAATTAGGTGGCGACTCCTTAATCTAACCCAGGAACCACCAATACGTTGTGCTCATCTTTGATCAGGGGTCAAAATAGGGCGCGACAATGTTTATATTACAAATCATCAATTGTATTCATAATAGGTCATTATGAATGTCATGAACATGTCCGTAATCCATGAATGCATTCTTTAAATCACATGAGTTCTTAAGTACAAGTTATAACTATCATTACTCAGCATCCATGAAATTTTACATGTTTTTCATGATTTATGTAAGTTCTATGATATATTTACTCACATGTTAAACTATAATTGCAAACCATGTTTTATGAGTTATTTTCAAGAAATTCATGAGCTTACAAGACAACTATTTTCAAGTACATATTTTTGGAGTTGCATAGATTATCTAGAAGGCTCGGATAGCCTGAAACTATGTATGTCAACGTAGGATAAGGGTTTCTCCGCCCAGAGGACGATACCTTCAGATCTTGATTGGATACATTCATGTCATATTTATGCGTCATACCTCGGCAACGTATGAGAGCGCTCTTCTGGTCGGGCCAGGTAACAGACTCCACGTACTCACGTGGTGATTTCATGTTTTCGGTTATACTACTATTCTCCCCATAGATATACAGATTTACAGATTTACAGATATACTATTTACAAATTTTATACATGTTACTATACTCATGTCAGATCATGTTCATGTTTAGTGTTCAGTTTCAGCTTCATGTTCCTATTATTTCATGTGTCTGCTTATTCTTTCAGTTGTTTTACATACATTATAATTCAAAATGTACTTATGTCCCTTTTGTCTGGGGCCTGCACTTCGCGGTGCTGGTACTGAGTTTCAGGACGACAGCGCTGCTTGTTAGGATTAGCCTTAGTATCAGCTATTGGTGAGCCCCGTTTCCTTCGGGGTGCTAGCCAACTATTTTTCATAATTATGCTTTATTAGTAAAGGTCGTCATGGTCTTGTCCTGATAAAACAGTTTTGCAATCAGGCTCATAGTTCAGAAATTTCATAGACTACACTAGTTATCATGTCATGTCAAATTTCAGTTATTCATACGTATTATATTTTCATACTATAATTTCAACACTATGTTTTACATGTTTTAAATCATCACTATAGTATGTTTTGATGCCCATGTTGATTGGCAAGTCATGTGGTTTGCTCGGTCACATGCAGTCAGGCACCGAGTGTCGTGTTTCGCTCAGGTGATGGTTCGGGACGTTACAAAACTGGGTATTAGAGTACTAGATTAAAGTGTCTTGTGGAGTCTATTAAACCGTGTCTAGTAGAGTTCTACTTATGTGTGTGAAGTGAGCCATACTTATAATTGAGAGGCTACAAAACATTTAGGAAAAGTTACCACTCTTTCAACTCTAGATCATGCAGTACATCTATCCTGTAAGAAATCACTCGAACTCGTGTGTTGTTCTTGTTCCATTAAATACGCCTCATCTCTAAATTAAAAAGAAGACGTACAACTAATTATTATCGACAGATTGTGTGACGACCCAAAATCACTTAGTCGCGCGGGCATCTATCATTTCCCACCTTGGTAGGCGAACATGTTCCTTCATTATTAATTCAACAACAATAAAGTAAATAAGACAACAGAAATATAATTCTCAAGCTTAAATATAAATAAGTGTGAAATACAGTACTAATAAAATCCCATGGAACTGGTCTGAAATATTACAAGAGCCACTACCAATAAACTACAAGTATGGATAATAGATAATCTCAAAATACGAATACTGTCTAGGAATGCAAGAAAAGACAAGTGTAAAGGAGGAGTCTCCGGCATGCGGATCCATCAAGCACGCTCACCTTAGAAGACTCAATACCAGGCCTAGGGATCAGTAACGAGGAGTGGATGTGAAACCGGTCACGTACTCTGCATTTAAAAAAATGCAACAAGGTAGTATCAGTATAAACACTATGTACTGGTACGTATCATAGGCCGATAACAATTAGCTAACATATATAAAGGAAGAAATTGAAGAATAGACATGCTCGCAATCAAGTACAAATACTATCACAACCAAGAATAAACAACCCAAGTATAGAAAATCAAGTCAAAATCCCATAAATATATGAATGTAATAATGAATGAATATGCAATCCAATGCAATGCACTGGCCAAATGTAATCTTCGTACATGCATGCTCTGGGAGGAATATCTCTACGTTCTGACAATCATGACCCACAGGAGACCCACAAAGTACATGTACCAGTTACTCCGCACACAGCCTGAAGGTGACTCTAACACCAACCACACCACAAGCCATTTCGCACACAGCTCAGAGATGGGTATGCTATCAAATATGTTACCAGAACCACAGATGTTTCCTTCTCACTTATCACTATCACGCCAATCATAGGTAATATCAATGTATCATGGAAATAAGGATAAATTCAATGCAAAAATGATAATATCAAGTTTATCATGTCAACTCTTGTCGTGTCACACATTGACACATATCACAGTACCAATATCAAGTCAAGTCCTTTACTCTATCCACTTTAATATCAAAACACATGAGAGTCATTATATCACAAAGAGGCAAGAAGCTCACAATCAGTCAACAGTACCAAACTTAATTAATCCATCCCAATTTCATACCCGAAGGCATAACATGCTTTCTCCGAAAGTAACTAACTCTAAATATGCTTCACTAACCGAAGTCTAACCAGAAGGTAAGTCGTAACCTACTTGGATGCCGAGCGGAAGCCATAAATGATCACACCTAAGCCTTGCCTTTCTAAGGATCGCGATAGTACTCGAAGTCTAGTCATTGTTGAAATCTACGTTAGAAAAAACAACTAACAATACCCATAACCCAAGACTATTCTTTGAACCCAAACCAAATAGGGGAGAAAGGGGGAATGAGCCCGCAAGGGTGAAATATGCAATTCAATGTTCTGGGAGTTCAATCCTACTAATCAATTTCTAAAATAACTCAAGACTAGGCCAATTTCTAGATTCAAGTGACAACCCCCAATTTGGGTATGAACCCTAATTTTCCAACATTCAAATTCCTCAACATAAATAGGAGATTCAAGCCTATAAGCTATAAAATCATCAAATGCTATGATTATATTAGTCAAATCCTTCAATAATTTCCATTTAGAAATACTAGAACTCTTTTCATGAAGTTATCATCAAAACCCACATTTCCTCTTAGATTCTAATGGATTTCTAGCATGGATTCAAGCTTAGAAAAGTTAAAATAATGAATGCTAGGCTAGGAGACTTACCACAAGATAGAATCATCCAAGTACTCTTTAATTAGCCCCAAAAACTCTTAGAAAGTAATGAAAGAAGTGATGGAGAGTTTAGGGTTTTATCCTAGCATTTAATGAATTTGAAACATGCCACTCCACTACAGTGGTATCGGGTCTGCTATAGCGGGCCTGCACCAGCGGCTCTAGCCCGCACCCGTGACCCCAAAGAAACTCAACACTCCACCATATTGGCTGGCTATCTGCTACGGCAAACCCCTCATCCATTGGGGCACACTACAGCACATCCCAGCGAGGCAATATACACCATAACAATTTCAAAGCATAGTCCCAAAATCTGACAATTACGTGAAAACTTCCCGACACAAACCAGATATGTACACACACGTAAAAATACGCTATGAACTCATTAGTGCTCTCAAAATTTCCATCGGAGGTCTATTTCTTCGGGTCAACCCCCAACAGCCTAAAACCAACTCTCCAACTAATAGTAAAAACACTCCTAAGGGCCTCGGGAACCAAATCAACTATCCCACCAAGTCATAAACGACCATTTGGACCTCGCAAAATTGATGAAATTCTGAAAAAGGTCTATTTACTCAAAAGTCAACTATTAGTCAAACTATTTCACTTAAAGGTTCTAATTTTTTTAACTTTCATTAGGATCGTCTGATAATTTTAAGAATTGGATCAATATGGGTAAAATAGTCAAAATGCACATAATGACTGAACATGTCGTTACATCAGATATCAATTAAACAATCGCTCGTCCTCGAGCGACAAGGAAAAAAGGGGAGAAAAGTACCTGAGTTAGTAAATGACTGAGGATATCTAACACACATATCGGACTCAATCTCCCATGTAGCCTCCCTAACAAGATGATGCTTCCATTGCACCTTCACAGAAGTTATCTCCTTAGACCTCAACTTCCTAACCTGCCTATCTAGAATCGTTATAGGCTTCTCCTCATAAGACATATTCTCATCAAGCAACATTGAATCCCAACGAATGATATAAGACCCCTCTAAATGGTATTTCTTCCGCATAGAAACATGGAAAACTGGATGGACACCTGACAAGCCTGGTGGCAAAGCCAACTCATAAGCAACAACACCAGTATGATAGAGAATGTAATATTCGACCAGACTGTATGATCAAGTGATGTCAAGTCTCTTGACTTAGTTCAAAGTTGATTAAGTGGTTTAGGCCAAATTAGAGGACATGGTGTTAGTAAGTTTCCATAACAATATTATTTGGGTAGGTAATAGAGAAGGTAGGTAAGGAAATAAAAAAATATGTTTTATGTTGATAGTCTTAGAAACGGGATAAAATAAAGAGAAAAATCAGCAGAACGATTAGATGACCACTTTATCACTAAACTTAATAGACCTATAGGCTTTAAACATCAGCTTTTGGACTAAGGGGGAGATCGTACAATAAGGTTCTGATATACAATATGTGTTTCATAAATTGATAAGTGTCAAGAAAGATTATGGAAGAGGATCACGGTTTCATGTAACTATGGTTAGGTATGTGAAGAATTTGTCTTTTGTCTTGCCTGTTGAGATTAAGTATAAGATAAATATGCATGAAAGGGTAAAGATGTCATGAGAGCAAGTTTCAGAGCGAGAAAGAAAAGTTTGAAATGATGTTACATTTCCAATTACAGAATTATCCATGTACAGTGTGGTACTTATTCCCAGACATACTCTACTCATACCTTACGTACCTATATCATTCTCATGTTAAATCTTTACACTCCATGTTTAAGATTAAAGAATTTAGACTCTATAACCATTATAATCAATGCAAAAGAAACACTCTTTCATGTTTCACTCATTAGGTTGTGCCCTTGTCTAAAGTTATCTATCGTGCTTTTATACCCATGTCCATGTTCTGGCTTCTAAAGTGCTTTCCGATTATGATGATGATTTTGATAATGATCTCAAGAGAAGGTAATGTAAGTGTTTAAAAACCTAAAATTATTCTATAAAATGCACACCTATTCCTCGGATAAGAAAAGAATCCCTAAGGTAAATGACTTATTTTCACTCCAATGGGATGCTCTCTACGTTTGCACATACTCGTGCCCACGATCAACTTATTCAAGCATCCACTTATAGTTATATTATAACAATTATGTTGATAGGCAATGATGAAAGTAAGTCAAGATAGATGTCCTCTCCATAATTCTATGTAATTCGTACTTATGGTCCTTTGACTAATGTTTTAAGATCATAATGACAATAATCAATTATAAGGGTAGGTTATGAGTAAATCAAATATTGGGATAATGTGGAGTTTCGTCTCCAAGGGAATATTTGAAACTATCTCGTAACATGGCACAAAGGATGTCCTTTTCTTTCACTAAGTACACATGCCATGTTTATATTGAAGTGACTTTCTACTCATGTCTTAGGATCTTGATGAATGAAGTGTTCATATGTATGATTCTTTCCTTCATGAACTTTATCTTATGAAGATGGTGTCGACCTACAGTGATAAGAGTAAACTATGTTGAACCATGTCACATTCTTTTAGTATATCTAAGTTCTAAAGGTAATACTTTATTTGCGCCATACATTCCTAAGTACCCAATAGTGAAGCCTACAATTGTACTCCATACAAGTCACACTTATGTCCTATTCCTACTTCAATACTCATGAACTTATGTCTAAACGCCAGGGTATGTAGCATCGATGTGCCCATGCAAATGTCATGTTGCTCATGTCTTCATTCGCCATGTCATGCTATCCACGTATTCAAATTTTATGTCATATTATTCACGTTTCCATGTATGCATGTTCTATGCTACATCCTTCATGATCAATGTACTTGTGTCACGTCTATACTATAAAACGAAGTGCCTCATATGATTCATACCTACGATTCATTTCCTCTCAATTCTTTATGATCTACTCATGATAATGGAGTTGAGGAACAAAAAACAATATAATCTAAGGTATTTGCGTCTAAGTTTCAAAGCGAACAAGATAAGGTTTGAAATAATGTACGTTCCAATTTAAAAGGGAGTTCCTTTCATGTATACGGTGGTACTTATTTCATAAGTATCCTACTCAGATTTGACATATCCATGTCATGCATATGCTCGAGCTTCATGCTATATGTTAAGATATTATTCCTGCTCCATGACTCATATATATCTCATACGCACCGAGTTGTGCTTCTATTTAAGGCCTATGTCATGCTCTTATCTCATATGTCTATCTTAGTGATATACAAACATCTATGATCAAGTCTCTAAGTGTTCAGATCTCATCTCCACTCAGCATTCAGGTTCTCCTGTGGTAACACTCATATTTTATGCATTCAGATCTTTTGTTATGATATCTATTTTTTCCACATATTTAGATCAGATATTAGTTCAACACTCATGTACCCACGTCGGCCAGTATTCATATCCATGTTTAAACTCCTCTCGTCTATGAAATCATGTCATGTTCACGCTTATGTTGCAGTACCCATGTAACTCGTGCCCACGAATTCATTTCCATGTCTCATGTATAGTTTTCATGTATTTATTCAGTTCAAAATTCATATGTTCATCTCATACCGATATTCATGATAGTTGGTATTCACATATTCATGTCAGCTCAGTATTCATGTTATGTCATGCCAGGCGTATTATGACACAAAGGATGCCCTTTTCTTTCACTAAGTACCCATGCCATGTTTATGTTCAAGTGACTTTCTATTCACGTCTTAGGTTCTTGATGAATGAAGTGTTCATGCGTATGATTCTTTCCTTCATGAACTTTATCTTATGAAGATGAAGTCGACTTACAGTGATAAGAGTAAACTATATTTAACCATGTCCCATTCTTTCAGTATATCTAAATGCTAAAGGTAATGCTTTATTTGCGTCATACATCCATGAGTAACCAATAGTGAAGCCTACAATCGTACTCCATGCAAGTCACACTTGTGTCTTATTCCTACTTCAATACTCATGAACTCATGTCCAAACACTAGGATATGTAGATTCGATGTACCCATGCAAATGTCATGTTGCTTATGTCCCCATGCCCCATGTCATGCTATTCGTGTATTCATGTTTTATGTCATATTAATCACGTTTCCATGTACGCATGTTCCATATTACGTCATTCATGATCTATGTACTTGTGTCACGTCTATACTCTAAAATGAAGTGTCTCATATGATTCGTACCTACGATTCCTTTCCTCTCAATTTTTATGATACGCTCACGATAATGGAGTTGATGAACAAAAAGTAACATAATCTAAGGTATATGCGTCTAAGTTTCAGATGGAACAAGATAATGTTTGAAATAATGTACGTTCTAATTTAAAAGGGAGTTCATTTAATATACTCGATGGTATTTATTTCAGAAGTCTTCCACTCAGATTTTACGTATTCATGTCATACATATGCTCGAGTTGCATGCTATATGTTAGGATTTTATTCCTGTTCCATGACTCATGTGTATCTCATATGCATCGAGTTGTGCTTTAATTTAAGTCCTAAGTTGTGCTCTTATCTCATATATCTATCGTAGTGATATATGAACATCTATGATCAAGTCTCTAAGAGTTCATATCCCATCTACACTCAGCATTCAGGTCTCTTGTGGTAATACTCATTTTTCTGCATTCAGATCTTATGTTATGATATCCATATTTTTTTCACGTATTTAGATCCCATGTAAGTTCAACACTCATGTACCCACATCGGCCAGTATTCATGTTCCATGTTTAAACTTCTCCCGTCCATGCAATCATGCCATGTTCACGCTTATGTTGCAGTACCCATGTAACTCGTGCCCACAAATTCATTTCCATATCTCATGTATAGTTTTCATGTATTCATGTGTTCATGTCATACCGGTATTCATGATAGTTGGTATTCACGTATTCATGTCAGCTCAGTATTCATGGTATTCACGCTCATGTTTCAGTTACCATGTTATGTCATGCCATGCATATTATAATGTCCGTTGAGTCTTGTATTGTGCTCTGGTTAGCTGGCGAGTGTTTGAGAAATGTTGGGATAGTCCTATTTACAAAAAACAATTAACTTTTTTGCATAATTCCATAAATTAGTCCCACTTCTAACCACGACCATCATTCGAGAACAAATGTCTCATGATTCACCTTCGTGTATACACTACTCATGTCTCATACCCTATGTTTATGTTTTCATGTAATCTTGTCAGTTCAGTCCCTGTGTTCTATGTCATGTTTCTTCACACGTTCATGTACTCATACCATGTTCAGTCTTATTCTGAAAATCATATTTTACGGTAGAATTATATGGACCGTAAAAATATTACGAACCGTCAAAATCAACCATACAATTCACAATTGAAAAATGACGGAGCACGGCGACTTATACGAACCGTATAAATTTTATATGTCCCATCTTTTTTAACCGTAACATTTTAGCTTTTAGAAGTCACTGGATATTTGGCCTTGGGTGACGATCATTTTTACGGAACGTATAAAATTGTACAACCATTTTCTCAGCATATATAATGTTACGGTCTATGCCCGGACTGCAGAAAATTCAACGAATTGTCGAATCTGACCGTAAAACCCCTGCCGACACAAACAGTATAAATACACAGCTTAGTTCTAAAAATCAGATTTTATTATTCTTTCAAGCCCTAGAACGAATCTCTCTTCTCCTATCATCCTCATAACTCAAGGTAAGACATTTTCATGTAATTCCATGTGATTCTAATCAAGTATATTCAATTCCTAAGTGAAATTCTTGATTTTTAACCTAGGGTTTTCAAGAAAACCCGACTCAAGGAATTAAAGTTTAAGATTTGGGTTTCTTCTCCAAAGATCAAAACTCTATTACAAGTTTTGGAGCGATTAAGGTATGTGGCGTTTCTATCCACATGTGTAAACATCATGGTTCTTCCCCACGCCACGTTCATCCATGAAACAATGAATTTCCATAATTTAAGATTTTATTCTATTATCATGATAATCCTAATTACGTGTAATATTATATGCCATGTTTATATTACAAATCATCAATTGTATTCATGATATGTCATTATGATTGTCATAAACCTTTATCCCATGAGTTCTTAAATGCAAGTTATAATTACCATTATTCAACTTCCATGAAAATTTACATGATTTTCATGATTTATGCAAGCTATATGATATATTTACTAACATGTTAAACTATAATTACAAACCATGTTTTATGAGTTATTTTCATTAATTTCGTGGGCTTATAAGCCAACTATTTTCAAGTACATGTTTTAAGACTTGCATAGATTACCGAGAAGGCTCATATAGCCTGAAACTACGTATGTCACCGTAGGATAAGGGTTGCTCCGCCCTGAGGACGATACCTTCAGATTATTGATTGGATCCATTCATGTCATGTTCATGTCTCATACCCCGGCAAGGTATGAGAGAGTTATGTTGGTCGGATCAGGTACCAGACTCCACGTACTCACGTGATGATTTCATGTTGTCGGTTTTACTACTGCTCTCCCCACAGATATGCAGATACACAAATTTACCGATGTACCATTTTACAGATTTTATACATGTTACTATACTCATATCAAATCATGTTCATGTTCAGTGTTTAGTTTCATGGTCCTATTATTTCATATGCCTACTTATTCTTTCAGTTGTTTTACATACAGTACAATTCAAAAATGTACTTACGACCCTTTTTTCCAAGGCCTACACTTCGCGATGCTACTACGGAGTTTCAGGATGACGGATCTACTCGTTAGAATTTGCCTCAGTATCAGCTATTTGGGAGCCCATTTCCTTTAGGGTGCTAGTCAGCTATTTATCATGATTATGCTTTATTAGTAAAGGTATGTCAGAGCTTTGTCATGGTAAAACAATTTTGCAGTCAGACTCATGGTTCAGAAGTTTCATAGACTAGACTAGTTATCATGTCATGTATGTTTTCAATTATTCAGACTTATTATATTTTCATACGATAATTTCACTACTATGTGTTACATGTTTTAAAGCATTACTATATCATGTTTTGACGCCCATGTTGATTAGCAAGCCATGTGGTTCGCTCGGTCACATGCAGTCAAGCACTGAATGTCGTGTTTCACCCAGGTCATGGTTCAGAGCGTTACAGTTTTATGGCCCAAGACCTACCCACAAATTTTCTTTTCAAAATCAACTTAAATTCAAAGTTCAACAATTTGGAAAAAAATCTTTTTGTCCAAAACAATTCATTTTCGCCTTTTCTTTCTCAAAATCTTTAAATGAAATATACTTCAAAGATATATTTAATGGTAATCAATTTTTGTATAAGAAATATTTCACTTTTATTTACTTTAAACAATAAAATACAATTCTTATCTTTCGGGTCCAATTTAAAAACATGTTGGGGTCCTATCCATTTTAAACGATGTACGTATCATTTGCCTAAATCCTAAGTTCCAACTATAGGGATTTCAATATATACAACTTATTTGTTCAAACTACATATATCATAGAATTACAAGAAATAAAGAAAAATGCATGAAAAGTTTGGTGGGTCTACCAAGCCCACCAGCAAACCATTTTCGGGTCATTGGCACATATGCCTTATTCTGGCCTGGTCTTTAATTTTTGTCCCTCTTATTTGATTGTTTTAATTTTTTACCCTTTAGAACTTTAAGTTAATGCTAAGTGGATGAAACTACCCCTCCATCCAACATAACTTATATTTCTTCTCTAATTCATTTTCTTTCCAACTTTATTTTTTCCCCCCTTTAAATTTAAAACTCAGAAGCTTCAAATAACAATAATGGTGAATTTTAAATTTCGCCATCAACTTTTCTCCAACAACATCCTAATCGCAAGACAAGGTTTCATAGAAACTATGCTTATTCGAGCAAAGTTACATACTATGACTATTCGAGCAAAGTTGTATTGAACATATATCTTGTCCGACACTGTTATGTAGAAATTACGTTAACATGCATAAGTTGTGTAGTAACTATTTCGCAAGGCAAGGTTTCATAGAAACTATGGCTTTTCGGACAAAGTTACATAGAACTTATGCCTTGTCATGCATAGTTCTATAGAAATTATGTTAACAGAAATATGTTGTGTAGTAACTATTTCGCAAGGCAAAATTTCATAGAAACTATGCCATAGAATCTATGCCTTGTCCAGCATAAATCTCTAGAAATTAAGTTAATATTTATAAGTTGTGTAGTAACTATTTCGCTAGGCAAGATTTCATAGAAACTATGTCTTTGCAAGCAAAGTTACACAAAACATATACCTTGTCTGGCATAAGCATAAGTTGTGTAGTAATTATTTCGCAAAGCAATGTTTACCTACCTTTCATCACTATCATTCCTACCTGCTGTATCCTTTACCAGCTAGCTAGTAGACCTACCCCGCTTTTAACTCAATCAAAGCGGGGGGCAAAATTAAACTACTTTTGCCTCTAAGCATAACTTCCCATTATATACATTAGCAAATTTTTCCCAATAAGGCATACCTAACTTGGTTGTTACTTTTTTTATATATAAAAATTAAACTATTTTTGCCTCTAGGCATAACTTGCCATTATATACACTTGCAAATTTTGCCAATAAGACATACTTAACTTGATGGATTGTCACTTTTTTCGTATATAAAAATTAAACAACTTTTGCATATAGGCATGACTTCCCGTTATATACACTTTGCAAATTTTGACTGATAACGCATACTAAACTTGATTGATTATTTTTTTTTAAATAAACTTGATTGATTGTTACTTTTTTCACATATAAAAATTAAACTATTTTTGCCTATAAGCATGACTTCCCATTATATACACTAGCAAATTTTACCCAATATAAAAATTAAATTACTTTTGCCCGTAGACATAACTTCCCATTATATAAACACATTCATGAAAACTACAACATAGAAAGTTCTTTCCTTTACCATGCCATTGCACGACCCCCCACCCTCCCTCCCTCCCCAACACACACACAAGAAAACCCTCACAGCTACCCGAAAAAGAAAACGAATTTTTTTTCAACTTTAATAAATTCGAATGAACTAATATCACAAGAAACCTAAACCCTAAAACCCCACTACAACATTATGATAAATGATGTAACAGCTTCATAAAAAAGAAAAGAAATAACATCGATTAGCTCAGGTAAAAACCCCTAATTCATAATAACAAAAATAATAAACTTGATAGTCTCAATTCTCAACAGCAACATGGGTGAAAATACGACACCCTAACAGGGGAAGATGGGAGTACATTGTAGTGGACACATTCATCATCTCGCCCTATACAGAGGCGAATTTGTGTATAAAAATTAGGTCACGTGCACTCATGACCATTCAATTAAATTCAATATAATATGTATATAATTATAAAACTTATTTAATATTAACTGAAATAACACATGGTCAAATCAGATCAAGTGAAACACTTGTCGGGCGCTGCACTTTAGTGCTCAGCAGCTCAATGTCGCTGGATCGAAACTCAATTGTTGTGCCCACATCTCATTTTTAAAAAATTTCTAATAGCTTTAACTCTTTCAGGGCCAGCCAGAGGGCCAAGCCACTTAAGCAGGGGTTTTAGGCCCCAAATTTTAGGGCCCCAATTTTTCCCATACTGTGTTTGATACCTATATTAAATTTTTCAATTAATAAATTTTGAGACTTGCAGAGCTGATTAAAGAGAAAAGCGCTCCTTAGTAACATTTTGTTTTATTATGAGACTCGAACCCAAGACTTCTAATTAAGGAAGAATGAGACCTAATTTTTACAAATAATAGATTTATAGGTTAATTATTTTTAAAAAAAATATTAAGCAGAAAAAATAAGGCCCCGCTAAAGTTGGCTTTAGGCAACCCATCTCATTGAGATGCCCCTGAACAGTTTCCCCTTTTATTATTTCTAATTAGTAATTACCCCAACACTTTCCCCTTTTTTTAATTTCTTCTAATTAACCTAGTCCCTAAAGGCAAAATCAATAATACTAACGAAGCAGTCAGAAACGCGAAACAAAAGCTCAGGCAACCATGAACCAAAATTTCAAAATACAACATCAGGAAAAATTCTTCTCCTTTCTTTATTCAAAAATCAAAAGCTCTTGTTCCCATAGCCCATGGCAAATAGCTTGGAAGTTGCAACAGTTTTGAGTTTTCTCCATTCCCCCATCTATTCTCTATTATAGTATTATTCTCTAATCCCAAAATAAAAACTACAGAACAAGGCGCCCAGTAAGTCGAATTTTGAACACCCTTTTGGTTTTTTTACTATTTTTTTACTTTGGGTTTCTGAATTTTATTGGTTCTTTTGAGTATTAAAATTTTGGGTTTATGGGTTGAGAGCTTTTCGGTTCTTTTGTGTTTTGGGTTTTGGTAATTTCTTAGTTATTTTGAATTTTTTAATTTTGGGGTATGGATTTTAAGAAATTGTAGAAATTTTCAGGTTGGAGTCATCATTTTGTTTGAAGAGGAAGTACCATTTGCACTGCAGACGTGAAGTTTTGGCCTCTAGGATCGTATTTGCACTAATTTGAGCTCGGTAAGGAACATTTTTCTATAATTTTGAATGCCAAAGGGGGTAAAAGAAATACTCACTTAGAAATTTGGAAGGGTGTGATTCCCTTATTTTTTTAATGCCAAAGGAGCAATTCCTCTATCAGCCGTCCATCCGTTAGTTCACATATAGCTATGGAAATTCAAAGAGAGACAATTCCACCCGTCCTTCAAATGTTTATGGAAATTCAAAGAGACAATTCCACCCGTCCTTCAAATGTTGATCATATTCTTGAGTTGAGATACCTTCAACATGATCCTAAAGAATGCCAAAGTAATAGGCCCTCTGATCTGTCCACTCTTTAGACTTATGATAGGTTTTTGTTATCTTTGTATGAGCTTATATTTCCTCCTCTTTTGTAACTATGCATCTCATTGATGCCGTTGTGATTATAAAATAACTTCATAAAAATGTAACTAAATATCTTTTGCTCGCTAAATTGATGTCCCTATAAAATTTTACATCTTATCTTAAAAGTAATGGTGAACTCATCCTCTTGATATTCTAGATTTGCCTCTGGTCCTATATATATAAATACATAATGAATTTCTATCAGAATATATATTCTTACTGAATGTAGTATAAACTGACAGACATAAAATCTTAGATGTTCAAAAACTTGAGATGTTAAATATTAAACAAAAACCCCTTGAGATAGAGAGAGACAGAAACAGAGACAGAGAGAACAAAAAATAACAGAATGAAAAGGGTCGGATAAGTAAGGGTCCTTTGATCAATACATTTTCATTAAATGAAAGCAGGGGAAAAAAGTAAACACTTTAGATGGGAGGACCAAAAATTAAAGATCAGTCCGTTTGAAGGGAAATTCATGCAAAAACTTGACCATTTTCACCAATAGTTGCGCTTCAAGCAACCTCAGATGCGGACTCGTTAAAAGGACGGAGTGTTGGGCCTCGTAGGCCCAACAGGAAGTCAGACAATAGAAGCTGGCCCAATTGGACCCGCGTAGGACAATTCATGCAACAACAAAGGGGGAAAAGAAATACTCAGAAAATATCTAAAACTTATCAAAAAATAAAATGCTTTGCAAATATATATACTACCAGATTCTAACATATACATCAAAAATTAATTAAACACATACGGACTGTTGTATATTAATTTGAGTATAGCATGATGACCCACAGGAAAATAAAGCCCAAAAACGAAGGTAGCTAAACATGCCCATCTCATGTATGCAGTAGGTAGTGACGTAGTAGAAAAAACCAAATAGGCCTGACCCATAACAAATTTAGTGCACAAAAGTATAAGTAAAGAGAGAAAGCACAAGTGGGCCTGACCCAAACACATTCTGGCGAAAGCAAAGAGGAGTTAAAGGAAGAACAAATGGGCCAGGCCCAAAACAGACATGCAACATTCTCATCAAAGGGGATATACACCAAGTATACATAATACACTTGTATTTATCAGATATACATAGTGTATATTTCGTATATCTTAGTATATATTCTCTCATACTAAAAAGGGAAGATGAGTAAAATGTTTTTGAAAATATAGCCCACTCACCAGGTATACACGCATATACAGGAAGTATACTGATCCTACAACACACATTCCTTCCATAAACATATATTTGTGAGATCTATCAAGTGGGGACTTAAACCACTTCTTTTTCCTACAGTTTTAAACGCATACATATATATCTCTCTTCTATCCTTTGCATATTTCACTACTTCAATCCCATATAGTCCAGGCAAACAGAAGAAGAAAGTGAAGACATGTCTTAACTAACACCTATGTGGACATTAACAACATGGAAGACTTCCTAATAGTTGTGAGCAACCTAAGGGAAGGACAACGACACTCAAACATTTCAGGCTAGCATGTTCAGGCAGCAAATGACATAACAGGCAAAGACATGATCATTTCAGCTAGCACACAGTATCAATAGCATGAGGCTATCTCAGAGGAAGGAAAAGGATGGGCATCAGGCATATCAAATAAATAGTTTTGTATTTTAGATGTTCCTTGTCAAATCATTAGACACTGATTTCATACAACTTAGGAAAAGATAAGGGACACAGATGACCATTCAGGCCCATACCAGCACATTAACTCACATAGAGACTTAGTAAGACTCAGTTATCTTCAGAAATTCAAACAAGACATAGTATACCATAAACATAACATTTAAAATTGAAATGGCCAGCACAACCTCTTATATTTAGTAAACCTCAACATAGGTAGATGTAGGACAGGGTAATCTCTCATTTTGAAATAGGATCCTCTCAATTGACACTCAGCAGCTTTCACAAGCACAAAAAGGGGAGAACATGAAAGAGGGCCATGCTTAGTTGTTAACACATATATTTAAGCTAAAGTATGACTTAGTTGATTCATACAAGTCCCTTCTGAGGCATTCACACAAGTATTATCTATGTTCCAATTCAAATCACTCCCTAATCACATGCTTACAGTCTAGGGTCTTATCTATTAGTTATCACATTTTTCATCTCACAATTATGTAAAGTACTTAGTATTCAGATTTTCTAAACATGCTTTATGCAAATAAAAGACAAAAAAATAGGGACAAACTATTAATCTAGCCTGTCCTTAAGAGAAGCAACATTTTGACCCTTTACATTTATAAAATCAAAGCAATACAGGACAGTGCACAACATCAAACATACTGGACAAAGGTTAGACTAACTTGACTTCAAATAGATATGAAAAGACACAAAGACACAGAAACATGCTTTTAAACATCTCTGAAAACGAATGAGGAACTAGACTAAACTTGATTTGCAGATATAGTTCAAAACTAATTGAATCACACAAGACTATGGAGCTGATGATTCAATCCATCATCCAAAGGTTAAACTAGTTCAATATACATAAATAGGAAGCAGATAGTATCTTACTTTATACTTGAACCAACCATTTAATCATTTTTTTCAAGATGGTTCTTACCCTTTAACACATGAAGATAGTTGACAGTGTTATTTCTCAACAAAAACAAGATCAGAACTGAACACACATAGGCATATAGGCTTCCATACACATGACAGACTAGTTCATAGTCAATTCCAACTTAAGATTGACAAAAGGAGAATGAACTACTACTAATCATGATTTTCATACTCACATACATACTTAATCAAGTGTAACTAAATGTCATTAATCCTAAACTGACACAGTAACATACAGCAGGGGCATCAATTTACCAAGTTAAACTACAATTATACAAGAACTAAGTAGCAACATCACAAGCACAGGGGCTCAAAGTATCATCAGACATATACTAGCACACAAACTAAACATTATACCTTAGACTAATGCTTTTACTAGGGCTAAACAGAGAAACCAAACAACATAATCTCAAGTATGGAAACTGATCATGACAAGCACATAGAGGAATTAAATAAGCAGAACCTCAAACTTAACATACAGGAAAACTAGTCATTATAACCTAATCTACAAACATGTAGTGAAAACAGAGTGAAAGGATGAAAAATTTACCTCTCTTTGGGGCAGCCTAGGATCGAGGGTGAGTTGGGATCTATTTTGAGCTTCCTCCACACAGTATCTCGGCCACACAGAAAAAATAACTAAAACTTTAACTAAAATCAAAATCAATTAGGTAAAGGCTTCAGTTAAATAAACCAAAACCCAAGTTCAATTGAAATCAATCTGATTTTGCTCTGAAAAGACTCGTGTGTAAGGTGGGATTTTTATATAGAACCCCAAAACACTCAGATTTCATATTGAAATCAATGTGGGATAAAGATTTTTGGGGGGAATAATCCTTTTGATCCCTCTCAAAACGTGAAACTCAATATGGTTCTTGTTAAGAATCACACATCGGATATGAAATTGGAACATGTATAAGTCCATTCCAATTATTCGTTCAATGATGTTGGACCACCAAATTATATTATTCACGCTCCAGTTAACAACGTCTGGGCGTGCGGAGAATGTTAAGTCTCTCATCAGATATGGAATGAGAACATCAAACTACTTATATACTTGAACAACACTCACCAGCCAGCTTTTGAGTTAAGTTAGACCCAAGATTCATTCTTTACCGTTTTGATATTTGAAACTGAATAACACGAAACCCATTAAGGGCTTCGTCCTTTTTGGACCGTAGAGGTGCAGAAAAGTAAGAGAGAGAGAGAGGGGGGGAGGCATTTTACCTCTTCTTAGCGGAGAGAGGGCGGAGAGAGGTTGAGGACGGACAAGAGCAATCAATGCTCTTACCAAAATTGGGCATACACATGCTGTGGAAAGCTGACCACGCCTGCGGCATTGCCCGGTAGAGAGAGAGAGGCGCGGCTAGGGCTTGCTATCAGCAAATCGCGAAATGGGGTAAAGGGGTTTACGCGTTAATTGAAGAGGACTTCGGCGGGTCTAGTCCAATTGGACCAGACTCGGCCGAAAATAAAAATGAGAAGATCCCAAATCATTTAATAAAACAGCTATTGAGCAGGTGCAAATGTGGCTATTTGTTCAATCTGAAATAAAGTAGGATCACATTTTGTGAATTAAAATAAAATGGACTCTCAACTTAAATCAAAATCCTCTCAATTATGGCATGATTTGAGATTTCTTTGCGATTTGGCCGTAATGACATGAAATTGAATGCAAAATGATATTTTATTTAATTAATCAATTTCTTGACTTGACGGAATGAAAATATTTATCAATTTAATCATTAATAGTTTTAAACAATCAACTGCATAAATGTTCTCACCCTATTGATAATTATATTTTAAATTATTATAAATATATAAAATATGAGACATGATATACAATAATATATTGGATGATATTTTGTCAAATAAAATGATAAAATATTTCCGAGATAATTTGTAAATCATTTTTTCCTTGTAAAAAATATATTTCACTCAGTGTCTTAGAAACTTTGAATAATTAAATAAAATGATTGGAAGACAAAAAATAAGTGTGAACCTCATGTTTAAAGAATTAAAGTCAACACTGATAGGAGTTATATAAAAGAGAATGGGAAAGCTGGTATTGGAGAATAATAAGGGATGAACATGGTAATTTCATCATTGTTTTTTCTTTTTCAGTTGATTGCTCAAGTAACAATGAGGTAGAGGCATTAGCAGCTAATCAGGGACCTAATTGGTGCTAGCAGAATGGATACTCTAAATCCATTCTGGATTAGATTGACTCATCATCAAAGACATGCTCTCCAACCCTCACCAGAACACTAAAGATTGAAACACATTATTGATGATACATCCCAAATATTGAACCAAACAAGAGCAAAGAGATTCCAGTGTCTTAGAGAGCCAAATCAAGTAACTGATGGTCTAGCTAAAAAGGCTTTTATTAACGGAGAATATGTTATGTTTGTTGCTTACTAGAATTATCCTAGAGATGCAAAATGTCATTTTCACTTGGATAAGTTAGTTACCGAGTTTTAGAATCGATTATGATAAGTTTAATTTCTTTAAGTTGATCGTTTCACTTAGATTGGAAGGGAATAAGGTGTAATAGTACTGCCAGTCCTTTCCTATTTTTGCAAGGATGTACTTCTCATCTTTCTTTTGTATGAAGGTACGACTAAGTCCCCCTTTCTTGCAATGTTGGAATAAAAGCTCAATTCAAACTCTAATTGGTAATTATATTTTAGAAAAATAGACAAGAGAAGAGGGAAGAATGGTCCTTAGCTCATGAACTTACAACACTATAAAAAAGAGTCTTCAAAAAAATTATGGAAGAGACTTAACTATACAAGAACACTTTCATAAATAATGTTATTCAATTAACTAACAAAGAAATTGACTTTGCCACATCGTCTTCTTATGATAGTAAAGAGAAAGTAATTATAAGGTCACTGAAATCATTTTATATCATACCCTCATGCCAGTACCCGCTCTACCATTGTCCTTGATGAATTAAAACTACCATCAACATTGACCTTCACCTTGTTAACTAGAGGTTTTCTCCATATCACCTCCAGTTAACAACAAGTTTCATTATGTTTCACTATTTCACAAACTTCAATCCTGTTTCTAGTTTGTACTTAGGGAAGGCTGTCTATAAATTGTAGCTTTGATGGTCCAAATAAATTTTGCTAGGATCGAGCCATTACCTATGCACTCAAAGAACTAGGTTCTTTGAGCAACTATGCAATAAAGTAAAATTTGCAGAATAATAAATCAACACAAGAAATTTTGCGTGAAAAACTCCTTATTCAAGGGAGGCAAGAACCATGACATATCTCTTTAGAATTTTCCCAACTTCACTAAAACTCAAACAATTTAAGGATTACAATACCTAAGACACTATTCCTTAACAGTCGCGCCTCTACCCTCTTAGTACAATCTATCTCAAGACTCAACCTACTCAAGAGATCCCTTACAACTCGATTACCAACGAACACCTATTACACAATACTAGCAAAGGTAATTAGATGGAACCACAACTTTACCTAACTATAACAACTAAATAACTTGATGATAAATCTTGATAAGCTCAGGTTCTTGATGTGCAGTTGGCTCTTCTTGAAACTATGGTTGACTTCGCTTACTCTGCCTCTCGTTGGAATATTGTGATTGTGGTTAAGCTCCAAAATTTATTCATGTTGTGTTTATATAGAAGTAGTTGTCGTCTTATGTTGTTGAATCCAACCAAGTATTTATTTTATAATTGTACCCGTAAACCAACTATTCTTGTTTGACCTGGATCTTCCCTTTTTTCTTGTATATGTGTTGGCTTGTTCTTTCCTACTTCAATTCTAATTCCATGTTGATCAACTTATGGTAATATTTCTGTAACTTGAAATTCATGCTTTCATCGAATAAGGAATGGGTCAATATTTTATTTCCTCTATTGACACCTATTTTTATCCTTCAAAAATTTTATTTTATTATTCAAAGATCCCGAGTCACAGACGGAGCGAAATATGCTTTTTACATGGCCAATATGATTTACAAAATTATTTTGATAGTGTTTTATCATTTTATTTGATAAAATATCACGTGGTATATATATATTGTATATCATGTCTTAATTTTACATAATTTTGATCATTAATCATAGTTTAGAATTTTAACCGATAATTATAAACATAATTGTTTTAAATGAATTTTGAATATTGAGGAATTAATGTTCCACTCCGTCAAAATCGGGAAGTTGTCTTTTCCACCTACTCAATTGTCATATGCATTGAGACATACTAGGCATGATCCCATAGAGATAACATGGTGCCTATAGGATAGCACACATTGCCCTCTTTAAATGTTAATATTAACATAGTTAGCTTGAAGAATGTGAAGCTTTGGGGAGTGCTATGGGGGAATTACTGCTTATGTTTGTTGATCTGAATATGTGGTCTACTGTTGAAGCTAATGTCTTTAGTTAGTTGCTATGATCCTTAGACATGAATAGCGAAAATCTATATCATGTGATCATGCCTGAATATATAAGGAACATGGGAGTTTTGTGCTTTGGATATAGTGTACCTCCCTTATCTGCCCTTTTCTTTAATATTTTGTGTGCTACGCATATTGCGAAGTTGATATATATCAATGTATTATCTGTATATCAAAGTGTATATCTAGTATATACAGTGTACAGATTCAGTATACCATATGTATACCCGAGTAAGGAAACCTTTTCAATGCTTACTTTTGGGCCTAGCCCAGCGAACTTTGTTACTTGCTTGTTCGCTTTCGGTATGTTATTGTGCATTGGGCTAGCCCACTTGGTTATTTATTTCGTACTATTGCATGTTTGTTTGGGTTATCTTTAGTATGGGACTTGGGCTTTAATTTGCTATTGGACTGCTTTGTATTATGTCACAAATTATGTGATAAACTTTGGGTACTTTTAATTTGGCTCATTCTTTTCCCCTCCTTTGCATCTACTGCATCACGATGATCTGGGCCCTCATTGGACCTCCCATGATTCTCCTCTTCAGCCAGTTGGGCTTCGGCCCAACAAAGAATATATCTTGATTGAGTCCAAGTCCAGAAAGCTAATATTTGCATTTGAAGGCCCATCTATGGGTAAAAGTAGCCAACCGGTGGGCTTAGATAGGCCCATCAGCCTAAAATTTTCTCCTTTCCATTTTGAGTATGGTATGTATATGTATGCATTTGTAATAAATACTTTCATATAAATATTGAAACCTTTGTAGTTACGAATCTAGGATAGGCAAACGATAAGTATATCATTTACCGTAGATCGCCAAAAAATGGTTTCAAGACACTTGTTTAAAATCTGGAAATTGGATAAAAGAAAAGACTGTTTTGATATCAAGAAAACTAAAAATAAGAAACTGATTTTTCAATGTAAGTTACGACTGATTTTGGACTCTTAAAGTGCGTAACTTGGACCTTGAAAATTAACTTGGATTTGGTTTGGAGTTGCTGATATTAAGGACCCAAGTTGGGCCTGAGTGACTAGAATAGGCGGGCTGCTTTTGATTTCAATCTAGACCGAAATGGACATTTAAAAATTGAGTTTATGGGCTAAGCCCGAGTAGGTGATTTTTGGACTTTTAAAATATTATCTTGGACTTGAATTGAGTTAATAGTTTTGGAATACTGGAATATGAATTGACTCTGGAATTATACCATGCAAAAGAAATAAAAGAAACCATTTCATAGCTCGATTGTCAAAAATAAAACTTGTCATTTCAAATGAATTATACTCATTTTAAAACCTTGAAAAGATTTTTAAAAAGACACAAGTGTGAATTAGATAATGTTGATGTTGTTGAACTAAAAGTAGATTTCTACTCAAACTAACATTTTGATGTTCTTAGTCGGAAAAAAAATTGATCCACGTGCATACTTGTCACACCCCAACCTTGGGGGTGTGGTCAGCACCCGGCGCCCTAAGGCCCGAGCATACCGATTCTCATACCTGAGAGACACACAATAATTCATGGGCTAATGAGGCATCTGACACATACTTAATTGAATAAATAAATAACCACCTACACCTAGAAAAGGTCCAAACCATGCATATCTGTAACAAGGCCGACATAAGCATAATAAATCTACTGAAGAGGCTGACAAGGCCACACACAATTGCCACACATAACACACTTTCTACAAGCCTATAAAGAGTATACTGACAACAACTGGTCAGCACAGGGCCCCGCCATATCCAGCCATATACATATGCATATCTATCATACCTATCAGCTTACTATATAACTCCGAAAGAATGGAGCATGATGACCTCCAGCTGAATCAGGTCCTATTGTGAGGAAATCATATACATCTCTATCTGTACCTGCGGGCATGAAATATAGTGTTCCCAGAAAGGAACATCAGTACGAAAGATGTATTGAATATGTAAGGCAGATAACCAATATGGACAGAAGGCATATCATAAGAGATAAGGGTACATAAGTCAACCTGAAACTCATTACAAGACTTTGAGGGCCTACCTGACACAAACATGAAAATATTTGCAAGTCTGTAAAAATCAAGCCTCTCAGTGGGGTCAAATAAAGTAATATCCAGCCTCTCTATGGGAAAAATCATGTCATTATATATATATATATATATCGTACCTTGCCTCGATCGTACCTGTCCCAAATATAGGACTCGGTAACATCAAAACCAACTGCAGCTCGGTGCACATCTACGTGTCGTACCCGGCCGACTATAGTGTGGCTCAGTGAGAAATATCTACATATATATAAGTACAATGCAAGAGAGACTCTAAAGGGCCTTATGAAACCAATCGGAGTGACTTCAGGTCATCATCCTCTGATTACCGTTATGGAACTTTTTCTGTATCACTAACTAAGAGTCATCAATTATCATGAGAAAATATAAGGTTCAAGAGATTGTCAAGTCGGGAAAGTGCTTTCGAAACAGAACAACAAGGGTTATAAATTATAACAATATGGGACGAAAGTAATCACATGATATAAGTTTAAGAGTAGTGATGTAAGTAAGGAGGGATGTAAGTAGGTAAGTGGGTCGGGGTTTGGTTGTAATCGGGTCGACCCAAAATTGGGACACAAAGTGGGATTCTCGGGTGGGGTGTTTCTGCCAAGTAATGTGGTGTTTGGTGGCTGTTTCGGGTAGTTTTAGGGAGAGTTGGGTTAAAGTGTTTTGTCGGGGTGTCACAGGTGTATTGAGGGTGACGTTGATGGTCGGGACTTGGTGGTTACGTTGTGGCAGGGTGTTTGAGTGGACTGTTTGTGATTGTCGGGTTTGGACGGAGAGATGTGCGTGGATTCAGGTCTTAGTCTTTGTTGTGGGTGTTTGTGAGGTATTGTGGGAGGTGAGGGTGATCAGTATATAGTAGGTTGGGTAAGGATTGCACACGAGTTATGAGTTGCAATCTCGGGTGAAGGACAGTTGAATTGGTTAAGTGTTGGTCGATCGATATGGTTTAAGTGAGGTACGGTCGATATAACAAGGATAGAGACACGAGGTTTTTAATGCTCAAGTAGACACCAAGTAGAGGGTGGCCAATTGGACAAGGACTTGATCGAGGATTCTAAGTACAAGCCCGAATGCAAACCAAGTAAATGTGGCCGGTAACCTTAAGATAGACCCTAGGCTTGGGTTTGGTTGGCCCGAATTCAATCTCACTCCATATTCTATTCCATTTTAAGCATATTATCATAGGATGATCAACCATCTTTGGAACTCCGAGCTTATCACCTCGAGGGTCAAATCGAAACCTTGAGCTCACGGGGATTTTTACAGCATACTCCCCTTCTTCAAAAGCATTTTCCCTCAAATTCTCGTCATTTAAGTGCATTGATAAGTTTCTAATATTAAAGGTTGACCTCCCATCATTGTCCGTAAGTCCTTCCTTGTATGTGCTTTCTTGGAACCTGTCCAATATCTTGAAGGGCCCACACTTCAAATAATTTTCCCACTGGAGTAAGAACTCATAGGTAGAAGAAGTGAGTTGTGCGCTACCAAATTCCTCACTAGACGGATCCATGGGTTTCTTGTCTTGAGTTAAGATGGAACTAATTTTATCAACCTCACGCTTATCTTCCAATAACACCTCATCATTCGGAATATGGGCAGCAAGGGTGTTACAACCTTGAATGAAATGATAACAAAAGAAAGCCAAGTCATATAAGCCTCTTACCGCCCTTACATTGACATACTCGGGCCAACGCCGGGTGGCTACTTCCTTGGATGGATTGTTATGAATATCCTTGGATGATGCTAAGTATCCCAATGATGTTCATAATGCTTCGTGTATGTAAGAGCTTGGGGCGTCACATAGTTCTAATGGCATTGCACGTCTTTTGTACAAATCATGTTCTACCTTGACGACCAATATCTTGCAAGGTCCATCCATCATTGGCATTCGATTGTCCTTTTCTTCTTTAAGTGTAGTGATGCAAGTAAGGAGGGGTGATGATGTGTAAGTGGGTTGGGTGTTGGTTATATTTAGGTTGACCCGAAATTGAATGCTAAAGATGGGGTTCTCGGTTTTTGGTTTGGCCGAATGGGGTGGTATTTGGTGGTTATTTCGGGTAATTGTACTTGGAAACAAACTGAGGCTTTTTTTGGAGTTGTTATGGGTTGGTATAGGATCAGGGTGATGTTTGGGGCTTGGTAGTTTGGTGGTGGCAAGGTGACGGAACAAAACTGAAACAGTGAGGTCATCGGTAAGGTGTGTTATGTGGATAGTTTAGTGTTGTCAGGTTTAGACGGTAGTATTTGTGGGGTTTCGGTTGGAGACCTTTGTAGTGGATGTTAGGGCGGTGTTTTGGGACCTGGTGGTGAAAGGACTGAAGTTTTTTGGACGAGGAATGAACACAAAGTGCGAGTTGCAATTCGGGCACACACCAAGTGTTGGTTAGTACGTTTTGGGTTAAGTGTTTGGTTGCTATGGTTGTAGTGAAATGCGGTCGATGATCCCAAGGATAGAGACATGGGGTTTTTACTGCACGATTAGACACCAAGGATAAGGTGACCAATTCCATAAGGTAAAGACCGGGGTTTGCTAAATGCAATGCTCGTGAACTAGCCAAGTGAGGGTGATCGGAAGTCCTTTTAGTAACCCGAAGCTTAGGCTAGGTTGGTCCACATAGTTCCAACGTTCGCTTACCACTAAGGGGGTTCCTCGAGCTTGGGTATTGATTAGTTCACACGGTCCTAACTTCAACTTACACCAAGGGGTTTGGCTCACACAGAACCAACTAAGAATCACAACCCCAGGTTGAAACACTTAGCAATGAGTAAAACTTAAGTTTATATCTCAATCAACTCTTCTTATCTGCAAGGTCCTAAGGGTCCTATTTATAGTAGCAAATTGACCATTCTAGAAGGCAAACTAAAGGACACAAACTACATGACAATTTTGGCCTAGTAGGAACAAATGGGAACGGGTTCGGGTTTACTTGGTGACCAAGGGTATTTCGACCAAACCAAGATAATGGGAAAGGTCTTGGCTTTTCTTGGGACAACGAATGAATCTTTCACACTCCTTTTGTAGATTCCAATTAGAAGAGTGGATGAATTTGGCTTCTCAAGATTTCATCTTCTTGGAACTAGTTTAGAAGCTTACATTTCTTGCACTTGTTTGATGAACCATTTCGGTCAACTCTTCCTCTCCCTTTGGCCAGCCTTGAAGTCTTCAATATAGCTAATTCATGAACTTGTTAGTTCATAAATTCTTTCTTGAAAGAGATACTATGTGTGAAGACACGCCTCTCAATTGTAATCACTTTTTCTTGTAATCGCATTTCTTTTACTTGTAATTGCATTTTTCTGTTGCTTGTAATCACACTTATTTGCTTGTAACTGCATTAGAAAAATCAAACGATAACCTTGTAACGAACTATGCAAGGACCTGATTCCTGAGATAGGATATGTAGGCATCCATTTCGGACTCGGTCACATTATTACCAAAACTCATATTTCCCTATAACAAATTACGTGAGGACCTAATTCCCGAGATGGGATACGTAGACGTCCATTTTTGGCTCGGTCGCATTTTTACAAAAACCTATATTTCCCTATAACAAACTACGCGAGGACCTGATTCTCGAGATGGGATACATAGGCGTCCATTTTAGACTCGGTCGCATTATTACAAAAATCCATATTTCCCTATAATGAACTATGCGAGAACCTAATTCCCAAGACGGGATATGTAGGCATCTATTTCTGACTCGGGTCGCATTATTACCAAAACCCATATTTCCCTGTATGAACTACATAATGACATGATTCCTAAAGAGGGTACGGTATGCGTCCATTCAGGACTCAGTCGCACTCTTATAAAAATTTAACCAACCTTGTTCTGAACTAAATTTCGACATAATTCCCGAAATGGGATACATATGCGATCTTCAAGCTCAGTTGCACCAAACAAAAAACCAAAGAAACTCCTAGGAAGCTTTTGAATCGCCTTGCAAAGTATAAACTGGGTAGAATTTTTGAAAGGATCTCAAAAATTCCTCCAACAACCCGGCTCAAAGGATCAGCCGACTTGAATTTACAAACTGGAGAAGAATTTTTGAGATCCAATGACGACACCGGCACAAGAATTAACTGGTCTAAAACCTGCAACTAGGGCAGAATATTTGAGAGAGACTCAAAAATTCCTTCAACACAAATCGCACGAGAGTCATCCGACCCAAACCTTCAACTAGGGCAAATTTCTGAGGGGGTCTTAAAAATTTCACCAAGACAGATGAGGAGCAAAATCAAAGCGCCAAGGATGGTCAAAGAACTTCGCTCAAAGTGTATATGTCATGACACTGAGTTAACAATATTTTTAATATAATAAAATGTTTAGTTAAATTTTGTTTTATCAATTGTTTTGATGTTTTATTTAAAAACTTCATCTGTCATAACACCGAGATTGAAAGAGGGGTCGGGATTGGAGAAACAAAGAAACAACATAGCAGGAGTCGGTAACACAGATTGACCCTATAGGAAACTAACAATTTTTCTATGACCGCAGGTCACTAAAATATCGTCAGGAGGACGACAGGTTTTTCTACTAACTCATTTGTTCGTGAATGAAATAAGTATAATGGAATGATACTCCTACACCAAAAGATGACAACTAGACCCTGAGAGTCACAGAAAGACAAGACATTCCGATAATGGAAAATGACAACCAGGACTTGAGATCCAGAGCCAGAGCAACCACTACAAGGACATACACTTGGCCAGGAGAGTCAGAAAGAGGACAAAGAAAAACAATACGGTCATGAGAGTCGTACCAAAAGACGAAAGTGGCCATTTGACCGAGAGGGTCACAACCGATAAAATATGAAAGGAGCACAATCTAACTATGAGAGCTTCGTAAAAAGTTAGACGATGTAAATCTAGTCAAAGAGGCTGCAGTCTTTATATTCAAAGTTAGAACGATGTAAACCCAATCGGAAGGTTGCAGTCTTCATTCCAAAAGTTAGGGTGATGTAATTCTAGTAAAAAAAGACTGCAGTATTCATTCCAAAGTCATATGATGTAAATTCGGTCGAAAGGTCATAGTCTTTGTCTTCAGAGTCAAGTGATGTAAACCTGGTCAAAGGGCTACAGTCTCCACACCAAAGTCTAAACGATGTAAATCCAGTTAGAAAGACGCAGTCTTTATTCCCGAGAGTCAAGTGCATACGGAGAGGGTCATTCATACAAATATTGCCGAGAGGGTCATTCATATAAACTTTTCCAAAAGGGTCATTCATATAAACTTTTCCAAAAGGGTCATTCATACAAACATTGCCGAGAGGGCCATTCATACAACTACATACCGAGAGATCCATTCATATAAACACCGTCGAGAGGGACATTCATACAAATAGTGCCGAGTTGTCCATTCATACAAACACTACCAGGAGGGTCATTCATACAAACATACTGAGAGGACCATTCATAAAAGCTACATGCCAAGAGGGTCATTCACACAGAGCCAGACGGTGTCAAAAGTTGGTTCACTCAATTAAAAGAGTCATCAGAGCCAGAAAATATTTAAAGTGGCATCCACTCAAACAACATTCTCCAGCAAGTCAACAGAGCCAAACAATGTCATAACTAACATCCGCTCAAACAACATTCAAGTCAATAGAGTCAACAAGAGCCAAACAGTGTCGAAAGTGGCATATTCTCAAGTCAATAGAGTCAGGCAGTGTCGGAAGTGGAATCTGCTCAAACAACCTTCCACCAACAAGTCAACAGAGCCATACTGTGTCGGAATAGGAATCCGCTCAAACAACATCTAGCTAATGAATTCTATAGAGCCAGATGGTGTCGAAGGTGTGACCCGCTCAGAACAGTCATCTAGGAGGGTATAACAAAACAAAGCCACCCAGGGATGATAAAATATAAATAATCAACATGCATGTCTCAACACGTGGAAACAGGTCAAAGTTACAGGAGGTGGAAAGCAAAAAGACCAGATCTAGATGCATGCGAAGCTAACATGAAACTTGTTCTTGGAAAGTCGATCAAAAATATGTACCTACGAGAGTTAAGCTCTTTGTACATGGATATCACCGTGCCGACCTCACTCACAAATCATGAAGATTTTTATTTTTAAAAATCCATAACCGGTCGGGCATATACATGAATGGTCAAAGGGATTTTCACATAAAAGATACCCTTTTTGGGCCAACAAGTCAAACTACAAGTAGAGATGGCAGTGGATCCTGGATTCGATCCGGATCCGGCGGATCCAGATTCGTTTTATAGGATATAGATCTTTAAAATTTGGACCCGACGGATCCGGATCGGATCTGGATCTGGATCGTGTATTTGAGATCCGTATCCGGTCCAGATCCGACCCGTGGATCCGTTTTTATTAAATATATTCATAACCTAGAATGTAATTTTATAAGTATTTTCTTAAAATTGCTAAGCACATCCTTGCAAGTTTAATTCTCAAAACAAGTTTAATTTATCCCCGCGTTAACTCAAAAACTAAAAAATAAAGAGGTAACTTCGATAATAAAATCAATGTTATATTAGTGAATGGCTAACATCTCCATAGACAAGTAGTTAAAATTATATTCACTTCATTGCGAAGGTTCCAAGCACATGCAAGTTCTGCATTGTGGAAATACTAGTTAGCATTTTCCACAACTATTGTCATTGTCCAACATTTTCAATTAATAGCTTACAATAAAAACGAGACAACAAACAACATATCTCATATGAACATTTCAAAATTGAAACACAGTAAACTGTTAGCCAAGTAAAAATCGTTTGTCAGTTCAAAAAAATATTCTTAGCAAGGTTACATTCTTATCAAGGCAAATTTTTTTACATGTGGATCCAGATCCGATCCGTGGACCCAGTGGATCTGGATTTGGATATGATTTTATGAACCCGGTGGATCTGAATCCGGATCTGGGTCCAGGTATGAAAAACGAATCTGGATCTGGATCTAGTAGGATCCGGTCCAGATCCGACCCGTTGCCATCCCTAACCACAAGTGACCTGATTCCCAAAAACTGGGAATACATAGGCCACTCAATCTATGATGATCGGTCACATTCTAATAAAATCATTCTGGAAATTCCCGGTTTGATACTTTTGCTTCATTAGCTTTCTAGTAGTCTAAATCGAGTCGAACTATAAGTGGATTCAATTCTCATACAATGTAAAATATGTAGAAAACCCAGTGACCAGGGGTCAACCATAATTTTCAAAAATTGCATAAAACAAGAAGTATTTTCCTATTGGTCGGCTAAAAGCTAGGTCAGTTAAGTTTTGCTACTCAGGGATGGTCTTCCCATCCCCGAACAATGAAGGGGCAATTGTTGACACCTAATTTTTATCCTCCAATAATTTTATTTAATTATTCAAAGATCATGAGTCACAGACGGAGTGAAATATACTTTTAACATGGCGAATATGATTTACAAAATTATTCCGGGAGTATTTTTCATATCAATTGACAAAATATCACTTGGTATATATATATTGTATATCATGACTTAATTTTACATGATTTTGATCATTAATCATAATTTTAGAATTTTAATCGACAATTATAAATATAATTATTTTAAAAGAATTCTCAATATTGAGGAATTAATGGTCTACTCCGTCAAAGTTGGGAAATTGTCTAATTAAATAGGATAATGGAATTACATCTTAATTTCATATCGTAGGTTAAATTAAATGATTTTTGCATGATTTTGATTTCCTAATTTGTAATTAGCGTTAAATTTAGACTTAAAATGAAGTTGTCAATTTAATTAGGTTGTTTACGGATTTATTAGGACATTTCTTGATTTAAAGTGTGACCACATTTGCAAAATGTGGCCATAGTTGATTAAGGTGGTTTAAAGTATTTGTACCTTTATTTTTAAGTACACATTGACCGAGCCCAAGACTGAGAGTCCTAAACCCAGCCCAGGCTCAACGCCCTAAGCGTAAAAGAGGGGCAGAAGCCCCAATTCCCATAACGATAAAAAACCCTAAGGTTTCCCTCTCTTTTCCCTTGTCTTCTACGCCGATACCATTTTAGGCAAATGTCAAGGGCATATGTTGCTTTCTCTACTTCTCTACTTGGAAGGAAGAGGAAGGGAATTACATGTCCTTGTTTCTCTCATCCAGCCATGCCACCAAACCCGTCCACTTATCCAAGGTGAAGCTACCCCCTCTTTGTTCTTTTTTTGTAAGCATTAAATGCTTCTTGTCCGATTTACAATTTGAATTCTACATTCTCATTGGTTGAGAATCAAATTGGGGGGAATTTTACCCCAATTTGAGTTCTTCCACACCGATTTGAGGAGTTCTGCTAGGGTTTCATAAGCTCACCAATTAGGATGCGTGAGTGACGCATCTTTTTTTTCCAAATGATCAGGGCTTTTCCTTTTTGGCTGGGAGGGTAAACACTAGAGAAGGGCACCTGCTCTCCAATTTCTATTCCAAAGGAGTTTTCAGAATTTCATTTTTTTGATCATAAATAATCGCTAACAAGAATTTGGTTCTTTTTACGAACTTGATGTCGATAAATCTGCGAATCTAGAAATTCATTTCGGCCAATTGAACCTTCTCGAACTCTTTATTTTGTTGAACCAAAAAGATTTGTAGATTCATACTAGAGAGTCAATAAAACATTTTCAAACTAAGTCCAAAAATTCCCCTGTAAATACAGACCCTCTTCTTCTATTTTTAGTTGTCCAAAACTTGATTTTAGGCATTCACATTGATTGAGAGCTATTTTCAAGTTTAAATTGATTAGTTATTGCTTCAGTTGGGATCCACTCCTTTGGCGGAACCTAGATCTAGTATAATTCGTCATTCACAACTAAAATTCATCTTTTTCATGTCATTTGTGAGCTTAAGGGTCCCAGAGTGAAGAACAAGCTCCCCTTCGACCTTTAGGCTGCCTCCATACAAGGTAACCCCAATTCCTTTTAATTTCCTATTTAAATTCATATTTTATAACTAGTATTATGATCATGTAAGCATGTTAAATGAATTGTGTGTTAGTGATGAAGCTATTCTAGCTATATACAAACTGCTTTGAGTCGTGATACTTGCTTGAAAATATGTGTTAATGTTTAGGAACCATATTTAGCTAGCTTATTAACATAGCATGCTTATTTATGTCACTTGGTGTTGATTAAGTCCAAAAATGACCCAAGATGTTTGGTATTTAGCTTAGTCAATATGTTTAACTAAGGATAGCCATGACTTAGTATTACAATACTATTAGGATCATCTAATAGCCTAAAAATATAAGAAATACTCTGTCTTAACATGTTTTTCTATTCAATGACTTTAAGATGAACATGGCATTTATTTTGTATATCTGTTGGGGCTAAATGAAGAGCTGGGATTAAGCATATATAGGAAATGACCTTAACTTAAATATAAAAGGAGTTTACAGGTTCTAGGGTAGTTTGTATGGACTGTTACATCTAAATATTGAGCTATTATTACCTTAAGAGGTTGTTTAGGGTCTGTGTAGGATAGATTTAGATCTGAATGGGTTACGATAATGTATCTTAACATATTGTTAGAAATGAAGCTATTTGAATTGTAAATCTTGACATTTAGGATTTAATGTAGGTTCATTTTGTTTGGAGGTGTGGTAGTTTTATTTGTTCTTAGTTTAATATGTTGTGTATGTGAAGGTGTGATGTATGTTAAACTCACCTTAAGAATGCCCTACCACTCCAGAAGTAGGATAAGTTGAACTCAAAATTTTGTTATGTGTTAATAAATCTGGCTTGGTGTTCATATTAAGTCCATTATGCATCTTCGAGGGTTGACTTAGGTCTAGTATGTGTGATGACCTATTTGGTCGTGATCGAGTTTTCTCATCCCGTGTCCAAATCATTCTTGACCAGTTGTGCCAGACACTTGTACATGGGAAACTTTCAATTTAAGATGACCCGTAATCTAGTTAAGAAGGAATCAAAAATCAAATTAGGGTGACCTAACCCTTATCTCATCCCAGCGAGGGGTGGACCGCGCTCACGATTTTGCCCCAATGGATCTTCCGTCCGCTGCGGCAGAGGAAGTGTAATCTGCAGAGTTCGACACCGCGGATAGAATTCAACTGCAGCGCTCACCGCCCCCTTGAACAAACTGCACCCCAGCGAGAAAATGTTGGGCAGACCTAGTATTTAAAGTCCATGTCGAGATTTGGCCTAGTTTTTACCCAACACTTATTTCAAGTCGATTTTTAGGTAAAAAATGAGAAGAAGCCCCATGAGATCTTGGGAAATGTAAATTCCTAAACTTCAACTACTTCATTTGTTTTAATATTTTCTTTACGTATTAAGGTGAAATTTTAGGGCTAAATAAGTGTAACATCCCGTACTTTCGGGTTACGGTTTGAATCGCTAGGCGTATGTAAAAATGCTAGGCTTGTGTAAATAGACCCGAGCATTGGTAAAATTTTGGATCATATTTACGTATGCTAATAAAGAGTTTAGCATATAAAAGGATAAAATTCCAAAATAATTTTGGACGTAAGAAGTGTGACGACAGGAAGAGAAATAAATTTGGTGCGTGCACAAAGAGGTTATGGACTAGTGGCATATTAGGAAATTATGACATTGAGTATATGAATGTCTTATAAGTTATCAAGATTTAGGTGAATTGAGATCACAGAATTAATTATGTGTGCGATTGATAAATTACCGAAGTGAGTCACTTAATTAATTAAGGGTGCATGTTGGGGGCATGTACGTGTGGCTTGGAAAAGAATCCTAAAATGACTAGCCTAGGTGACTAGTGTGTAGGTGTTAGCAATTAGAGGTTAGTTGGAGACCTAATGATGAGCACTCATTAAGTGCATTTAATGCCTAGTTGGCATGTCTATTAAAAGACAAAATGTTAGAAAGAAAGAAATCTCCCAAAGTGTTAAAAAGCAGAACACCTCTCTAAAATTCCAAATTAGCAAACCATTTTATTTCTTTTCTTGGAGATTGAAAACGTACACATACAGTAGTAGTAGTAGTAGTAGTAGGTATTCACCCCTTTGTTAATTAGAGAATAAATTAGATGGCAACTCACGAATAGTGTTAGGAAATTGGGAAAGAAAAATCGTGCAAAGTACAGGAAGCTCGTAAATTTTAGTTTCATTCGAAAAGGAGAAATTATTCCAGCAAAATTCAATACAGTGTTAAGTGAAATCGAGGTATGTTAAGGAAAATTATTTATTTCTTTTGGCATGTTCCAGGTAATGAAATATAACTGTGATATTGCTCCATAATCTATTATACTCCTAGAAGTTAAGAATATTCATGTTATTGATTCCTATGTTAAAAGCATGTCTAAATATGTTCCTAAGTCCTTATTGAGGCATACGGGAAAAATGTTGATTTTTACAGTGTTAGCCGAATGTACAAGGATATTGTGTCACCCAGGATGTGCTATTGTTATTTATGCTTTTTCATTTGCATTGAATTCATGTTTTACCCAAGACCGTATATTGGGAACGGGAACGCAGACCACCTGATCAGCTGGGATATGATAATGATAAAGCATGCGTGGCTTAATGAAGGAAGATGCCCTTGTGTGTCCAGTATATATGTATTTACCGCATTATGCATGACATTTAGATATATTATGCCCACAGAGGCCGACATGAAATGATGCCCACAGAGGCTGTTATGGTAATGAAGATGCCCAATGGGGCCGATGTATATGTATACCGCATTATGCATGACATTTAGGCATATGTATTAGGACCCTCAGAGATATTTACTGTTGGTCAGTTGTTTCGGTTTCAGTTATTGGTATATCCCTGTTATGCTATTGTTCATGCCTGACATACTCAGTACATCAGTCATACTGACGTCCCTTTTATTGGAGGATGTTGTGTTTCATGCCCGCAGGTTCGGTTAAAGAAGGTGATGGTTCACGCTAGTAGGTTGTTGGTTCAGCTGATGTTGGAGCACTCTATTTGTTTCAGAGTTGCAGTCTGGTCGTGGTATAGTATTTTTGCATACACATATGGGTATGGCGGGGTCTTGTCCCATCCTTGTGATGTTATGTATTATTTAGAGGCTTGTAGACAGGTGTCCTGTGGTTAGTTGTCATGTGTGGCCTTATCGGCCTTGGTATGGATATGTATGTATGAAAATTGGATTTCTGGCTAAGATTTTCTATAATCTTTTCGGCTTAGTCCATATTCAATTGTGATTAGAAGTTGGTTGTACGATTAGCGGTACCCGGCGGGTGGGGTCCGGGTGCCCGTCGCGGCCCTCCGATTTGGGTCGTGACAATAAGTGGAGAGTTTTCTTGACTTGTAAAACCCTAGATGGAGGAAATAAGTTAAGTCTTGAGATTGGGATTACAGATAAAAGTTATTAATGACTTGTTGGGGTTGGAGGACCATAAATATTGGTTATTAACCATTGATGGAAACCTAGACAACTAGTTATAGAAGATGGATTTAATGGTTAGCCTACTACTTGGGATTTAATGGTTGTAAATAAATATTATTGATAGATTTGACTAATATGAGCTTGAAATTTCTCTAGATAGTAACCTATAGGCTTGAATCTTCCATTCTAGTTGAAGAGTTGATTATGGAAAAGTTAGGATTTATGCCTAAATTGGGGTTTTTATCTTGGATGGTGTTACTGATCAATACCTTAGTTAAATTAACAATTGGAAAGTAGATGTGAACTTTTAAAATGTTGGATTACCTATTTTGCTAATAAATTACCGTTTTACCCTTTTTCAATAGTTGGGTTGGATTCAAGGGATAGTCTAGTGGTATGAATGTTGTTAGTTTCAATTTCTGACTTAGATCTCATGAATGGCTAGACTATGAGTAGGACCGAACTCCTCAAAAAGGTAAGGCTCCCGGTGTGATCGTTCGTGGCTCCCGCTCGGTATTCCAGGTAGATTACGGCTTATCTTTTGGTTAGACTTCGGTTAGCAAAGTATATGTAGAGTTAGATAATGTCGGAGAAAGCATATTACACATTCGGGTATGAAGTTGGGTTGCATTACTTAAGCTTGGTATTGTTGACTAGTTTGTGGGCTTGTCATCATATTTGTTATATTTGTGACTTGTGTTTGTATTTATCTCTCTCCTGATGTTTCACTTATCATTGTAATTGGAAGGATAATGGATAGACCTGTCCAAAGGTCGGGTCGGGTGACTTTTTTTTTTGCTTGCCCGGCCCTGACCCGACCCTGACCCTATTTTTTTTAAAAATTTCAACTATGGCCCTGACCCTTCGGGTCGAAGAACTTTTTTATTTTTTTTTAGAAATTGAATTTTCAAAACTAAAATTGGCATTCGCCCCTACATTACCACTAGACCTGTCCAACGGGTCGGGGACCCGCCCGGCTTGACCCGACCCGACCCAAAAAATCCAGGGCCAGGGTCGGCTTATAGCTGACTCGCGAGCCACCCGACCCGAAAAAACGAAGACCCGATCTTATGTAGGGTCGGGCCAGGGTCAGAATATTTTACCCATCTGACCCGGCTCGACCTCGACCCGACCCCTACCCTTTTATCGGGGAACGCTGCGTTTCATGCCCGCAGGTTCAGTTAAAGAGGGTGACGGTTCACACTAGTTGGTTGCTGGTTCAGCTGATATTGGAGCATTCAATTTGTTTTAGAGTTGCAGTCTGGTCGTGGTACAGTATTTTTGCATACGCATATGGGTATGGCGGGTGGGGTCCGGGTGTCCATCGCGGCCCTCCAATTTGGGTCGTGACAACACTGATCATGCAGCCTTAAAATACCTCTTAGCAAAGAAAGATCCTAGACCTAGATTACTAAGATGGATACTCCTTTTGCAAGAATTTGATCTTGAAATAAAAGATAGAAAAGGTTCAAAAAATCATGTAGCGGATCATTTGTCCCGCTTGGAAAATCCTCCTACGAAAATATCAGTTATTAAAGAGGAATTTCTTGATGAGCATATCTATACACTCATAGCAGTTATAAACCAGCCGCCTTGGTTTGCTGACATCGCCAATTATTTGTCCAGAGGACGGATCCCAAAAGATTTTTCTTACGAACAAAGAAAAAAGCTCAAGAAAGATGCAAGACATTACTATTGGGAAGATCCTTACCTATTTAAATTTTGTGCAGATAAAATAATTAGAAGATGTATGCCATAGACAGAAATGAACAACATCTTAAGTCATTGCCACGATGAAGCAGTAAGAGGACATTATGGAGGAAAAAATACAACCGCAAAAGTACTTGAAGTTGTTTTTTTTTGCCTAGTATGTTCAAAGATTCAAGAAATTATGTCGCTGCTTGTGACAAATTCCAAAGAAGCTGTAACATTTCGAAACTAGACGAGTTGCTCTGCTATGTGTGGGACATTAATTTTATGTCTTTTTTCTCCTTCAAATGGCTGCGAATATATCTTAGTTGTTGTTGACTATGTTTCAAGATGGGTAGAAGCAATAGCTACTAGAGAAAATAACGCTCGCGTTATTTGTACTTTTCTAAAGAAAAATATCTTCTCTAGATTTGGAACCCCAAGAGTTATAATAAGTGATCAGAGAACTCATTTTATAAACAAATAATTTGCTAGTTTGTTGTCAAAATATGGAGTCACTCATTAAATAAGAACTCCATATCATGCTCAAACAAGTAGTAGAAGTATCCAACAGAAAATTGAAAAGAATTTTAGAAAAAATATTGATTCTTCTAGTAAAAATTGGTCTTTAATATTAGATGATGGTTTATGGGCATACATAACTGCTCTCAAAATTCTCATAGGAACATCCCCTTATAGACTAGATTTTGGAAAAGCTTGTCATTTACCCGTGAAATTGGAACATAAAGCATATTGGGCTATAAAGTTGTTGAATCTAAATTTACCAGATGCAGGTGAAAATCGCTTGTTGCAGATGAATTGGAGGAATTCAAACCTGAAACATATGAAAATGCTAAATTGTACAAAGAAAAAATAAAAAAAATGGCATGATACCATCATCCGCCATAAAGATTTTAAAATTAGAGATCAACTTTTATTATACAATAGTCAATTGAGATTATTCCTAGAAAAATTTAAGTCACGATAGACAGGACCATATTTCATAACATAAGTAACTCCCTATAGCGCCATTGAAACACAATATATATACGGGGGAGAAATTTTTGAGTACACTGTCCTCGATTGAAGCCCTATGTCACCAAAGTGTTTGACAAACAGGCTTCAACGATGCCGTTCGCCTAAAAATAATAATTATATTATATATTAGTTACTAGTATATTTATATATGAATATTATATATTTAAACTATAGTTGACTATAGGTATAGGTATATAGAGAGAGATTACGAAAAGAAGAAAAGTGTCCTGGGACATAGTTGGATGACAAATGAGGAGAATTTAAAATTTAGCTGGAGGCCTACATCGTGATTTTTAATACTGGTGGAAGCAATTTGTTCTTTTCTGAGGTTGGATTTTGTAGGTGATATCAGTTGTTCTGTTCTCAAACTTTGGTCATTCAGACACATTTAATAATTTAATGATAGTAATATTGAGGGATCAAGACTATTATCTCCAAAAATAGTATGAGGTCAGTCGGAAAGCTGAATATAAAAAAAAAATAAGTGCCAAGGTGATAGGTAAATACACTGATGTCTTTTTTGGATGTTCTTAAATTTGGTACTAAGTTCCAAGAAAATAAATATATTCTTCTTGATTTTATCATTACAGAATAATAGATTTCTTCAAGCATACGTATATGTAAAATATATTATATATGTATAGATATATTTTTTCTTTTTCTCCTTCCTATATATATATATATATATATATATATATATATATATATATATATATATATATATAATACTCATAATATTTATAAAAAATTAAAATAAATAAAACTTCGTACTAGACATGAACAGAGTACTGACAATCATTTGCATATTTTATTAATTGTTGTCTAAAGGGAAATAGATCAAAAGCTTTTGACGGCTAAGAAAAATAGATATGGATAGACTTGCATTAAAATGACACAGAGAATGTGAATTCAATTTTACATTGACAATGACTTTGACAAAATTTTCTATGCAGCTAAATTATTTTTTATGATGAAAAGCTTTGTCTGTACGTGTGTGCACAAAAGAATTATCTCTGCACACGATCCATTCAGAAAAAGCAATAGTACTGTTTCTAGTGATGTGCCCACAAGATTTAATAACAGGTAGGCCAACTGTATTAAATTTAAGCTATGCAGAAATAATAAAGAACAATCAGCTATAAAAGGCCTTTTCACCTTAAGAAAAAAATAAGTCACTTTTTCAATATCTCTTTCTGATAAACAACATACAACGTTAGCTTCTGAGCTTTTTTTTTTTATCTCCTGCCACCTTATATTTCTTCTTCATACCCCCCAAAAACTTGTAATAATGGTTCAAGGAACTCAACTTGCTCTTGCAAGGCTTGACATGAGCCACTTCATCTCACCTGAAGCAGCAAAATGAGCTCGAAAGAAAATTCATCGTCCCTTTATAGAAGAAAGAGGGCTTGCTTTTACTGCACAAGATGGTGAGCAGATTCTTCCTGTTCATGAGCTAATCGAACAACGTCACTGGATATTTTTTGCTCAAAATCCCGGACCAGCAGTGCCGACTCTCGTTCGAGAGTTTTATGCAACTATGGACATCGAAACTTTTACTTCAACTGTCCGGGAAGATATCATCTATTTTGCTCCAGAGATTATAAACAGGTTGTATGAAACGCCTAATGTGGATGATAATAATTTTCAAATGCTGCTAAATAATAATATTTTCGAGATAGTGGCAACACCACTCTTCCCAAATGGAATCGATTGGCATATTGACGTCCGCAGAAATCGGGTTTGGTTTGCCTCTAGAAATCTCAGCGTACCACCAAAGGTGTGTGTGTAATTTATGAATGGTCGTCTTGTACCGAACAGAAATACCAGTGAAGTTCGAGCACCGCGGACTATTTGGTTGTACGCTATCACGCATGGATACGCCATCAACATGGGAAGGATAATCTATGAAAATATGATACGTTGTCGTACAAGCTCATCAGTAAAGTCTTTTTTTTCATGCCTCTACTAATAGTACACTGATTTTCTTGTACGGAAGGCGTCTACCCATTGATATGGGATATGGTCATACGTCGGATATTGGGATGGGGGCTCTTCGTGCTCCGCTAATGAACCAGCTCAAGTTCCTGCACAAGAAAAGCGTCCACCGAATGCCGCACATCTACAGAGGATCGAAGACAAAATTGATAATCTTCTCGTGATTCAGTAGTAGATGCGGGAGGACATAGCTCATATGAGGACCACTCTTCTTAGTACTATAGTGAATTTAATTTGGAATGTTGGAAACACCCCAAATGTCCCTTCTGTATTTTTCCCTCTCGTTTATGAGAATATAGGTTTTTCAATTGAAAATGCAGGCTTGCACGAGCACCAACGTATGAATGCCAACCAGTATCCGGGATTTACAGCATAGAAAGGGTATCTCCAGGAAGTTGTACCACCGGGACTAGCACAACAAACTTATGGATACAATTTTGGTATGAATTCCGGTATATCTCTAGATCCAGGACTTGATAACGCAGGTTATTTTTCTGACAGTGACATTGATATGATCTTCGAACAACTCGACCTTAAGCGGGTGGTAGCGAAAGTGCGGGTGGAACAAGTAATTCTCAGGATGCTAACCAAATTCAGGAGGACAGTGAAGGCAACGACAGTGCAGATGGTGATGAGTAATGAAACAACGTCCCCAACTTGAGTTTACATAGAGGACTATGTATAATTTAAGTGTGGGGGAGGTAACACCCTTTTTGTCTAGAAAAAAAAAATCATCTGATGGTTGTGTTCTTTTTTTTCTCCGTGTGTTTTGTCTTTGCATTTTAGAAAACAAAATTTTGTAGGAGCGCTTTAGCAGGAGCTCTAGAAGTAGTTTCTAAACTACTTCTAGTCGGCTTAAAAATGAAGGATGCATAATATATGTGAAATATTGATATAATGATGTATAATATTTATAATTATCTGAACTTACATAGCTTAGATTATTATTGTTATAATGAAAATGGTAAGGTTACAAGTAAATTTGACTAACTCATAATAATGTGCTTACGAATGTATAACGGGTATACTCAAGAATAATATGATCATCTTTGTTTTGGAATATTAACCTCATTATAACTAATTTAAAGATTCAAAAAAAATTATGTATTCCCTTTTTAACGTGTGTTTGTTATGAAAAAAAAAAACTATATGTATTTTGCCTTAGTTGTAAGGCAATTTCATGTACTTCCATGGATTTCTTGTTCGGTTTTTTATCATTATCGTAATTTTTTGAATCGAACATTTTTCTAGACTTCCAGTTATCTTCTATATTTTGGTAAATAAATTGGCTAAATTTAATTTAATTTGAAAAGAATGAGACTTGGGAAAGACGATTTAATTAAGATCATTCATGGGTGGTATGTTTACCTTTCCAAACTGATATCTATGCTTATGATGATTGAAATTGAAATAATCACTGGTTCCAAGTACATTGTGTGGTCAGTTTACATTATTCTTCTCGTTCTTATTTAAAAATCTAAAACTTGTCTTGAATGTGGTTTGAAGTGAAATTCTAGATAGATTTTTGAGTTGAGAAATGAAAGTAGGTCTTGTTAAATCATGGTCTAAATTGACCTACCTTTACAAAGAGAATTTTCCTTAGTTAGCCCCCTTTGAGCCTAAATAACTTATCTCTTATATTCTTTTGATAGCAAAACTTAATTCCTTGACATGTCTGTTCTTATAACTTGTTATTTATTCACCCTATTTTCATTTGAAACTCTGAAAGTTAATCTAATTCCAAAAGGGAGAATAATGTGGAAAGAAAAGGTGAAAACAAATGTTGAGCTTATCATGAATGTGAATGTTGGCAGTTCCACTTATCATGAAGAAAGAAAGAAAAAAAATGTCAAAGGTTTGGAAAAATTGAAAGAAAGGGGAAGAGGAGGTGGATTGTTCAAAAGAACAATAAAAGACAATTGTGTTCAAACGACAATAGTACCTATACGGGCTTTAAGTCACTATTATATATATATATATATATATATATATATACTCTACCCGTCTCTAAGTCTACATTACAACCTTATAAAAGACTTACATGATCTCAATTCAAAACACTCCTACATTAGTGGAGAATTATATGATCGATAAATTTATGACTATTTCCGATAACATGAGATACTTCTTGTTGAGAGTGAGTGAATTGCTTTGTGCCCCTTCTTTGATCTTTTTATAACAGATATAGTGTGTGACATTTGGGCATCTCTTTTTATTCGATGAGACACTTGGAATCAGAAATTATGATTATTTTATTTTACTAAAATATTTAGCCACTATAATTAATAATCTTCTTTGCTCGAGGACGAGAAAATATTGAAGTGTGGAGTATTTGATAAGAGAAAAATATCATATATAAATTATGTTGTTATTTAATATTTTTGTATTTTCCTGGCAGGAAATATCACAATTTAGTAAATAAATTAAAGGAGCAAATCATAAATAAGATCGAGAAAAGTAAAGCAAAAATAGCAAAATAGAAGTGTTGCAACTTGCAAGCCATGAAACCAATTATGCAAATTTTCCTTGGTGTGGGACCCATCAAACTAAAACAAAAATACAAAAGGAAAGAAAAGAACGTGCCAGCAAAACTACATTGAAAACATGAAGTGCACCTGGCCAAACATGGAAAAAAGCTACGTGACCTCAAAAACAAGTCTTGAGAATTTAGCATTGAGTACACAAGCCTGAAGAAGAAAAACTATAAATATATCTTCCTTGAGCTGTTTGAGGGGGAGAAAAGAATTAAGAGGAGAAGCAAAATAATATATTATATCCATTTGTGAGCTTTAGCTTTTTTGATTATTCAGCGTACGAAGTTATTCTAGTTTCTGCTTTTAATTAAATAGTAGAATTATTCGTCTGGAATATTTCTCCTATTTTCTTATTTAATGGATAAGGATATTTCCGTTAGTAGTACTATCTCCAGTATGAAGTAACTCTCTTTTGTATTGGGAGAGTGACGGATCTTGATATTTCTATATAATAATAGATATTATTCTTCAATTTCAAGTGCTCGAGCCGAAGCTTTATTTTTTAACTTTTATATGCTTTACAGTTAGATGTTATTTAATTTATTAACGTATATCTAATTTATATTGCAAATTAACTTTTTACTAATTCAATAATCGAGAGAAGCGGAAGAAGTAACATAGTTAAGTGTGGTATTGATAGAGGTTAATATTTATTTAGTAACATCTATCTCTTTTATATTATAATTAATTTTACACTTATTTATAATCGAGAGAGACGGATAGTGTGATAATTAGTTATAGCAAGTAAGGTAACCGAAAGGGACTTACTAAAAAGAACATGTTTTTGTTGAGACATATATTTCTGGTTTTTTAATATTACTATTTTGATAATTTACTTGTATAATTGAGAGGGGTGCAATTAATTGTTCAACTTAAGTAATAATATATAAATGTAATCTTGAGAGGAATTTATACATATATGAGAAATAGAAATTGGAGAATAAATAAATCTACTATATAATAGACATATAAAGTGAAGTTAGGATCCCCACACCTTTTATTATATTTGTGAATAACCAAAATATTTCACAATTGCTTTATTTACGCATTTTTAGTTAATTAACTCGCAACTCAAATCTTTCTGATTTTTCTCAAATATTAATTAAAATAAGAAACGTCTGTAGAATAGATAAAACAATCTCTGTAGATTTGACATATTTTTATACTATTATTTGACAGAGTACGAGTTTAAAACTTATATACACTAGACACTCGTTAATTAATTATGAACTATGATTGGAAATGATAATAGTGAGACAGTGTAGCCTCCAAAGTCTTTGCCGGAGAGTATAAAAGAGAGATGAGTCTCCGATGCCCGAGGTCTTTGCGAGGATCGTATGAGTGTCTGATGCCCGATGTCTTTTGCTGGAATCGAGGGTACACAGACTCCGCGGGTCCCTCCTGGGTCATGACTGCTGGGACGTAGAGATATTCCGCTCGGAGCATATGTATATTGAGGTTACATTTGGCCATTGAATTACATATTTATTTATAATTACATTCACCTATTCTTGGATTCTGACTTGATTCTCTATGTTTTGGTTGGTTATTCTTGGAATGTGATATTACTTGTACTTCATTGCGAGTATGTCAATCTTTTTGTCTCTGACTTTATATATGTTAGCTAATTGTTGTCAGCCTATGGTATCTACTGGTACATAGTATTTGTACTGATACTACCTTGCTGCATTCTTTTTGGGTGAGTTCATGGACGGATGCGCAGCCTGGTGTCTCTTTTATTACTTGTCTCATCAGTTATTCGAGACAATATTTTACTTGCAATTCATGTATTCATATTTAGACTTGTATCACATATAATAGTGGCTCTTATATTGTCTTAGACCAGACTCCTTGGGATGTTGTTGTATTTCCGTACTTATGTTATTTATGATTTAGATTTTCATTTATTTGATTTATTACTCATGATTGTTGAATTAAGGATTGAGGGACGGGTTCACATGCCGAGATGGAAAATGGTAGGTGCCCGCATGACTATGTGTTTTTGGGTCGTGATAAGTTGGTATCAGAGTCCTATTTTACCCGGTCTATATGTACAAGAGCAATGTCTAGTAGGGTCTCATGGAATGGTACGTAGACGTCTGTACCCATCCACGTGCGCCTATAGGGAATTTAGGAAACTTTCCTTCTTTCTTTCTTATCGTGACACTTCAGTCAAACTGATATCTTGATGTGTCCAATTGGTACCTATTTGATTCCAATTTGTATCTAGCGAGGTCAACGTTATGGTATTGTGTGATTTTGTGTCATGTGTGAAGAACGGTTGACGAATCCTAGAGGTGTATATGTTTTGAGGTGTATATGTTTTGAGGTGTATATGTTTTGAGGGCACCCTCAAATTTCATTAGTTGTAGCAACTCTCTTATGTTTCAGGGAGTCTTGCTATAGCCAGTACGGCCCGCGCCCGTGAAGGGAGGCCACCGAGGAAAAACAAAAGTAGTTCTAAAAATCGTGTCTGCGGAGCAATATTTGCAGGAGTGAAGTCACCATAGCGAAGAGAAAACTGCTGGTACGGACCATAAGCAATTCTTCCCTATCAGCGCCTACGATTAGCACCCACCGTAGCGCTTTCACCGCAACGAAAATTCCGCCCAATACAGTAGAAGTACTATCCAGAACTAGTGAACTACTTCCAAGAATTCAAGCCTATTCTGAAATTGAGAAGTAAATATATGCAACATTCCAAACCATAAAATTCAAATACAACAATCCAAAGCCCGAAAAGGGCGAAATTCATCTACCAAATAAAGCAATTATCCATCAAAACAAGCAACGTAAACCAAAAACAAGAAAAACCAAATTGTTCCAAATGTCGACCAAAACAGACCAAAGCAATGTCTATAAATAACAAGCCCTACAAGGGCTAAAACCATGACTTAAAATGGGAAAGGGGGAAACCGCTACTTCTGTATCGCACTGGACGCCTCATCACCTCCCTTGTCTGTACTAGTAGCCTCACTAACAATATCAGGCTCGGTCAGGAAGGATTATCGCTCCTGTTCGTCCTGGTCCTCAACCGGAAGCCTCTCATTCAGATATATCTTCTTGAACATCCCTTTGAAACCCCTCCATACCTTTAATAACAGCTTACCATGAGAACTATTCTTCTTCTTCTCGACGTCAAAGTTAACACGGAGCTGCCCCTGAGCCTCAGCCACAGTGGTATAGGCAGTCTGCAGTGAAGCGACCGAAGTTTTCATCTCCTCTTGCTCCTCCAAATATATATTCATCTCTTTATAAGTGAAGTAGCTAGTAGCAGCACCTGATGGGCCGGCCTTGGTGGAAGGTCTAGGAAGCCTAAAGATCAACCCGCTTATCTCTTCCATCTGAGAACCCAACATCTCGAAAGTTTCATGAGGTCCTGAGGGTGCAATAACATCACTACCCTCTCCAAGACTCACGTCTACCCCACTACCTACATCGATATTTCTTTTCTTGGTCTGGACAATAGTATCATGCCCCTTTACTTTCAGAGGGTTAAAGTTAATGTCAGAATCAACCCACTCATCCGTGCCCCTCTATGGAATTATTGCCTTCTTGCATAATGATGTGAAGAGAGAGGGAAACATGAAGCTCAGACGTGGCAATGCCACAAAATCCGCCTACTCCTAAACTATGTGATGACCTACATTAATTGGGATGTTATCCAAAATGCAAGCAATCATGAGAGCCCGAGTATAGGTGACATTTGTAGTGTTGCTTGGAGGGTGTACCCATCGGGTGATGATATGTATCCACCTCCTATCATCCATAGAGAAGTAAGTACTCTTGATCCTTGACCTCCTATTGACCCAATCAATGGAATCAATGTCTTCCTCCGCAACCAATTTTGATACTAGCCAAGCCCCATTACCACAACGATCCTTATCAGTCATAGCACTCATTGGATGGTTCTCCAAGCTATAATGGGCATTGATCACCTCAGCCCAAATTTTTACCATAGTACCTTGGAGTATGATTTCTGGGTCTGACACGGATAGGTTCACATTCTTAAGGTTAGCATAAAACTCCCTAACCCAACCCTCATTTGCCTTGTCTGGATCATCGACGAGGCATTTCCATCATATCCTATTTAATCACGTAAAGAACTCGGGGGCACATTGTTCAATCTTCCTCATGTTGATTTCCTGTTCTAATAACAAACTCTTATACATATACTCTAGGTAACGGAGCTGACACTCTAGAGATAGGAATCGAGCATAGTTTTGATTGCTTCCTCTTTTATTTTGAGACATGTTTTCAAGGATTTGTACTTGCAAGAATTGCATAACTTAGTTCCAACAAATTTTACCAAGTTTGGTATCCAACTACATGTCCTTAGACAAAGAAACCCGCAAAAATAACCCCATCCCACCAGTGCAAAGCCACTGGTTTGCCCCACGGTGAATGTCCCGATGCAGCGAAAGGAGGACCGCTGTAGCGAGATCGCTACTGCGGATGACTGTTTGCTATGGCAGATAAGCCATGCGACAACGAGCAGTGGCACGCCATGCCTGCGCCATAGTCCCATACGCCAAATTTGTGTGTACCAGCCCACCCTTCCTCGCCATAGTGGAGACGCGCTAGCAGTATAATTCCGCTAGGGCGGACCCGTCTTCTTCACCGAAGCAGCCCCAAAAAATTTTGAAAAACTTCCTCCATCTTCACTCAAAATCAGTATATTTCTCACAGATCGCCAATGTTCTAGCATGAATGACCCTTAGACTTCATAAACCATAATTTCAAGCAACAAATACCTCAAAAGTTTCAAGAAATCCAAACCCACCACCACCAACTAACCACCCACCACCCTTCAATATTTCCACCCCTAATTCCGAGAGTTTCTGAGGTATTACTTCGTGATAAACCTATTTGACGTTTAAAATACCAACAAATTACATATTTCTCCCCACCACCCACCCAAAACACCATTAACCAAATTTTGAGATTTTTCTCTCTATTAATCAAAATTTAGGCATAGAAAGTCAAGATTCATGACCCTAGGATCATACTAGAGTTGATAGGAGCGATTACGTACCTTAATTTGATGATTAGGATAAGATAGTGCAATGCAATGAAACCCTCCGTGCCTAAGATTTTACTCTCTTATGTGGAAAGTTTGGGGGAGAGGTATTAGTAGTAGGATGATTTGAAGAGGATGAGGGGGTGAGTTTCTGAGTAGCGAAGGAAGTTGGAAGGTGATGTAGTTAAGGGACGTGGGAGGGTTTTCGGGTAGTGGAAGTGGTGGAGTGTTTAATGGGGGTGGGAGATGAGAAAATTGCCTCTTAAAGTTTTTTATTTCTCAAATTTACACTGTAGCGGAGGTGTCCACCGCAGCGAGTTCGCCGTAGTGGATAGAAGCACCGACTCGATGAATCTTTCCCTCTACTTCAGGGTCATTGTAGCGTCTCAGATCCCGCCCCAGTGATATGCACCCTCGCGATAGTTGTCCTCAAGGGTGGAAACAAATAGTGCATGTGCCCTTCAGAATTAATTATTCTGCCCTGATGTGATTTGACTCTATTTCCTTTGAGATCCCTTCCTATAGAGCCTCATAAGTCTTTAAAAAGTTGTATATTATGGTTCTATTAAGTTAAGTAAAATCTCCTTTGCATGTATCCTCGTGGAACATACTACTGAATTGTATCCTATATGAATGGTCACATTCCTTTCGTAGACAAGACCTGATTCATAAACAAAGGTTAGTGTCGCTAAGTTCTAGTACGAAGTGAGATTTCAACCTTGGATATCTTACGCCTTATGTGTATCGACCCCGTTCGTCTCCTTTCCGTTCTTCGTTGTTTGAGGACGAACGATTGTGTAATTGATATCTGATGTGACAACCCATTTGGATGTCACAAAGTTTGTTCACTCTTTGTCCAAATCATCATTGACCAGTTGTGCCAGATAATCGTACCGGGAAAATTTCAGTTTAAAAAGACCTATAATTTAGTTAAGAAGGAATCAAAAACCGAATTAGGGAAACCTAACCCTCTTTCTCGCCCCAGCGAGGGGTGTACCGCGCCTGTGGTTCTGCCTAGCAAATCTTTTATCTGTCACGGTAGAGGAAGTATAATCTTCAAAGCTTGCCAATGCGATTCTCGCCCCTGCAAACAAAGTGTGCCCCGGTGAGAAAACGTTGGGCAGACCTAGTATTTAAAGTCCATTGCAGAATTTTGCCTTATTTTCACCAAACACTCATTTCAATTCGACTTTTAAGTAAAAAAAATGAGAAGAAGCCCCATGAGATCTTGGGAAAGGTAAATTCCTAAACCTTAACTACTTCATTTGTTTAAATATTTCCTTTACTTATAAGGTGAAATTCTAGGGCTAAATAAGTGGGGAGTTTTCTTGACTTGTAAAACCCTAGATGGAGTAAATATGTTAAGTCTTGAGATTGTGATTGAGGGATAAAAGTTAGTAATGACTTGTTAGGGTTGGAGGACCATAAATAGTGGTTATTAATCATTGATGGAAACCTAGACAACTAGTTATAAAAGATGGGTTTAATGGTTAGCTTATTACTTGAGATTTAATTGTTGAAAATAAATATTATTGGTAGATTTGACTAATATGAGCTTGGAATTTCTCTAGATAGTAACCTATGGGCTTGAATCTTCTATTCTAGTTGAGGAGTTGATTATGAGAAAGTTAGGGTTTATGCCTAAATTGAGGTTTTTACCTTGGATGGTGTGACTGATCAATACCTTAGCTAAATTAGCAGTTGAGAAGTAGATGTGAACTTTTAAAATGTTGGATTACCTATTTCTCTTATAAATTATTGTTTTACCCTTTTTTTATACTGGGTTAAATTCAAGGGATAGTCTAGTGGTATGGGTGTTGTTAGTTTTCGTTTCTGACTTAGATATTATGAATGGCTAGACTACGAGTAGGACTGAACTCCTCAAAAAGGCAAGGCTCTCAGTGTGATCTTTCATGGCTCCCACTCGGTATTCCAGATAGGTTACGACTTACCTTCTAGTTAGAATTCGATTAGCGAAGCATATGTAGAGTTATATACTGTCGGAGAAAGTATGTTACGTCTTCGAGTATGAAGTTTGGTTGGATTACTTAGGTTTTCTATTGTTGACTGGTTTGTGGGATTTTCACCATATTTTCTATGCTTGTGACTTGTGTTTGCATTCATCCCTCTCATGATGTCTCACTTATCATCGTAATTGTAAGGATAATGGATATGACTTGAAATTATGAAGTATACTTTATGACAAGTGTAATTGATATCATGCATGACATACATTCTTATTTATATGATGATTGGTTATGAACTGTGATTAAAAATGATGATAGAGAGAGAGTGTAGCCTTCGAGGTCTTCGTTGGAGAGTGTAAAAGAGATATGAGTGTCCGATGCCCGAAGTCTTTGTTAGGATCGTATGAGTATCTGATGCCCGAGCTCTTTTGCCCGGATCAGGGTTACATAGACTTTTCTAGTCCCCATGGTTTATGACTGCCATAGAGATATTCCGCTCAAAGCATGTATGTACTGAGGTTACATTTGGCCATTGCATTGCATATTTATTCATCATTACATTCACCTATTTTTGGATTCTGACTTGATTCTCTATGTTTTGGTTGGTTATTCTTGGAATGTGATATTACTTGTACTTCATTGCGAGTATGTCAATCTTTCTTTCTCTTACTTTATATATGTTAGCTAACTGTTGTCGGCCTATGGTATCTACTGGTACATAGTGTTTGTACTGATACTACCTTGCTTCATTCTTTTAGGAGTGCAGAGTATGTGATGATGTCCATTCTCTTTCCTCATGCTTGATTTCCATAGTCTCGCTAACACACGTCTATGATGAGTTCATGGATGGATGCGCAGCCTGGTGTCTCTTTTATTACTTGTCTCATTAGTTACGAGACAATGTTTTACTTGTAATTCATGTATTCATATTTAGACTTGTATCACATATAATAGTGGCTCTTGTATTGTCTTAGACCAGACTCTTTGAGGTGTTGTTGTATTTCTGTACTCGTGTTATTTATGATTTAGATTTTCATTTATTTGATTTATTACTCATGGTTATTAAATTAAAGATTGAGGGATGGGTGGGAAATGGTAGGTGCCCGCATGACTAAGTGTTTTTGAGTCGTGACAGTATGAGAACAACGTTATTTTGGTATATGTCTAACTCATCCCACATCTTTCCCTGTGCATATTTTACTAGTTTAACTTGTGGTACAATTTAATATAACCATTGATACTTGTTTAAGTTTCTATGTGTAAATCATGTTGTCCTGAGTATGCTTGTTTGGTATCTTTGTTGGCCCAAAATCTATGTTGTCCTACATCATATTTGAGAGAACAACATGCCTGTGTAAATTATCCATGTTCGTCTTAGGATCTTGAATATACATCCTGCCAAATGACCAACTAGTATGCCTTAATATGCTTTGCTCTCTCTTATGTGTTTTTCTTGCTACATGAAAGTCTGCATGTCCTAATTCTAGCATCATCTTCTCATACCTTCCCTCAGTAGAGTAGCTTGATTGCCTTAGCTTTAAATTGGTTAAGTCATAACATGGAACTAAGTGTAACCATGCCAACTTGATGTATCCTATTTGGATGTCTCTACATGTCTCTATAAGCTATTATGTTGAGTCTGGAACACTTAGTCAGATGTCTAAGTAAAAATGGAATACCAAATTGCATATCACCTGATTAGTTTGGTTATCTAGTTTTGGTTAGTGTACTTTGATTTGTTTCCATGTTAAAGTAAGATACATGTGCTACTTGAATTAGGATGAAGCATGTCTACGTACTTTGTTGATTTGTCCATATTTTTTGTGTTATATGTATAGTTAGTAATGTCCCATGAATTGCCTAACTTGTTCTCAGATGACTAGCAAGTCTGTTATGATGTGTTACCTCATTTAAGTGCAAAGACATATGTTTGATTAGCTCAGGATTAGGTTTGTTTAAAGATATGAATGCATGATGAATTGAGAAGATGGGACTATGTCTTCCTTGTGTTGTGAGGGGTCTGTTTTCTAATATCATGTGAACCTTAAGCATGCAATATTGCATAATCTTGTCCACCTACTCTGTTTGTCATATGCATTAAGATATACTAGGCATGATCCCTTAAAGATAACATGATGCCTATAGGATAGTACACACTGCCCTCTCTGAATGTGAAACTTTGGGGAATGCTATGAGGGAATTACTGCTTATGTTTGTTGCTCTTAATATGAGGTCTACTGCTGAAGCTAATGTCTTTAGTTAATTGCTATGATCCTTAGACTTGAATAGCAAAAATCTATATCATGTAATCAGGCCTAAATATTTAAGGAACATGGGAGTTTTGTGCTTTGAATGTAGTGTACATCTCTTGTCTGCCCTTTCCTTTAATCTTTTTTATGCTACACATATTGCGAAGTTGATATATATCATTGTATATAGTCTGTATATCGAAGTGTATACCCAGTATATATAGTATACAGATTCAGTATACCATATGTATACCTGAGTAAGGAAACCTTTTCAATGCTTACTTTTGGGCCTAGCCCATTGGATTTTGTTACTTGCATGTTCGCTTTCGGTATGTTATTGTGCATTGGGCTAAGCCCACTTGGTTAATTATTTCATACTGTTGCATGTTTATTTAGGATGTCTTTAGTATGAGACTTGGGCTTTAATTTTCTATTGGACTGCTTTGTATGTTTAATTTATTTCACATAAATTATGTGATAAGCTTTGGGTACTTCTAACTTGGCTCCTACTTTTCCCCTCCTCCTTTGCTTCTGCTGCATCACGATGATCTGGGCCCTCTTTGGACCTTCCATCATTCTCCTCTTTAGCCAGTTGGGCTGCGACCAAACAAAGAATATATACTTGATCGAGCCCGAGTCCGGAAAGCTAATGTTTGCATTCGAAGGCCCGATTATGGGTAAAAATAGCCAACTAGTGGACTTAGGTAGACCCACCAGCCTAAACTCTTCTCCTTTCCATTTTGAGTATTGTATATATATATGTATGTATTTGTAATAAATACTTTCATATAAATATTGAAACCTTTATAGTTACGAATCTAGGATAGGCCAATAGTACGTATATCGTTTAGTGTACATCGCCAAAAAATGGTTTCAAGACACTTGTTTAAAATCTGGAAATTGGATAAAAAAGACTATTTTGATATCAAGAAAACTAAAAATAAGAAACTAAATTTTCAATCTAAGTTACGACTGATTTTGGACTCTTAAAGTGCGTAACTTGGGCCTTGGAAATCAACTTGAATTTGGTTTGGAGTTGCTGATATTAAAAAGGACCCAAGTTGGACCTGAGTGACTGGAATAGACGAGCAGCTTTTGATTTCAATCTAGACCAAAATGGACATTTAAAAAATTGAGTTTGTGGGCTAAGCCCAGCTAGTTGATTTTTGAACTTTTAAAATACTATCTTGGACTTGAATTGAGTTAATGGTTTTGGAATTTTGGAATATGAGTTGACTTTGAAGTTATTGCATGCAAAATAAAATAAAAGAAACCATTTCCTATCTCTTTTGTCAAAAACCAAACTTTTCATTTCAAATGAATTATACTCATTTTAAAACCTTGTAAAGATTTTCAAAAAGATGTAGGTGTGAATTAAACAATATTGTTGGACTAAAAGTAGAGTTCTACCCAAATTAACATTTTGGTGTTCTTAGTTTGAAAATAAATTGATCCCCGTTCAAACAAAACTTTTGAGTTTCGGATAAATGAATGACAAATATTTTTTGCAGATATTTTAATCACATTCAGCAATTCAAATCATTAAAGCATACTATAGAACACGTAGTCAACCGTATTCTACGGATTTTTAAAATTGGGGTGTCTAACACCTCCCTCGGGGATCATCAGAATCCTTACCTCGACTCTGGTTTAGATAGAATTTTTCAATTGATTTTGAATAAACCCTTTCACACCGATTTTTCTAATTTACCTATAAATTAGGTGGCGACTCTAAAATATTATCCGACTTAGAGAACCATCTCAAATTCATATTAGCTTTTATGCATCCCCACGTAAAAGTGAACTATAACATCCTCTTAGTTGGCACGAAATAGCGTTTTGGCAATCTTCAATGTTGCATGATAATGATCAGTTTCTTTGAGCAGTTCCTTTGTTAATATGGCTACTTCACTGAATCCTTTAGAGATTTGTTTTTATATATTGTTCTTCAAATGACTTCTTTATACATTCCTTGATTTTCATTAGGTATATTGTTTGTCAATTTATCAAAACATCATTATAAGCTCAAAAACTATCATTGAGCCAGCAACTACACGATATTTTCTCTTTTTTAATGATGAAAAACACATAGCAACTTCATATATCTTCATGTACCCTGGATCATCTTCTTCAATCTTCTTCAGCTCTGGTCAACTCTTCCATCTTAGGCTTAGCTCCTATGTTGATGATTTTACTCTTAGAACCAGTTCCATTGTTGTTCTAACACTAAGGCTCACTACACTAGGTTTGTAAGCTCGCAGTAGTTCTCCCTCGATCACCGCAAGGTTTGTAAGCTCACTGAGCTGGATGTTATAACTTTACCTTCCATTCATTGTAGCCTGCTAGATGGCTAGATTTCAAGACTAAGCAAGTTTTGATAGTCTGCTTAATCTGCTAGGGACTAACCTTTCACTCTTCGCAACCCTATAGGCGGCTAGGTTATGTGGAGCCTAATTGTGTACAATATTTCTTCTCAAGGAATATTCTTCCTTATGCCCTTTAAAAATTTCTTCAGTGATACGTAAGGAATAGGTTCTTCTGTGCAGGATAACTTTTTCTTCTCCTTATATCTTCTATTTAGAGTGCCTTCTAATAAGAGTGGATTTTTTTATAAATAAGAACTAGCTCTTTTATAATGTATCCTAAGTGACAACTGGATATGTGTGCAGCTTCTTCCATCTCGGACCACCTTTAATCTTCATGTGGTCGTGTAGTGTTTGTGCCAAATATATCTATTGTTGACACATGAACTATACAAATATGAACTGATCTTCCCCCTTTTGATATCATCAAAAAGCAACTGCATCAACAAGATCTAGTGTATTCAATAAATGTCAAACTCATGACCACCTGGACTGAATTATTATGAACATGATACAAGAGCTCTAACAATGTAATCTAGTTAAAACCTTAGCAGGAATATTCACATAACTCACTTTAAGTCATAAGATCCGAACTGAGGAATCGCAACATATCAATATATAACTGTTAGGAACGATATGGAAATCAGGTCGGTATTTGATAGGATTTAGGTTTGGTATTGACTATGAGGGGATAGAGACCAGGTTCCTAAGTTCCTACGTAAGGTGAGTACATATATCGCTTTTTTTGTACTTTCAACATTTTAGATTATGTGTTTCCTGTCTCAACCATCATGATCTGCGTCTTTTTTCATACCTGCTGACATTATTTGGAGTCAGACTTGTTTCATTGCATTCTAGATTAAGAAATTCCCTCTTATTAATCCATTTACCTCCCTCCACTTATCACTACCTCTTTAAATGTTTCTCCATATACAATATCTCCCTCTTATTTTTCAAACTCTCACTACATCATTCCCCCTGGATCACTATTTATGTTCTATAGTAACATATATTTTAGTTTCTTAACATATGTGACTTTAGGAGTTTTCTATTAGTGATTTTCTAATGTGGGTTAAGGTGTTTACTAACCAATAAATATGGACTTACAAATAAATGAGGGGTTCAGGAGTTTGGGTATTTTGTGTAGGGTTAACTCAAGTTGGTTTCTTTCGAGAAATGACTTATAGATTGACTCGAGTGGATTGGCAACGTAGACATATTTATGAAACTTTCAATTGAAAAGGAGGTGCATACTTGATAGTCATAAGAACTAGATTTTTTGACTAGTTTTCTCATTGTATGTGTTGTATGTGCTTAATTGATCATGTTATGAGTGCATACCAGTTAAGGTATAAGACTGAGTAAGACATTGTTACACTTATATCTGTCTCAAATACTCCCTTTCATATCCATTTTGAGGAGAAGTCTGTTATAGTCAGTTCATTTTTCAGTTTTGCTTCTTCAACTATTTCTTCATTTAATTACAAGTCTATTTCGTCCCTATTTCTTCAATGCCCTTTTCTTATAAATTGACCTGTTCCTCAATAATTCTTTTTTCAGCTGAGAAAACAGTTTCTCTACTGGTGCTTCACCTAATGTGTTGTCCTATCTTCTACACCATTTTTTAGAGAACCAGTTTCTTTATCTCATTTCTCTGGGTGTTCTATCTTACTATAAGTCTGTGTGGGTCTTCTTCTTGTATGTTGCGCTGCAAATTTCCTCCTCTTCCCACATATAATGTAGACTATATGGTTGTTTCTTCTCAGCTCTTCCTCCTATTTTTTATATAAATTCCAGGTTGCCAGTGATGATATTTGGGATGACAAATCTTAGTTTCTTTATGCCTTTATGGTGTGTCTCTATCAGCACTAGCCTTCTTCTTTTTCATGGGAGTGGATTTGGCAAAATTTCTAAGCTCCCTTTATGCTGGGCCTTGTGTGAGAAGAATTCTTCTTTTCTATTATCTTATGTGTAGATCATCCATACTTATTCATGTATCCTCTCACTTAGGCTTGTTATTCAAATCAAAGATCATGTTTAGGACCCTAGTCTTTCTTTTCTTAAGTCTCTTTTTTCTAGATGGGAGTTGATTTTGACATTCCTCAATCAACTCTGTGCCCTTTAATGTAGACCCGAGTTTAATATGTCTTCTTCTTTCAGGGTGCTTTTTTCCCTTTTAAGTTACCCTGGCCTTTGCTAGACATGAATTTTGAGGGCTTTTGCAGTTGTATTATAAGGAAATACACAAGTTCTTATATTTTGAGCATCCATTCCATTGGAGCTTATTTCTTCTTTAACTTCATCTAGCTCTTTCAGTAGAATTTTATTTTTACCATGCTCAGCCTGCAGCTCCTTCTCACGGCTTTGAGTAAGCCTTTTTGATCCACCGAGATTACTTTGCATGGTCTTTTATATTTGTGATAATTGAACCATGCTATTCCTTCTCATGTTTTAGAGTATGTTTTTCCTAACTTAATGTGAGAATATGTTCTCTTAGGTCATCAATCATCTCTGTTAGGGTCTCTTGCTGGTCTTCTTCGCTTATAAAATATATTTGAATGGATTCTAATGTTTTCATTATATTTCCCTTTTCCCTTTGCATAGTTCAAGGTATCGATGAGAATATAAACCACCTATTCTAGTTTTTTCTCTAGATAGATGTTAACATCATCTTTGAATTTTTAAAAAGTAACCTTGTGGTCCTTATCTCCCGTCTCTGAGTTAGAATTTGCCATAGTGCCAATGTATCTTCTGTAACTGACTCTTATATTGCCACCAATGATCTATTTGGGTTTTGTCTCTCATCTTCATCATCACTGAGGGGTTTCTCATAGCATCTAAGCCTTTCTTATCATTTGGTCATCTTGTCCAATGTTTATCCTACTTCTAAGAACCTGTTCTTTTCGTTTTTTGTCAGGTTCACTTCTTCTTCCATCATCAACTCAATCTGGACAATCTCTTATAAATTAGTATGTACTTTCACATTTAAAGCATCCATCTTGATTGCTTCTATCTGCTCCCTTGATCTTGAGGTAATTCCTCTGTTTAGGGATCCCCCTCTTCTGGCGAATTTTTGGTATCTTATGGTGAGAAAAGCCTTATGTTCTTAATAAAGATCCATGTTGTGGGTAGCTGCAAGGACTAGGTTCACTTATTTGATTGATGGAGTAATTTTCTACGCCTGAATCTTTCTACTCTCATAGGAATTTGGGTTTCTCATAAGTTATTCCATTGTCATTAATTTAAGGTCTTTGGCCACCATGATGGCATTGAATTTGCACTCCCATGAGTCATGTAGAATATCAAGCAGTTTTTCAATCCATTTCTTTTGAGTATATCCACACCAAGAGAGTCCATTTCATTGGTTGTATTGGTAAACCTATTGAACATCTCCTAAATGGATTTCCTCTCGTTCATCTTGAATAGTTCATACTGCTGATTTAATATGAAGATCTTTGATTTATTTACCTCACTTATTTCTTCATGTGTGGTCTGTAAGGTATCTCACACTTCTTTGGTCATTTTCTATGAGGAGATTTTGTTGTATTTTTTAGGTCCAATATCACAAATAAGTATTTTCTTGGCCATGACATTCTTCTAAATGAACTAATATAATATTTCTTCTCTTTGGAAGAGGACATTATGCATTTATCATTTGTGATCATGGGAATAATTGGGCCCTTCTGGATGATTTCCGATAATTCAGGATCTTCACCAATTATGTAGTCCTCTATTCTTGCTTTCCACCAGCCATAGTAATTTTCATTGAATAATGGTGTTCTTCTCGTTGATTGTCCTTCTTATACGGTTGGAGGTGCAACCATCTTTCAAGGTTCTAGTCTTTGTAAAAGATTTAGCTCTGATACCACTTAATATGATTGAGCTACTACCTATGCACTCAAAGAATTAACAACTATGCAAGAAAGTAAAGTTTACAGAATAATAAACACAATACTATTTGCATGAAAAATTTCTTGCTCAAGGGAGGCAAAAACCACAACCTATCTCTTATAGGACTTTCCCAACTTTACCAAAACTCAAGCGGTTTAACATATGATTCATATGAAACTCGCTGAGAGAATACGCATGAAAAAAGGTTTCTGGTACATAATATATTGATGGACATCTAAAAGGAGGTACTATCATGAGCTTTTGGAATCTGGAAGCTTATCCATAATCTAAAGTATAACATGACTCTATGAACGCTTCACAACATCACTTGAGTAAGCTTACTCTCAAGGGAGGCTTAGGAGAACTATATCGATACAATTCATCTTAAGGAGGTACTATAATCTAGTAACAGTTATCTGAATTCTTACTGTTAGGATTCATCTTACATAAGGTATTATAACCACATATCATTCATCTGAGAACTCAATCCTATGAGCGGACATCTAAGTGAAGTATAGACTCGTCAGCACGTAACATAACCTTTATTGAGTTGTGAAACACTTGACACAAATTACATACTTCTATAGTTCTTAAAACTTATAGCTCATACAAGAGAATCAATAAACTACAAGTCGTGATGTAGCGTCGAAAGAAGGAATATCCTTACATACCTTTATTAAACCTTCGAATGACTACAACGAGTCAATCCTTCCGATAAATGATTAATCTGTTTAAGACAGCTAACATCAACATCATAAATAATCCACTAACACACAACAACTATACTAACATCCACACAATATACTACAACTATACCAACAATATCATCAAACAATACTCGAGGCTATAATTTGATGGTGTACTCCACACTCGATCACCTTTTAACAACATACAAGCTCAATACAAGCTACCAAGCCCTTCTCAAACTCCATAGCACAAGAAAAGGCCTCTTCATCACTTTTACAAACTATAATAACTTGAACTCACGACTTCCGATCACCGTCCAGTGAGCCCTAATAAAAAACAAACTAAGATCGCTTATACGACATCCTCTACGAAGATAGAGAGGGATTTCATACCTTGATCTGGGAGAAGCCAGTCCCTTTCTCTTGAGCTTACAAGATTTGAGCTAATCTCTACAACCATGGAAGGAGGAAGATGAGATCTCACAAACTTTGGAGATGAATCAAAGGGAGAAAACTTAAATCTTACTTACCTTAGCCTTTGGAACAGGATGATGAGTAGTAACTTTAGAAAATGTGTCCTTAGGCTGTCAACGAATGTTCTCAAATGAATTCCCAAGATTTTTAGTTCAAAAATTTAAGTTTGACCGACTTAACATTAGAGGTGCCATGCGTCTGCATGCAGTTGGGAGCTGTGCAGGTTGATCGTAAAACACACATCTTTTTATTCTGATGTTTATTCCAATGTCGTGTCGACGAACGATTTGCGGCTTTAGAAACTAGGCTCATGGACCTTTAATTTAATAGGTAGATCACCATCAGAGTCCAAATACACTGGTCGCAACACTCCCTGGAATTTGACCCTCTTTCAAATCCATTTGAAAACTTAACTTATGAGTGACTTCCACTTCGACTTTTGACATAGCTAAATGCTAAATTCTCATTAATACACTTACATACATCTAGAATTCTTTAGGAATCTGGTCGGATAATATTCGTTGAACGGTTCAAGTGTTAGTCCGAACGTATAGGGTATTACAATCCTATAGAGCAAACAACTATTTTGACTTGTTTATGACCATAAATTACAAAACATTTATAGCAAATAATTATTTTGGCATGTTTATGACTACATATTTCAGAAGTCTTTCTTTATTTGAAATGGAGGGAGTATATGGTAGTTCCTCGGGCCCGATGTATATGAATCTTTGGGCACAGATAAATAAGGAACTGCTTTTGTTAGAACTTTTTCAGCTTAGTATCTTAGGATGCAAATAAATGTATTAATATTTTGTAATGATGCATATAATAGATACATATTTCCTTCTTGTATAAAAAATAAAATAAAACCGAGATTCATGCAAAATCTTGACTAGAACATTTAAATGTCATCGCTTGAAAAAGACATATTTCGCAAATATATGTGGGACTTGTACCAAAAGGGGTCAGGTTCAGAAGGCACTGCTTGTGCATGTTATCCTCTTGTCATGAAAGAGAACTTTCCTTGCCAAATTAGGCAAATTAAGATCCACAGAAAACGAACAAAAGAAGAAAGAGAAAAAGAGGAGATAAGTGATAAAGGCTGCTCGTAACAGGTAAAAAGATAGAATTTATTTAGATTTACAAGAAGCATCGACAAGAGTAATATGAATTTATGGTCTCTGATAAAGTTAGTTACGAGTTTTGGGAAAAGAAGATAATCTAAAAATTAAAATTCTCTCTTTCTCTCTCATATATCCTGTCTGTTGGGTATATTTGGGGATAGACCCATAAGGAAAGAGATAGACACACGTTTATTCCTTACGTGATGAAACTGTGTGGTCTTTTTCCTATATAAAAGCCATAAGACTCTCCATCATTCCTTTGTGAAGTGGAAAGTCCCGAAGGCGAAACCCCCATGTAAATTGAGGGATATGCGCGAGTGGCAGCCCTGCAAGGGAGAGGACCAACGGGACACGAACCCAGCAACAACCCTTGCAATATTTCAGCAAAGACTGTCACTACACGGATTCGAACCCGCGACGTCGGAGTGAATGTACCCCAATCACCTTGCCACTTACCAACTCGCCTGTGCCCCTGGGGTGACTCTCCATCATTCCTCACACATCAAATCTCATAAATAAAAACCATTTTGCCATTTCTAATAAAACAGTTGCTGCTACTTTTTCAAATCTAGGGTTCTTCTTCCGGATGGGTAGATCTTATTGAATTCAAGATTCATGAGGCTAAAAGGTGTAAAAAAGAGGGAGGTGACAGAAGAGAGTGAGCACACATAGTGTTTTCTGTCATAGTTTATATGCTTGAAGCTATGTATGCTCACTCTCTATCTGTCACCCCCACCACTCTCTGTCTCTCTCTAGATTTCTCTTTTTTTTATATGAAACTAGTGTTGGTACTCTATTGTACTTTATAGAGCAGTACGGGAAGTAATAACTATTACAAATGTTCGAAAGGATAAATAAATGGTCAATCTTCAAAACTGCCGCATGTGTGTTGTGTCTTGAATCTTGATTACCTTGCAAAGCCAATGTTGAGAACTGCCGCAAGTTTGTTGTGTCTTGAATGTTGATGTCCTGAAATCAAGAAACAACTAAATCTGGATGGTTACAACGATGTGTGTTGAGTCGAGGATAGCCCTCTATCCTTAAGACAAGATTGCCCCGTATATATGCTTTTACGTTAGCGGGCAATAGTCTCCCAAGATAAAACAACACTTTAATCTCAACACTACAAAGCCAATAGGTTGAGCCTGCCGAATAAAACAAATATGAATCGACTTGCTGAAGATATGGAAAAGGAAGGAAGAGTTTTTATCTACTTTTCTCATTTTGTCTCTGTGTATATAGTGTGTCTCTGTTGTGTATATCGTGTGTATACGTGAGGGTTTGGTCACTATTTTCAGCCACTGTTTTGCTGAATTTCAGTCACAGTTTTCGTGACTGTTTTTCTGCTTTTCCAGTGCTATATTGCTGTCTGTTTTTCATCTGTTTTTCTGCCTTCTTTTTGTTCAGAATTGAGCCAACAACTGCTCAATATATAGCATGGAAGAGGGGCTGTCCAACTTCCAAAAACAAGGCTATAATGGCCATTAAGGGAGGCCATTAAAACAACCAAGTAATGGCTGTTAAGGCCATTGAAAGAGGCTGTCCAAATGCCCAAGTAATGGGCTGTTAATGGAGGAGTTAATCAGCAAAGTAATGGCTGATTAATGCCTCAAAAAATAGTTCCAAGCCTTTCGTCACCTTCCCAGAAACTCTGGGGACCAAACTGTAAAATATTAAACTTCAGGGACCAAACTGTACATAAGAAACTTCAGGGATCAAACTGTACATTTGACAAAGTTTTCTGGTCCAAAAAGATAATATCAGAAAGTCCCCACAGCCCACGACCCGTGACCGGACGGGACGGGAGGGCGGCGGCGACGCGTGTGTGGGCTTAGCCTTGAACCCATGAACATCTAGGTCCTCCCTCCTTTAAACACATGGGATACCCCTTGGGGTCCCAAACCCTTTACCAATTAGAGACTTATATATAGAGCAATTCTTCCTATTCCCACCGATGTGGTAGATTTGTCCCACACCACATTTCCATGCCTCAAACACCTTACTTCGTAGACCAATATCTCTTTCATTTCTCAATGAAATTTGACGATTCTTTGCCCTACGGTCATTTACTCACTTCGTAGATCATGCATGTGTGAAGAGACAAGGTCTCCAACATGCGTAACACTAGTGTTTAATTCATCAAATATGGGTGGACGCATCTCCCCACCAAAGGCAAATTTCCAACAATCCCCTCTATGAAAGAGAGATTATGGCGCACGCACAAGGTGCCTACATTTCAGCAATCTTTCAGCGAAAAGATATTGCATCAGGAGAGGTAGCTTTTGCTTTGAACCTTCCCTAGTTGAAACCATCGGACTTACTTACTGCACGGTGAACGTGATGTCTTGAACCGTCAGTGTTTAGTGTAAGCCAAGACATGATAACAACACAATAACTCTTCTTATTCATTTTCATTCTTACATTTTTGTCCGTTGTGGCCTTGGACACACTTGGATTCTTAAGTGCGTTCATTTGAGACGGCCATCCTCGCACTTAAATAGGTGATCTCCTACAAGGTATCCTGCTATACCCCACTTCACAAGTGTTAGGAATCATTAAAAGTTTCCCCAACCTTAACCTCAACCATTTGAGGATCGTTAAAGGTTTGGAAGCTTAACCTTTACCCACCATGCAGGTAGCACTTTAAAGTCTATCGCGGGAACAACTTTGGATTCATGTTTCCGTATAGAAATCATCATCCGAAGTGCTTCTTGCTTCCACCGAACCGCTCAACTGAACCTTTTGCCACTTAGTTTTCCCATTGAACCAAATTTTTGGGATCTCCAATCAGTATGGTTGGGTTTCCACCGCAAAGGTTCGTATTGTTTGGGTTTTCAGCCCATTCCCCTAGACAGGCAGAACACTTGATCTTCGGGTAATCCCTTAGTTAGTAAATAAGGTAGTGACACCCGTGATAATCAACTGCCATACGGTCTTATGTCTCTGACAGATATGTCCAGACGCCGTCATCCGTGTCCTTCCTGAAGCCGACCGGCTAGCCACAATGTATAACTGTTGAAGGCACGGGTTTCTCCCAATAAGGGACGTCCTCTAATGAGTCGTGAAGTTACTCAACTTCTTTCATGCTTTGTATAAAGCGATAAACTCCGATACCATCATGAATCGGTCGATGCAAGTTTACTTAGAGGATTTTCCAAGACCCACCATACACATTTACTTGTGGCTTTGGTGTTCTTCAGATCTGATGTCCAGTTTGCATCACTGTGTTCTTCCAGAATCGTTGGACATCCAACATACTATAATCCGTAGATAAGCGAATAATTCAGATATCGTCATATCCGACTTAACGCCTTCTATTGATCATGTATTAAGATCATCAGTGAACCTTAGTTCAACTGATCTGTTTGTAGGACGATACCAGGTCGGTTGTAGTGTGTAAAATACATTGAACTACACATGACCTGTGCATATCTCTCCTTGTCTATGGGTGCACCATGATTACAATCAGTTCTATGATTCATATCCATTGGTGGCTTCAACGAGACTGTCAACTATCGACCAGTCCGTTAGATGTCTTAGAAATCCAATTCCTAAGATGTCATCTGTGATACCCATATCTTTCATATCGAGACTTTGTTTCAATATGACTTTTACTTTCAGACTGTTGATTCTCCAACTGTTGGCTTTCTAACTTCAGAGTCAATATTTCTGCGGTCAGATTCATTGTTTTTGTTTTATCTGAAACTTTCAGGACCAAAATGTAAACATTTCAGGGACCAAAATGAAAGTTCAGGAAGAAGCCCAACAGTCCAGCAAACCAACTCTGATTCTCTTCTTCCAACTCTCCGGTTGGGAAGGCTGTTTCAACATCCATGCCACGCAAGACTGCAATGGCCCATGATGTTAAGCTACTACCAGGGGAGCACATGTACAAGTAGCCGAGGCTTTGAACTCGTCAGTAGATCCATCTACTTTGTACTCACTTTTGAGTATCCTTTTTCACAACCCAAAGGTTCTTTTCTCAGAGGAAGATCAACCATTATGCAAGTATGGTTCTATATGATGGAATCTATTTCTCTCTTTGTAGCTTCTTTCCAAAGCAACGCTTTTGGAGATGACAATTATTTGTTAATTGTCCATGGTTCATTATCAACCATACAAGCTAGAAGGACTGGAACAAGTCTTTGTCCCATTCTTTGCTCCGTCTCGGTTCAACATCTAGAATCCCTGAGTTCTGTAGATCTAGAATATTAAGTTCCGGATAGCCAAAGAACTTTCAAGTCCTCAGAGATACCTTAACGCCTAGTTCTAGATACCAAAGGCCCTCGCGGGTTCTTGTTAACCTTGAGCAATTACTCATTTTTCTTTTTTCAAGGAAAACTATCTTCAAAGAATTCATCATTCTTTGACACCAAGAGGCGATCAACACTACTGTTATTTGCAGATCCAGTGGATATGCAATCTACAGTCTTAGGTACAATTTGACATGTTTCAGTATTTCAACTCTTACCAAGCCACCCCACATAATTTGGGCGTACGACTTTGCGCTTGGCTAACACCGTTGGACTGAAGTGGGAAATGAACAGTCGTTTAATGAACGATGCTTCACATTCTCCCCCTCTATCACTACGAATTTCTCAATCCATAGGCTTAGTTGATTTTCAACTTCTGCTTTGTAGCGCTTATCCGCTTCAATAACTTCATCTTTGCTTTTTAACAAACAAAGGATTCCATACGTTGTACCATCATCAATGAAGGTCACAACGTACTTGTATCCCCCCTCTATTTTGTATAAACTTCAAATCACCCAAGTAGGTGTGACTAAGTTCCAGAGGAGCGGTGCTTCTTTCGCTATTCCCTTGACAGAATTTGGAAAGGTGATTTTGCCTCTTCGTCTACCTCACATTCATTTTGAGGGTTTATGTCGACAGAAGGCAATAATATCAACATCGTTAGCTTTTGAATGACTTGCTATTTAACGTGTCTTAATCTATGATGGCATAGATGCACGGATTACAAATATATCATTCATTTGGCTACAGACGTATTGTACCATTCTTAGTTATTACAAACATGTTGGACTAGTCTTAAACTAGCTTGACTAACAACGTCCCTTAAACCAAGTTTGAGACATGTATCACCTCATCTTAGAGTGATCCCATTCCCTGAAGTCCTATTGAGGACAACCTCTCCAGCCCCTTTGATTTTTAGAAGTGGCGTTGCTTCACATGAACAACCTATTGCCCGTGGTTAGGGCGTAATCAGATCATATTTGATCTGGATGCTCTGGCCCACTGCAGTTGCTTTGCATACTGAGTGTCCAATTTCTTTTCTTCCTTTCTTTATGCCTTCAGATCATTTAAGACCTGGAAACTCTGGCCCATCACATTAGGTATCCATTACTTTTCTTATGAAATGAATTCTGGCCCCACTCCAGTCGCCCGGAGGCTTTATATGACTGAGTGTCCAATATCATCATATCAAAGGAATTTTGGCCCACTCCAGTCGCCCGGAGGCTTTGTATGACTGAGTGTCCAATATCATCGTATGAAGGATCTTCTTCCAAATAGTATGACAGGTTCAACGTCTTTAGCTTTTAGACTCCTTCCATTAAGATTGGTGCCCAGATAATTCTTGGCGCTTACTTAAGAGTGGTAACAGTTTTCGCACAGTTAGTGAATCTTTCTCCCTCGTATGTGCGAACATACTTTACACACTTTAATAATTACACTTAAAAGAACGGATCTTTTTAAGTCATTTACAAAATCCAATCTTTAAACGGAAAAAAAGATGAGATTAAACTTCTGATTTTTAAAGCGTAAGGAATATAAATTATTTTCATATTCCTCCTTACTTTAATCTATTTTTAATCAGACATTATTTAATCTTTATTCTTGACAAGTAAGAAAAATTACTTATCCCAATTTCGGATTCTGGCCCACTTCAGTCACTTCATCAAACTGAGTGTCCATTTCCTTCTTACCCTTATTCGGATCCTTTGTCTGGGACAGATATAGGCCTTCTGCTGCAAGATAGAATAACATCTTCAGTCTTCTCCTATTGTCCCAGTTGACATCCTCAGGCTCTCGTGAGCGCTTGTTCCAACCAGTCTTGGTAGCGGTGACACCATGAACACGTTCATCATCACCACTCTCTTCTACCAGAAAACCATTGCCATATCCAGATTTAGTCACACAACTTTTGACCGACATCTTTCGAACACTAATAGTAATACAATACAATCTTGTCTTAATTTGTTGGTACTCTATTGTACTTTATAGAGCAGTACAGGAAGTAATAACTATTACAAATGTTCGAAAGGATAAATAAATGGTCAATCTTCAAAACTGCCGCATGTGTGTTGTGTCTTGAATCTTGATCACCTTGCAAAGCCAATGTTGAGAACTGCCGCAAGTTTGTTGTGTCTTGAATGTTGATATCCTGAAATCAAGAAACAACTAAATCTGGATGGTTACAACGATGTGTGTTGAGTCGAGGATATCCCTCTATCCTTAAGACAAGATTGCCCCGTATATATGCTTTTACGTTAGCGGGCAATAGTCTCCCAAAATAAAACAACACTTTAATCTCAACACTACAAAGCCAATAGGTTGAGCCTGCCGAATAAAATAAATATGAATCGACTTGCTGAAGATATGGAAAAGGAATGAAGAGTTTTTATCTACTCTTATCGTTTTGTCTCTGTGTATATAGTGTGTCTCTGTTGTGTATATCGTGTGTATACATGAGGGTTTGGTCACTGTTTTCAGCCACTGTTTTGCTGAATTTCAGTCACAGTTTTCGTGACTGTTTTTCTGCTTTTCCAGTGCTATATTGCTGTCTGTTTTTCTGCCTTCTTTTTTGTTCAGAATTGAGCCAACAACTGCTCAATATATAACATGGAAGAGGGGCTGTCCAACTGCCAAAAACAAGGCTGTAATGGCCATTAAGGGAGGCCATTGAAACATCCAAGTAATGGTTGTTAAGGCCATTGAAAGAGGCTGTCCAAATGCCCAAGGAATGGACTGTTAATGGAGGAGTCAAAAAACAGTTCCAACGAAAGGCTTTATGCCTTCCGTCACCTTCCCAGAAACTCTGGGGAGCAAACTGTAAAATATTAAACTTCAGGGATCAAACTGTACATCTGACAAAGTTCTCTGATCCAAAAAGATAATATCAGAAAGTCCCCGTGGCCCGGACGGGACGGGCGGGCGGGCGGCGGCGCGCGTGTGGGCTTAGCCTTGAACCCATGCACATCTAGGTCCTCCCTCCTTTAAACACATGGGATACCCCTTGGGGTCCCAAACCCTTTATCAATTAGAGAGTTATATAGAGAGCAATTCTTCCTATTCCCACCGATGTGTTAGATTTGTCCCACACCACATTTCCATGCCTCAAACACCTTACTTCGTAGACCAATATCTCTTTCATTTCTCAATGAAATTTGATGATTTTTTGCCCTACGGTCATCTACTCACTTCGTAGATCATGCATGTGCGAAGAGACAAGGTCTCCAACATGCGGAACACTAGTGTTTAATTCATCAAAGATGGGTGGACGCATCTCCCCGCCAAAGGCTAATTTCCAACAACTAGTCATATGTCAGATATAGGTTTGAGGTAATTGCTTGTTCATCATCTTCCATTCATGTTAATTGGTGTTATAAAGTTTTCTTGATTAATTTGCATATTTGTGTACCTCTGTCTATTGGATAATTGAAATGCTTTGTGCATTTCTCCAAGTTTTTCTCTGGTTGGGCTTTTTTCTTGGGATGGAGGGGGGAGGGGATGCTGTCACACAGGCACACAGCAGTTCACCTTTAATATCTTACTTCGCTTGTTGGCTTATCCACTCTAGAAATTCCACCAGCAAAAAATCAAGATATGAAATTATTGACTTTACAATTCAAATGGATTAATCCCAATCTATCTAGCGTTTCAAAAAAATTGATTACCTAGCTTGTTTAGGATTTTCTGCAACTTCAAGATTCAGTAATATTATACTTACCTAGCTTGATTACCTGAGGAGAGTAGGCTGAAGTATTAAGAGAAATAATTAGACAAGACATGACATCCTTGAAGTTTATCGAGGACATGACTCTAGATAAGATATGATGGTTGAGGATTAGGATAAAATGCTAGTAGGTAGTCAAGCGTTGTCTAGTTTTTCCTTCTCATTAGTATTATTATTACTCGTCTATATCTTATTCTTTGATTGTTATTATCATATGTTGTTTCTTTTGATTCAATTTTTGTATTATTTGTTGTTGTCACTGCTCTTTTTTATATTTTTACTTCTTCATCACTATATTTCATTTTCAAACATGCTTTAAAAATGCTTTATTCGAGTCGAAGATCTTTTAAAAATAACTTTTCTACGTTTACGGTAGGGGTAAGATGTGCATACACACCATCTCCTTAAACTCCACTTGTGAAATTATACTAGGTATGTTGTTGGTTCTTCAATTAGTTTTCTACCGTGTTATTTACGAAAAGAACAATTTAGTAGTGTTGTAACGTTGTAAATATCTTGATCAGTGACCAATAGCATTCAAGATTAGTTTTTAAACATGTCTCAGTGCCTTCCTTGCACAGATAAAGTACCTGTCTCAATCCATAGGATAAGTTGAGGTCAAAGCCTTGCTATTCTTAATTATTTTAGAGATTATTTTCTACTTGTGTGTCAATAAGAAGTGGTCGCTGATGTAAACATTTCTCGTTTGCTTTTTTTTATCGGAATAGTGGTGCTGTTCTTTTGCTTTTAAATAAAAAAGCGGAATCAAGGTTGATTATATCCAATAATGAGCAATCCTTTATAAAAGTCTTTCCGAAATTCGATTGCAAATTTGAAAAATCTAGTAGGTTTTTAAGTTGAGACCAATCCATCATTTTCTAGATCCCGTCTTTGATTGATACAAGTCTTAATTAGTGGGATACAACTCAATAGTTTTTTTAAAAAAAAATCCTCTCTTCTAGTATCTTTTTCCTGTTCTGCGACTCTGTCATCTAACTATTGCAGCTTGTGTGTGAAGCAAAATTATGTACAAGTTTATCTAACTCTTTTTAATTTGTGCCGGCTATATGAAGCATTAGCCTTAACTTTTGCAAGTATAATATGTTGTGTATGAGTCATAATTATACTCTAGAAACTCATAATGCTAAGTTGTTTCTTTCTTTGCTAATTCTAGATCTTGACCAACAACATATATACACTTATCTCAAGAATTTGAGGCAACATTATTTCGTTTAGTTATGTGAGAGACACGTTGGGAATGCTATAGGCTGTTGTATCTGTTCTTGGAAAATTCTGATCAGATAAATATAACTAATTAGCTTTTGAGTTGAATTAAATCGAAAATTCATTTTTCTTTAATTACATGGTAATAACTCCAGTTTTATCCCAATTGTTTGGTTATTTAATGGTGGATCCTCATGTTATATCATTTAGGCTTCATAGTTCTATCCTAGAGGTGCTGGGAGGGATATTGGAGTGTGTTAGGGTCCCACATTAATCAAGGGTATAGAGTGTTGCATCCTCATAGATTATTGATATAGTTCAAAGATCTATTTTTGTATACAAAATATGATATTATATAAATGGTGTTTATCTACTTCTAGCAAAAAGGATATATAGGAGGGGGGCATAACAACCTAACCTCCCAAGATAATTACAACATAACAGAACATGGGTTGAGATTCGAATGGTACTTTCAAAGGAACTTGCAGGGCTTGAACCAATACTAGATGTTTATGGTTCTTAAGGTTAGTATAAAGGTCTTCATAACTTGGTTGTAACAAGAATATATATAGGTGGTGAATTTGTATTTTAGACGGTCTGTTCTTTAAATTCGTGCTTTTTAGTAGATAATTTGTTCTCTTTAAACTGTTCTGAATATGCATCCATATATAATTTCATAAATAAAAATTTACATACACTAAGTGTTTAAATCAAATCGTATTTATTTATTATAATAAGTGAATTAGTGAGATGAGAATTTATTAGTTAATCGTATAATTAAAGATGATTCCGCAAATTAGCGAACGATTTGAAATTGTTAAACAATGAAATATTCATGTGATATACACTGAATATACAGAAATGTATATCACAGGAATACATCAGTGAGCTCTCGGCAGTGGCCCATTCCCAGAAAGAATGTTGAAGCCCAGCAGTGGGCAGCAGTGGCCCATTCTCGGACAGAATGTTGAAGAGACAATCTTGTATATATGATATATATATTTGTAGTATATTGTAGTGTAAATGTTACCTTAATTAGTGTTATACACTTACCATAATTGTATAGTTAGAATTATGGTAGAATAAGGTTTTAGAAATAGAATAGGAATATGATTATCCTATTTTGTAACTTGTATAAATACCTTTTCAATTTATGAAAATAATCAAGGGGATTATTTCTTTCAGAAATTAATGAGAGAAATTAAGATTTAACAAAGGGTATACCGAACTAAGAAAATGATATTGAATAAAGGAGGATTTGAGATTTGAAAATGGACTTATGATGAGTTCATTCGAACCATCAATCATGTAAGCACAAAGAGAAGTTTTGGAGAAATTGAAGATTGAAGATTAAAGTTTACGTAAAGATTGGATGTTGGGCCAAATTTAACCCAAAAGCTAGCTTGTAGGGTGAGGATTGTTCAAGTCCATATAAGGAGTCTATGTTTTCATTCCATATTCAATGTGAGACTCTTAACACTCCCCGCACGCCCAAACCTTGTTAACTGAAGCGTGAATAATATAATTTGGGGGCCAACATTGGTGAACAAATAATTGAAATGGGTCTGACTCTAATACATGTAAAGAATGAACCTTGGGTCTAACTCAACCCAAAAGCTAGCTTGTAGGGTGATGATTGTCTAAGTCCATAAGGAATCCATGTTCCCATTCCATATCCGATGTGAGACTCTTAACAGTTTCACAAAAGGCTTGAAAATTGGACATGGAATAAAAGTCAGGAGTTAGCTAGATGAATAAGACAACTATTGTTGGAATGATGGAGATGGAAGACAAGATTCACGAAGGCCCTCCGACAGCTATTGACGATGCTGCAAATAGAAATATTCAAAAAATAAAACTCCCTGAAGAACTCTTGGAGAAATTGTGAATAATAATTTTGTAGACAATAAAATTCACGTCGAGAAAATAATAATCAAAACAGGAATATCACAACAATTGTAGTATCTTATCTCAATAAAGTGAATGTTATAATCTATGAATCGTCTTATTCTTCTTCATGATAATAAATTCAAGGGTTTTGAGGTTGATCTTGAATTTATGTTGGATTTTGGTCCTGGATGTGAATTGATTCATTACGAACACTTTGATTGTCGCCACAAACAATAATTATCTAAGGAACGAGTAAAGTTGATCTTGAACGCCTTGATATTTGATCTACCTTCATTGAATTTAATCTTGAATGTCTTGGTTTATGATTTGTCGGCGTTCTTGATCTTCAGATATTTGAAACTTGTAGAGGAATGCTTGAATGTTGCGGATTGTAGAGAAATTTGTGCTTGATCCACGAGCTTCCTCTGGCTTCTTATTTGATTCTGGTGTCTCTTTTGAATTATGAGATCCATATTTATAATTGTAGGATGGAAGAGTTGTGATGAGGACAAATTCTTTTCTTGGCCTTTGATTTGAGTAGACATGCTATGTCATTTGACATATGGCATGATCCTCTACGTCATTTGACTGGGCCTCTTGGATAAGATGTCGTCTTGAGATTAAGAAAGTGGGCTCAATAGGGTTATTTGTACTTTTTCTCCTATTTTGTGTTGGTCTTTAATCTTTGTCCCTCGAGAAAAACAACTTTTTCGTGGAGCATTAATTTATATTTTTGCATCATTTTATCCCACAAGTTATGCCGTAGTCGTTAAAGAATTTATGACCCGCTAAACATATGTTCAATTTTGAAGGACAAATATTAAAGACCAGCTCATTTGAAGGACAAAAATAAAAGACCAACTAATTTGAAGGGAAAACGGTGCAATTTCTTCCTCATTCATAGCTCAAGTTAAGGCTGGTCGGTGGGCCGGGTCGGCCCGGTCCCGCCCCGAACCCGATATTTTTTTTAAAAAAAAATTGATATCGGGACTCGAACCGGGACGGGACATGGTCTCGTCCCGACCCATCCTGGCCCACCCCAGTCCCGACAGTCCCGACCCGATCCCGGTCCCGCCTGAAACCTCCCCTTTTGCAAAAATAACCATTGCACCAACGTACATTTTACATTTTGGCCGTTGTGCAACGACCATTTTTGGCCTCCCCTCCCCCAACCCCCCTACCCCCTTAATATTTATTTTTAACCCATAAGTTATTATATTTATACTTTAACCCAATTTCCCAACTATAAATACCTCATTTTCTCTTCATCTTTCTCACAAATCTTCTTACAATCTCTCCAATCTCTCAATCTATCTCTCTACAAGTCTACATTGTCTACTAAATATTCAATTTTATTTATTCATTTGGGAGTGAAATTGGCAACTAGCTTGAGGATCTTCCATCGAGCAAAGTTTCAATTTTCAACCTCCCGATTACACGTCGACGTTACGTCGGCGTTTGGTACATTCGTTCGTTCATTAAATTATTATTGTCTGTTTATTTTATTTAGCGCACTTAATTTCATTTACTTTAATTATTTATTAGTATAATTATAAATTTATAATGGAAGGATTTAAACGTATGCTTACGGGTAGGGGTTATGCTTCTTCTAGTAGGGGCAACAAGGGCAAGGGTCCTATTTCTAGACAGAATCCTATTCCTACACATGATGATTTTGTTGATACTGAACATTTTCCTACAATACCATTAGATTTAGATGAGGAGCTATTTTCTAGTACTCAAGAAGACTTTAATTTAGACGATGATCTAGATGATACACCTACTAATATAGATGACAACACACCCACTAGTGCACCTTCAACTGAAATGCCTCCTATTTCCCCTAGTATGAGACGAGGTCCAGCAAAACAATCATTAAAATCAGATGCATGAACATTTTTTGATAGAGACGTAAAGAATCAAGTAGCTAGATGTAAAATTTGTAAAGATGTTTTAAAATTTAAAACTGGAAAAGATCAAGGTGGGATAGGGGGTTTAATGAGACACGTAACAAGGGCTCATCCAGCTAGGCATGCCTAATACGAGGCTTCAAAACCGGGTACGCAAACGTCCGCTCCATCGGGACAAGGTTCACATACTGTCCCACATCAAGTATAGGGTCAAATTAACCCTATGATGGGGGGAATTGTAGGCCCTAAATACGATAAACATAGAGATAGGGAAGCAATAACAAAATTAGTTGATGTGGAGGGTTTGCCTTTTTCATTTCCTTCATCTCCCGGTTTTATTCATTACATTAGAGATATGTATAATCCTGCTTTTAACGGTTTTTCTAGATCAACTGTTAAGAGAGATGTATTTAAATTCGCACATGAATATCAACAGTATTTACGTTATTCATTATATCATTTTAATGGAAAAGTGGCTATCACTTCTGATATAGGCCGTAGTACTAACGACCATGATTATTTAACGGTAACCTGTCATTGGATAGATTATAAATGGTCTATGCAAAAACGTATCTTAGCGTATAGATATATAGATGATAGGCACACTGGTATTTTTATTGTAGAAAATATTTATCAAGTGTGCGATTATTACGGAATAACTGATAAAATTATGACTATTACATTAGATAACGCTTCTTCTAACAATTACGCTATTACAATTTTAAAAAATAGTTTAACTCCATCTTTTCCAGATCATTTTCATATAAAATGTGTGTGTCATATATATAACTTAATTGTAAAGGATGGTCTATCACTTTTTGAAGACATTCTTAGTAAAATACAATTTGCTATAAACTTTATTTTAAAAAATAATAGAATACAACGAAGAAAAGAATATAAAAAAACTTGTCACGATTGTCAACTACCTTATAAAAAAATTCTAGAAGAAGTACCCACTAGGTGGAATTCTTTATACGAGTAACTACTTGTTGCTTATGACTATAGAAAACCTATAACTTTATTTTTTAACTCTCATAATCAAAATCCAGCTGATATGGTTGTAGATAGCGATTGGGGAAAAATCTGAACTTATTGTATTTTTAGAGAAATCTTTTCAAGCAACAAAAGAATTTTGCGGTATATATTATCCTACTATTTCAACTATGTTGTTTTATATAGCTTTAATATTTTTATTACTTAGTGAATATATGGAAAAACCAGCTATTAAAAAAATGTTTATCAAAATAAAAAAATATTTTATTCCTATTCCCACTATTTATATTATTGGTGTTGTATTAAATTCGATTATTAAAATAGACGGTACTAAATCACTTATTGAAACTATTTACGATTGTATAGAAGTACTACCACCTCCAAGTCCCAAAAATCCAAATCACCCACCACCTATTAAACAAACTAAAGAAGAAGTGTTGTCTAGCGTAGAAGACGAATGCAAAAAAATATATAGGTTTTACCAACAAGAAAGTGCTAGTAACCTGCCGGCTTCCATACCATCTTCTTCAACACAACCTCACAAAAGACATGCTGTTTCTGCGGCTAGTATTGAAAGCCTCAAAAATAGAATGTGCGGCCGTATCGCTACTAACCAAATTAGCGAGTTTGATATTTTGTTTTGCAGGGTTCTGTACCGTACCAAGCAGTTCTCAATGAAGAAGGACATGAAGACTTGCTGAAATACTGGAGGGGGAATGAGAAGACCTTTTCGACACTTTCAATGATGGCCCGAGATGTTTTGAACATTCAAGCATCATCAACGACATCTGAAAGCGCTTTTTCTGCCGGCAGATATCAAATAGGATAGCACAAACACTCATTAGCCGGAGACAGCTTGGAGATTGTAGTATTATTCAGAGATTGGATACGAGCGGAGCGGAGAAGGTGCGGTCAATCGGAGATCAACGAAGAAAAAGATGAAACTACAACGAAATCTTATCCGAAGGTGGTGGAAGCGACGTGGAGCAATTTGACCAACAAATACCAATCAAACCGAAGAACCACATGAAAATATCAAGAAACTAGAACAACTTTTTTTTCAGAATGTAATTTTTTTAATTGTAATTTTACTATGTAATTTGCAACTTTTGAACAACACCACAAAGTTGCAATTTTGACAATTGTATTTGTATTACAAAAAAAATGATATGTCTATTAAATAATATAAGAGGCACAAAAACAGCCTTGGGATGTTTTTATTACAATATCTTGTCTTGTTTAATTATTGAAGTTTTTATATATATGTTATTTTTTAAATTAATGCAAAAAAAAAAAGAGCCGCCCCCGATCCCGATCCCGATCCGATTCCGACGGGATCGGGATCGGGGCGGGACTTCGGCAAAGCCCGCCTATCCCGATCCCGCCCCGCCCCGACCCGATCCCGCCAAACCCGGCCCGACGGTCCCGAACCCGACCCACTGGCCACCCCTAGCTCAAGTAAATGAGCTTGTCCAATGTATTTGGACTTTTTTTATCTAATCCATATTTATTGAATTTAAATGACATTTTTACTAAATGCATCACATTTATAGAGTTAGTTACGTAATTGACATAACTTTTGCATTTTTTCATCAATAACACATTTTATATCAATTTTAGCATAATATAAAATTCTGCATGAGTCATAATTAAATGAGGTTCCACTAAATTAGGGATTTCATATTTATTCATTTTTTCACCATACATTAATTCTCTTTGTATTTTTATTTTAAGAATAACTTATTTGGTTAAAAATTAATTAATGTAAATTATGTATACTATTGATATATATATTTTGACTTAAATAATAATGATAATAATATGCTATAAATTAATTATACTTAAGTTATATTGCTACTATGCCATCTATATTTGCAGTATTAATTCAAATATACAATTTATATAAATACAATATTTAATATATAATTAATATATATTGGTATAATAACATTATATTTGCGTTATTATTTAAAATATACCGTTTACATACATACAATATCTGATATATACTGCTAATATAGGTTTATCACGTGTAATGTTGACATAAAAACACATAACTAATAAGCATCTTATCTAAATTTATAATATAGTAAAATAATGTGTATTATTCAAACTTGAATTTCAAAAAGAATAAACCAAGTATTTTTTTGCAAAATAAAAACAAAATAAAAAAGAAAGATAATAGAAAAGGAAATGAACAATTTCTCACATAGATCCACGCCCTAAAAATTAGGAGGAATTCATCATTCCCTACTTTTTAGGCATGGAAGATGGCTCCAATTATTTTCATTCGTTGTTGCAGGAATTGATTTAAACGAAAAAGGAAATTTGTTTAAGTTTGGATTTTTACTTAAATATGTAACTATTTTCTGGCCATAATTGTTATTTTGAGAAAAGTCCTAAAAATCAGTAATGTTTTTTTTTTTAAGACGGTGTAGTTACGCAATTTAAATAATTAACTCAATTATATTAGGAAGTTTTTGCACGGAATTGTCATTCAAACGCACTGGTCTTGAATTTTTGTTCGTCATATATGCGGTCTTTAAAATTTTTGCTCCCGCTGTTCATTTAATGAAAATATCTGATATGCTTCGCGTGGCATAAGTTCTGTAACATTTATCTTCAGAAACTAAACTTTTGTCTTTCTCGGCACAAGTTCTGTAGGAAATAAATTATGCGACATAAGTTGCATAGTATATTTCAGATTATGTTGATTGTTGAAAGTTTTTGTCGTATTCGACATAACTTGTCGGATGTTATGATACATATGCCAAGCGAAATGCAAACTTTACCGAGCGAAATCTAAATTTATGCCGCGCCAACAATGCTGAAGGGAAAAAATTAAAGATAACCCTGAAATAGGGGCATTTGTGCGAAGGACCCCAATATTAACCCATAATTTATTTAGACCAATATATTTTGAATATTCAAATCATTTTTATGAATTTAAATTGAACAAATTTTATATGATTATAAATGCCCCACTTCAAGATTGTCGAGAGGTAGATGCATCGAACTTCAAAAACTAGGCTTGAAAAATAGTGAAGACATTCATTTTCTCCATCTGATATTCCAAATATTTCATGAATTTGTATGTTGTATTGGAAAAAATCTGTGTTATACAGTTGGACGAATTATGTCATGATACGTGGTGAGTGGCGATGAGTTAGGTCCAACTCAGCCACCGGTGCTACCGGTTGAATAGGAATGGCATCGGAGGTATCAAAAGGTCACGAGGTACCGAAAGACGAGGAGATAAGGTGAATAGTTGGAATCCCAATGGACAACCGTTACTTGTCCGATTCTACACCTTCCAAGGGTGCATTAATGACATTTATGAAGGCATGAATTGTTCAATTATTACATCATTTATTTATCGTATTAATAAGGACATAAATCGTGGAACGTATACCCGTGAGACCAAGTATAAATAGGACAAATTATTCCATTGTAAAGGATCATATTGAAGTTATTACAACAATAAATTTCAATTAACATTCTTTGTCTCAATACTTGTGTTTTCATACTAGCAGAATACTCAATCTGTAAGCCTTACCAGGAGGCTTGTAGCAGGCTCAGACTAATTATTCCTTAATCTTATCTTGTTATCCTTTATTCGCATTATTTATCAGCTAATATATTTTTCAAATCAATCATTTGAGACCCACGTGTCCTTGACCACTTGTATAAATTTAATTGTATCGATTTACGGGTAAATAGTTTGGCGCCCATCGTGGGGCCTAGGCAGTAGTGGTGTCACAAGTGACCCCTTCATCTCTACTTTAATCTTTCTTTAAGTCTTATTTTTATTTAACAAATAGATGACATGTATGGAAGAACTCGGAGGCAGTCGCAACCCCGGGAATAATGTTGAGAATGTCCAAATCAGACCAGATGGCCTTCTGGTAGCAGGCAAGGTACCAGAAGACCTGATAGTCGCGGACGGAGTCACCTCAGAAGGAGGACAGACCCGGAACGAGGATACCCCCAATGATGAAACGTCCAAGGAAGCCATGCAGATCCTAAGGGCGCAGAATGCCATGATGAATGTGTAGTTGGACAGCCTAAAGAATTTCTTCTCTGAGTTCGTATCCATAACGTTGACAGCACTCCGAAGACTGCGGAAACACCATCAGCAAATGCCCTAAGTGTTACAAGAAATGGTGAGAACGGGCCAAGACATGAAGACGCTTCGGGAAGTGAGACCGTCCCAAAAATCCGTTTCAGGAACATGTTATGAAATTCACGAAGGATATGATGAACAAATTGGATACCAACGCGAAGGAGGTAGAGAAAAATGCCAATTAATTCCGACACTGATTAAATCAAATACCGCAACCCCCTCATGTGATTGAAGGACCAGACGCGAAAAGATACATTCAATTGTCATATAAGCCAGAGGCTACGCCCGAACTGATTCCAAAGAGGTTCAAAATGTCCTTCATACCCAAATATGACGGAACTACAAACCCGTAATAACACATAATGACATATACTACCGCCGTAAAAGGAAATAACCTGAAAGAACATGAGATAGAATCGGTCCTAATAAAAATGTTTGTTGAAATGCTCACTAAGGGAGTCTTGACTTGGTATTCACTTCTTCCTGAGCATTCTATTAGATCATTCTCCATGCTAGCCGACATGTTCATAAAAGCCCATGCGGGGGTGCGGAAGGTGAAGAAAAAAAATGGATATCTTTCACATTGCATAGGGAGAGATCGAGCTCCTAAGGGACTTTTTTATGCGATTACAAAAGGAGCATATGCTGCTACCTGCGGTCCCAGACGAATGGGCTGTTGAGGATTTCACAAAGGATTTGAATCCTTTGAGTTCGGATGCCTTACGGAAACTTAAAGAAAATCTCCTGAAATTCCAGGCTACTAACTGGGAAGACGTACACAATCGATATGAGTCAAAGATTCAATTGGAAGATGACTTACTGGGGACTCAGGTCGGAAGCATCTCTCGAAGATCAGATAAAGGAGTAGGGTCAGACCGTAACTCCTCAAAAAATTATTTTCAACCTTATCCCGCTCCTGGGAAGTAAGGGGGTATACAAGATTTTCATTCCCTTGAAAAGCCAAATAACAAGCGAGGCCCTAGAAGAAATAATCAAGGACTGGTAAATTAAGACAAATGGAATTCATCTAACTCCTCTCCAAATGGACTCGGATACCCGAAATTATCCGAATACAACTTCAGCGTCAATGAAGATCAGATAGTAGCGATATTGAGAACTCATATGGTATCTCGACCACTAAAACCACTAAGGTCTCATCAAAACTCTAGGGATCAGATCGTTTGGTGTGATTTTTATGGCACTCACGGATACAAAATTGCAGATTGTAGACACTTGAGGGAAGAGGTGGCATGAATGTTAAACAGGGGCCACCTACGAGAGTATTTGAGCAAAAAAGCTAGTAATAACTATGAGCGGGACCTTCCGCGGAAGGCAAACATAATTCGAATGTTCCACCACATGTGATAAACATGATATTTGGTGGGTCCATGATCGTCACTATATCTTTCACGGCGGCTAAGAAACAAAAATTTCAATTACTCAGGAAAAAAGGTTCCTGTAAGTACCAGACGAAAACACTATCACTTTTACAGATGAAGACGCTACTGGTGTCACTTTTCCCCATAACGATGCTCTAGTCATTAAGGTGCCCATCGATTATTTCCAGGTAAAAAGGATCTTGATCGACCCCGAAAGTTCTACTAATATCATCCGTCTAAAGGTGGTAGAGGAAATGAAGATGTTAGATAGAAAACAATCGGCAACCGGAACGCTCTTAGGCTTCAACATGTCTAGTGAGACTATGAAGGGTGAGATCGACCTGCCGGTGGACACTAAAGGAGTAATAAAGGTAACTACATTCTATGTCATTGATGTTGACATGAGGTACAATGCTATAGAGGAACCAGAGGCAACAACGGACCCAAAATAACAATTACAGGAAGCGGAGCCTGCATTAGAAAATATCCACTAGGCTACGCGACAGAAGCAGAACTAGCATATCCGGAAAAAAAAATTCAGACCGGTATTAGGTGCCTAGATATTTTTAGGAACCGAACGAATTAGACACTACCAAGTCAACAACTGAAGAGCTTGAACAAATTGCTCTACAAGAGAAAACTCTCGACGGGAAGGTATACCTGGGCATGGGGCTGACCTCGGAGCTGAGAGATTTAATTCTAATTATCTAACGGCTAATAGTGATTGTTTTACTTGGTTGTATATAGCTATGAAAGACATCCCTACAGAAGTCACAACTCATAAGTTAGACCCCCCCGTGAGGCAGAAGAAGCGGTCCATCACTGAAGTCCGCAATAGGTTTGTGAAAGAATAGGTAACTAGGCTGCTTAATATATGGTCCATCATTGAAGTCAAATATTCAGATTGGTTAGCGAATATAGTCATAGTATCTAAAAAGGAGAACAAATTTAGGATGTGTATTGACTATAAGGATTTAAATAAAGCATGCCCGAAAGACTCATTCCTGCTGCCGAACATAGATCAAATATTCGATGGTATGACCGGGCACGAGATCATGAGTTTCCTCGATGCATATTCCAGGTATAATTAAATAAGGTTGCACCCGGGAGACCAAGAGAAAACGTCCTTTTTGACTAATTTCAGAACTTACTGTTATAATGTTATGCTTTTTGGATTAAACACGATGGAACCACGTGTCAAAGATTAGTAAATAAGATGTTCAAAAAATAGATAGGAAAGACTAAGAAAGTATATATGTATTATTGTTAAGAGTCTTCGTGCATAGGACCATTTAAGTCATTTGCAGAAAACGTTTGAGTTCTTAAGAATATACAATATGAACCTTAACCATAAAAAATGTGTCTTCAGGGTAGAGTTATGTAAGAGGCAGAAACTCGGTAGCCACTACTGGAAATGTTGTCTTTTCCTTTGGTTACGTCGTGTAAGCTTCAACCGTATTTCCAATGTCACCCGATAACTGTGGTAACTACATTTCCATTTAGGAATATGTTGCATAAGTCCAAACTTTCAGGGCAATTGGCTAAGTGGGCAGTAGAAGAACGTGAATTCGATATTGAGTATAAACCTCGGACTGCGATAAAGTTGCAAGTCCTTGCATATTTTATGGTTGATTTCAATTTGAGAGTAACCCCTTAGGCAGGCAAAGAAGTTGCTTTGGTCTTGAGGACTACCACAGGGTTTAAATGCTCCACAATGATGTAGAATCTAATGTTAAGGGGACCAGTTTGGGAATAGTGTTACATACTTCCACCGGTGAAGTCTTAAGGCAGAAAATTCATAGTTCTCCTTTGACTAAGATGAAGCCGAGTATGAGGCTCTAATTGCAGATTTGGAATCAGCCCGGGGCTTAGGGTCTTGAATAATCAAAGTCAAATGCGACTCCCTGTTGGTGGTGAATCAAGTTCATGGAGTGTTTTAAGTCAAGAAGGAACATATGTCAAGGTACCTCGAGAAGGTCCTGAAGTTGATTTCTCGGTTCCAAGAATGGACGTTGGTGCATATACCTTGAGAGGAAAATGTAGAGGTGGATGTACTTGCAAAATTGGGCTCCAGCACAGAAGTAGAAGTCCTTAAGGCTGAATCGATTGTTCAACTTCTACCTTATAAGCAAAAGACTGTTAGAAGATGCGAAATCATCCAGAGCTATGAGGACCAAAGCCTCTCGGTATTGTGTCATGAATGGAAAGCTTTACCGACGGAGTTATTATAGTCTCCTAGCTCGATGTGTAGGTCTCGAAGAAGGCAATTATGTGATGAGGGAAGTGCATGAAGGGATATACAAAAACCATTCTACAGCAGAATCCCTAATGAGAAAGCTCACGAGGGTCGAATATTGCTGGCCACAGATCGAGGAGGATATGAATGCATTCGCGAAAAAGTGTGACAAATGCCAACGTCACGCACAACTAAAGTATTAATCGGTGGAGGAATTGCATCTGGTTGTGTCTCCATGGACATTCATGAAATGGGGAATGGATATAGTCGGACCTTTACCTTCAACTCTGGGACATGTATCACAAATTATATTTATGACTGATTATTTCTCTAAGTGGGTTAAAGCTGCAACTTATACAAAGCTCCGAGAGGAGGAGGTGATCAATTTTATCTGGCAACATATCATTTGTCGTTTTAGCATCTCAAAGAAGATAGCTTGTGACAATGGCCAAAATTTTATTGGGACCAAATTTACAAAGTTCCTGGATGATTTGAACATCAAACGCTTCACCTACACTTCCTGTTATCACAGTGCAAATGGTCAAGCGAAATCAACAAACAAGATTATAGTCCAAAATTTGAAGAAAAAGCTCGAAGCTATTAAAGAAAAATGTCCTTTCATGTTACCAGATATATTATGGGTATACAGAACCATGACATTGACAAGTACTAGAGAAACTCCCTTTTCCCTAGTTTATAGTGCCGAAGCATTGATCCCGGTGGAAGTTGGAACTCCAAGCTTGCGGTACCTCTGTAGAAAGGAACAAGATAACTCAAAATCAATGTCCGTACATCTAGACTTGCTCGAAGAATATCAAGATCTTGCATACGTATGGATGGTGGCCCAGAAGCAATGAATGGAGAGATACTATAACCGATGCACAAATCTCCGATACTTCAAACTCGGGGACTTGCTACTCCAGAGGGTGACCCAGAGCACACCGAAACATAATTTAACAAAATTAGGTCCGAACTGGGAATGACTATATACAGTCACCGGGGTTGTCGACAAAGGATCTTACCAATTGATAGATAGATCAAGAAGAAAGCAAACTTTCTAGCAATTGGAATGTAAGTCACTCGAAGAAGTACTACATTTAGCAAGGAGAGCATGCGCTGCACTCTTTTTCCATTCGTCTGGTTTTGTCCCAATTGGGTTTTTCCAGCCAGGTTTTTAACGAGGTAGCACCAATAAAAGCATGTCAAGAGTCTTTCTTCAAAAGAATATTATCCAGTGTCTGGGTCTCCACAGTATGAACATCCAAACAGTGGGAGGCCATATATACCATGAAAAGAGGTAATTGTTTAAAAAATAATGAAGAATATACATATAGTATCAAAGCTTCAAGGGAAAACACTTATCATCGGGGACTTCCCGGATTACTAAATGTTACATTCATGTAACTGGACTGACCACACTAGATGATAGTCGGGTTATTCTTGCGTTTATCTTTAAAATTTTAAGTTAAATGAATCAATAAAAAAATTCTTTTATGACTAAATTCTTGCCATCAAAAGCATAAAGCGTGTGTTGTTATAAACATATCAAAAATTTCGTGCCATAATGAACGGGAGATGTCCTTTACTATAGCACCATTAAAAATAAGGGTCCTATCTTATTAAAAACCTTAACAGAAAAGAAAAGGTTAGAACTCCGGTTTCTCAAAGCATCCGAGTAAGAAGTTGACTAGAACCAAAGGAAGTCCGGATAAACTATAAGGCCACGAGAAGCCCAAATAAAATATACGTCTTTTTGAACAAATTTAAGTCTTATTAAAAGTCATTAAAAGAAACTTCAAAACTTAGAATTTTTAGAGAAACAATACATAAACCTCAAATTTTGCTTGATCTATTAAGGTGTGGTAGAGTTGTAGCCATAAGCTTAATTTATAGGAGGAATACATATTTACTTCTATAAATAAAAGAACAAAATAGAAATCTTGAGAAAAAATTGCAAAAAAGCAAAAGTTTATTTAGTGATATATCACCACGCTAAAACTAACTCGGTTATAAAAAGGTATTACCCCAAAAGTGACCCGATTACAAAAAAAAAGCAATACAGTATAACCCGCACCAAAGGTTATGATATGCTCGCTCCATGGTCTGCTGGGGGGTGTTTCTCAGAGATCATTAAAACTACAAGATCAAAAGGCCAGTCAGGGGATGTGTCATTAGCTTCCGCGTCTGAATCATCTCCATCTCCACATAATTTTTCCAGTTATAACTCAGCCTCATGAAGGTCAATCTCCACATCAAAGATTCAGAAGGGATATCAATCCCTGGCTTGCTAGCCTCTTCAAGTGTATCCTTGCGAGTCTTTAAAATGGCCAGATCCCTACGGAGCATCAGAGTTAAATTGCTCATGGGTTGTGGCCAAATTGGCTTCTAGTCTAACAATCTTTCCCAATAGAGTCATGTATGAGGAAGTTAGGACCAGAAGTGAATTCTTTCGATCCCTCAACGAGTCAACAACGTCCTACATACGTAGTCTAATGGAGGCTTAAAAAGAGTCAAAGTCTATAATATCGGGTCGAAGACTTTCAACCTTGGCTCGTAGATGTTGGACTTTCTATGATAACTTCTTTTCTTTTTGTGAGGGGGCCATATCCTTAACTAAATCTATCGTAGAAAGAGCAGTGGTATGCCCATGAATAAGAGAGAATGTGTCAGCAAAGAATTAAGTTTTAAATGCGACAAAGAGGAAGCAAGATTTTACCTGGAGAAGCAAGTCTACTAGGTGTGAAAGGGAAGATTCCAGAGTTACGTTCGAGAACTTTTTCGGAGAGGAAGGCACAGTACTGGAAGTAAGAATACAGCTAACCTTGGAAGTATAGGGCTAGGGGACTGCTGTCTCATACCCTGGAGTATCAGATGGAAGGTTTTTAGTATTCACATCTTTACCGATTTCCTTATCTTCATCATTAATATGGATAAATCCCGCTTGCACTTCTCTCCAAAGTTCCCAAAGCCTACGACGGGTCCTGACCCTAGAATTGGGATCTCGGAAGAACCTTCCTGGGACTTTCACTTTCGATTACTAGAAATCGATTGGATTATGTTGGCTAAAGAGATTGCATGAGAAGGCACCTTCTGCGCTGCAACGTTTCTTACCGGGAGTCCTATAAGACATACTCCAGGAATGAGGAGGATATTAGAGAAATAATAATAATAATAATAATAATACGTATCGGAGTAAGTCTTACCGTGATATTTTCCCTTTCACCACTTGGATGTTATGCTCTTCCATGATTGAATGGTTTTGGGGACACACGAAGGAGACTAAAACACCACTCACAAATTCCATTGATCAGTTGTGGTTTGTGGAGGACGGCTGCAAAAATAAGTTATTTATGCATGAGTAGGGGGGATCCCTTATTTACGACGAAGGGATAAGACATTGATTAAAAAGAAGAAACACTTACGAGTGGTATTCCATTTTTACGAGAAAGGTTCGGTAAGAGGCTGGTGGATTTGTACAGTACAAATCATCACAAACCTGGTTAGCCATCCCCCGTCGAAGTTATATTCAACATTGACAAGACTGCGGTTCCCATGAGGGTATAAATGGACAATGCTGTTACAATTCACTTTTATGCGGAGGCATAAAAGCTACTAGGAGGTTGTTGGAACTCTATTTTCGATATTATTTTTAGAGTCGCCACCTAATTTATAGGGAAATTAGGAAAACCAGGTAAAATGGTTTATTCAAAATCTGTGAAAAATCCTTTTTAAACTGGAGTTCAAGGTAAGGGTTCTGGTGATCCCAGGGAAGGTATTAGACGCCCCGGTATTAAGGATCCATAGAATATGGTTGACCTTCGACCTCTATAGTGTCACAACCCAAATTACGGGCGTCGTGGTCCTACACTAACCCTCAGTAGGCGAACCAATCCCAAAACTATTTTACAATGACTTAGTAATTAGTGCGGAAGTAAAGAAAATGTACAAACATAGTAACTATTATATTTATTATAAACCATCCAATAAATCTTTACAAATATTTTCTTTTTTCCAAAACATGGTCTGACTTATACAAGGACTTCTAAGATACAAAGATGATTGAAAATAGAATAGTGCTGCCCTGAATGAACAAGGACAGTCTATCTGAGATGGAAACCAAGGTCACCAGAATGAGTGGTCTGCCTCAATCTTTCTGTGCTCTGAACTGCAACCTAAATAGATTGAGTACCTACATCCATGTAAAATATGCAGCAAGCATATCATGAGTACACAACGTACCCCCGTATGCATCATAGACTAAAAAAGATGGAAGATACGCAAATAGAGATAAAAATCAAGTTGATACCAAATAATCCTACACTGAACAACTCACTAACTAAGTAAGTCACATCATCCACATAATAGTTCACTGAATCAACGTGTTACTATGTTTATCTAGGAATCCATGTAATCATATAGAACACACCAATCACATAAGTCTTATGAATCAAATGGACCACCTAAATTACCCCATAGTTCATAAATCATATACCAACTCAGTTCATAATAAGGTTCCTGAAATCTACTCAAGTCACTTAAAAGTTCATCAATAACAGAGATCATCTAATTCACAGAATGGTCTATTACCCACAGAAATCATCTTTGACCCCATACACCCGGTTAGACAACACATTCATTAAGTTTTTGCTTAGTCCCTTAACCCCATTACTTTGAGAATCGTTCCTCAAATATAACTGTAAGGTTAAAAATACTTCATTAATACCTTAGTATTCTCAATACTTAACCCTCAAGTATGACTAAATACGGTTACATGCAAGATACACATTAGTTCATTAGACTTCCTTCATATATCCTAAGTAATTTCCATTACCTTACCCCTTTTATCAAAGAAGAAGTCCCACACACATAAGACATACATGCAAAGACTACACCACAACAACTCAACAACCATGCCAAACTATCCCTTATTAGACCCATTACCAAATAAGTTATTTAACCATGACAACACAGATATATACTCAGTTCTCCTAACTGGCAATCAAGTGTCAAGGACTACATGCAACAATTGACAAAAATTTCTTGGACTTATAAGTTGTAATCACGGTACCAAATACAATACGAATCAAGTCAAGCATGGCAACTAGCCAAGTCTAATAAGATCGACCAACAATTCATTCCATCATAATTATCATGCACAAATAATCAATAAATTGATGTATGTATGATACCAATGCAATGCAAATGCCAGGTACCTTTATCCTCTAGTATACATGCATTCAAATTCTATGAACTGCATACCCAAGGGGTGTTACGCCTCATAGTTTAATGTTCCGTCACATTGTCGATTGATACCGAAATTCTGGGAAGATATGTCACATTACAGAGGGATAATAAGGGTTCATAGGTTGTCAATGGAAGTACCACAATGTATAGAAGTTCAACGGATTGAAGAAAATACGTTTCGTTAGAATTTACAAATTTTCAGAAAATACAATCCAAATGTACGGACTGTACATTATTGTACGGACTGTACATTATTGTACGGATTGTACATTTGGAGTCTTCACCGTCGAATTTCCTGCTAATTTTCAATTTTCAGTTTGGGATTTTATGGTCCAAATGGATGGACCTTACATTATTGTTTGGATCGTACATTCGTACCATCAATTTTGACGGTGGCTTTTATTTCTCTAGTATATATTCTTGTTGCTCGATCAAAGCCCCAATTTTCTCCCCTCTTCCAAACCCTAAATATCTGTAAAAACATTTCTTAAGACTCCTTAAGTGTTCTTAACAAAAATCAAAGATAAACAATGCAAGTTTGACATAAAGAACCCCCTGAACACCACTAGCTTCTCTTTTTCCTTATTGCGATGGTTTCAGATGAAGTAAACTGAGAATTAGAGTGTTCTTGATGGATTTGAGATATGTCTCATACTCTGTAGCTTACTCTTAGGTTTGTGCATGGGTTTGAGTTAAGATTTATGGAAAACTCTTAAGGAATTTGGTGTTCATGAACTTTGGAACCAAGTTATGTTGTATGGGCTATTTTTATGCGATTTAGGCCACTAAATGGAGTTATAAAAGAATCAATATCATGATAGGAAGGAGTAGGTGTAAGGGTGAAGGTTGTTGGGTCGAAACATGTTGAATTTGAACTAGATACAACCTTATGAAGTATTGCCTACAAGTTGTTCGATGAAATGTCCTAGTAAATTTTTCTTTAAGTTATGGATTCGATATTGATGCAAACCATTCGTATAATGTAGACAACCGTTCATAGAATTTTTGAGGACTAGTGGAACTTAAATATCTTGACGACAAGGTATGTAAGGTTCACTTCCTTCTTTTTAGTATTATCAATATTGAAACGATTATTACGAAATGAAATTCGATAAAAACTGCTACTCTTAAGTCCTTAAGAAAGTACTTGTGATTCTCCTATAAATGTGTTGTTGTGTATTACCATCCATCATGGAGTGTAACAACCTTACGTCACTTCGACGAGTTCAAAGAGTATTCAGTAATTCTTAAAGAGGTCATCATATGCATGTATTATGTATCTATATTGCCCTTAGAGGCCTATGTAATTATATACACAGTTATACAACTATGAGATTTATGATACTTCCCACAAAGGCCTATGGCGCTATTGCACAGTTTATACAGATATGATATTGATAATACTTCCCCAGAGGCCTAAGGCGTTATATATATATATGCAATTATATATCATTATAAATATTCTGGCATGCTGAGGCACTCATAGTACAAGTTTGTCTTTCCACTGCTTTACTTTACATTTATGCATTCAATTATAGTTTCAGCTTATGCTTTATTTACATCATTGTACTTATTTACAGTTTCAACCTTACATATTCAGTACATCTTTTGTACTGATGTCCCTTTCTAGGACACTACATTTCATTCCCACATGTACAGATAGATATGCAAATGATTCCTCACAGTAGGTGACTTGACTCAGCTAAAGGTTGTCACTCTCCTTTCTTCCGAAGTTGTTTAGTTAGATGATAGGTATCATGGTTGTATATATGTATATAGTTGGGTATGGCAGGGCCATGTCCCACCCAAATGTTATTTATATACTCTCTAGAGGCTTGTAGATAATCATTTTGTGTATGGTGTTCTTGTGTCGCCTTGTCGGCCTCTTTAGCAGACCATTGAGTACATGTGGGCTTTGTCGGCCTTGTTATATATATATATATATATATATATATATATATATATATATATATATAGGTTGGGCCTTTTCTGCATCCATGTGATAATGTCTTTATCAATATTGGTACGCTCGGACCTTAGGACACTGGGTGCCAGCCACACCCCCCAAGGTTGGGGTATGACAAACTTGGTATCAAAGCAGCTCAGTCCTAGGGATATGTACAAGATGTGTCTAGTAGAGTCTTTATTATGGGTGTGTTGCATGCCACACTTATAAATACGAGGCTATAGGGCATTTAGAATGTTACGATCCTTGAAATTTAGATTGTGCGTTAGAAGCAAAGTCGTAAGTATTTGAATTCCTATTTCTCACCTTGGTTCTCTTTTTTAGTAAAGCTAATATCAACAAAAAATACTGTTAGCAGAAAACTGGTTAGAAATACGGGGGAAGGTATCGCCCGTTACTCTATGGAAGAAGATCTGTCTATGGAAGAAGATCTGTCTATGGAAGAAGATCCATTTATGAAAGAGGATCCGTCTATGGAAGAAGATCCATCTATGGAGGAGTACCCATCATAGACCCCAAAAGAATCGCCCTTCCAAGTGCCATTAATTCCTATTGTGTCACCTAATTATATGAGGGCCCGCACAATACCAAATTTATCAACAGAACGGTCATTTCTGATAGATTTTGGTGTGAGTGGTACCATGTATGAAAAAATGCCCCTCGTCAGCTTTCTAGAGTAGGGTCATGTCCAGATGCCCCCATGGGTTAGGCCTTTTGAGAAACCAAGGACCCATTATCACAGAAATCAGTTAATATAGGTTCTCTAAGAATAAGTAAAGGTGAGGAAGAAGTAACCAGTAGATGGACAAGGAAGGTTTGGAATGGAGGTAGGTAATAAAAGATCAGCGTCGCGAGATGTGTCAGATCAAAGCTCTTGGGGAGAATTCAGGTAAGTACAAGGAAATATTGGAAGTAGTAGACTATGCTCTCAGAAATGTGGAAGGCGGCATGATGGGGCATGTTTACACGATACCAAATTATGTTCTGTTACGGGGCCTTAGGCCATAGGGTCAGAAAATGCGCCGAGGTACTTTAGTCGTTGTGCCATCAATGTGGACAAATGCATTATGGGAAATGTTCGGGTGATGTTGAGGAGTGTTATTGGTGTGAAACAGAGGCCATAGAGTATATAGATGCCTAAGATTGAGTCTAGGGGAATAGTAGGCCCGAATGTTATTCAGAGTTACGCAACTAACCAGGTATGTTGATAATGTTACTGGGGATAGCTGCGTTTATCCTTATAATCGGTTGATTATCATTATTGTAGGAAGTGTGTCATATAGATGCATATAGACTGTAAATGGATAATAAAGGTGGAATGTAGCAAGTGAAACTATAGTTATGTTCAATTTCTAAGTAAAATGACTCACGAACCAACCCTTTCTTTGCCACATGCATATCCAACACCCTTAGGTCCTGTAGCATGCGTGATATCGGGATATGAAAGATATATAAATACATGATTTAAAAAGGCTACTCTCCGGTCTAAGGAATTAAGGGGAAACCTCAAAAAATTGATAAGGAAAATGAATTTCCGGAGTTAAGTTACCTAAAGCTTCATTTTAGGAAGCGGATAAAGAAAAAGGGTGCGGAATGTCATGCCCAAACTAGTAATGTAACCCCAACTCCTCCACAAGGACTGAACCATTTAGGAAGACAGTGAGACAAGATGAATTTTGTTAGATAAAGGCAAATGATATACCTTATTTACCGTAATAATATGTGTGTGGGTGGCAGTAAAAGATAGCAGGATTTTGGATATTAGGTGATGAGATTTTTAAATTCTATGGTGTAGTTTTATGAGCTGATCGGAAAAGAATAGCTGATTGAAGATAGCTTGCGATAAAGGCTTTGATTTGACCGAAAAGCGATGATAAGTGGTAAATAAGTGTTTGGTAAACATAAGTGAAAGTGTTATGACAAAGTAATAAGGCCGAAGGATGTTTCTCAAGTAAATAGATCAGCGGAAAGATGGTTATGGTAAGGACATCGATAACAAGACTAGAGTGGGACCCATAAAAACACAATTACTATTAAAGATAAGGATATTAGTAAATAAGTGGTATTTAAACTTTCCTAGCCAAAAATAGAATACATGACGTCCATAAGTGATGGTACCAAAAGTACATTAAGACGAGGAATCCTTAAAGGAATTCAAGCCGGTAATGTACAAGTTAACTAGTTGAATGACGGGTACAAAAAAACTCTAATACCAATTAAGGGGGGAAGTCAAATCAGTGGTAATGTTGAGACCGACTACAATTTGAATTGGAATACATCAAGCATTAGTTTGACCATGAATGTTAGCAAAACATTGAGGATATGTAAGTACAAGTAAGGATGAATGAAGCCCGATGTAAGAATATGACGAAGTGATGGTCCAATGTAGACAATAAGGAAAAGAGTTAAAGAATAAGAGCATGGGAAAAAGATATGAGAGGGCGAGTAATGGTAAATTTTGATTTTTCGAATGAACTAAAAACTCTATGAGAAAGATAATGTAATAGTCATAAGGTTTAAGGACATTGGTTCCAAAGGAAGTCGGAGTTAGGAAATAATGGCTGAAGCATTAACTCAAGTACGGTGACCACATGAGGATCAAGTAGAGCAACGCCTTGTAGAGGTTAGTACTTCGATGGAAAAAAAAGGGAAAGAATGACCCCTAGCATGAGCAATACTAAGGAATAGTACGAGTATGTCAAGGGTTCTCTTTTGGAATAGTTGTGTAAGAGATACCCGACAAATGTACAATCAAATATGACGTATAAAGGACCTCAAAGTTACAAGGGTCAAGTGTTGTGCTCTTAGTATTAAGTAAATGTTGTTCTCGGAAAAGCACAAGTCTAGAGTCAGTAAAAATAGTAGATGCCTAAGAAATAAGGCTAACAGAAGGGAAACGGCGTCAGAGGGGAGAAAATGTTTTGTTTCCAGGACTTAAAATTTAAAAGGGAAATTAAGGTAAATAGAAAGATTACTTAGGCGAATATGGGGTACGACTAAGGAATGATGAACCTATCTTAGGATGCATTGCGCTGCTTATAAAATATGCAGATTGGAGACGTTAATGGACAAGGAGATAGTGGATGATAGGGTCAAGTATTGTTGAAAAAGAGGGCCATTATGAGGTTTACAGGAAAGAATCGACCCAAATAGGTAATAGGTGGCCAGCCATAATGGAAACTAGACGGTGATGATTCCCCGAAGTCGAAAGCAAATGAACTCTTCCTAATATTTGGAATTGGAAGAGCGTCAAGACAGAGCCTCGTCTAGAGTCTATTGTGAGGTATTGTGATGTGGAGTGAAGGTAATAATGAGAACCTTATCAAGATCAAAGAATTAAATTTATTAATTGAGAACACCCAAGAAGATTCGCCCTTGGAATTGAAATATTACATAAGGACTAATGAGTGGTCTGAGGATCGTTGTGGGCTATCTCATCACCATTGGAAACTATTATGGGTCGGATATTAATGCCTAAATGACTCGTCAATATGCATCGAGACAACTAAGACTTCCTATACAATCAAATCTTAGCCGACAGTTTATCTTGAAGTTATCTCAAGTTGTTGTACGATTGCTCTTTATGATAAACAGTTGTTAGAGGAACCAGTCGAAAGAGGCTCTGAATGTTCAGGATTAATCTTACCCCTGTCCTAAGGGATTCAATTAAGATTTAGGGTTTAGACCACCAGACACAGGTAGTGAGTGAATGTATAGAACCTGGAACAAGTTTGGAATAATCATCTAAGAAACAATAACTATTAAATGACATACTACCAGATCAATAAAAATGGGTTATATATATAGAAATGGAGTAGGACTCTTATTAAATCACGAAAAGGGAAGTGACCCGAAGTAACAATATCAGTTTTGATGTAGTGAGTTATAAGAAAATGCTTGGATTATGCGGGGATGTTTAAGAGGCTTGGTTATAGGAGCGGGATATAACTTGACAAGAGAGGAAGATTTTATCTAAAATATTTGCGATCATAATACCAAACTTGGTCGAGAAATGCAGTAACGGACAAGTAAAGTATATTCCCAACCATAGATGTTTATTGGATATTCACTACAAATATTGCCATGATGGAAATGTAAAAGTGAAAAGAAACTTACTAAAGAAAGAAATTCCAAGACTAGTGAGTTATTCATAATTTACGTCTTTATGTATGACAATGTGAATATACTAAGAAAGTACCGTATAAGGATACAATAGAAAGATGAAAAGGGAGAATAGATAAAGAAATGGATTCAAATAGTCTTATCATTTTCAAAACCCTTGACTTTGACGTTCCACGACTTTTATTTATAACTTTAATTATGCTCCATACCTATGAGCTCTGTCACCTAAATCCCATTATGAGATAAAAAATTATAACGAAGAAATGAAAGACATAGTTCAGATGTCAGAATTCAATAGTTAGAATAAATTACAGTTTACTAAGCAACCTTATAAAAAGAGATGTACGATCGTGTGAGGGTCGATGTACCAACATTATTATGCTTATGTAATCCTATTAGGCAATAGCTATGGCATCTGATTGTGCGATAGGCTAAGATAGTCCTATGTACAAAAGAACTCTGCCAGAATTGCCAAAAAATATAAGAATTGCTAAACTCAGGTATTCTAAACTTCAAGTTCACATTAATATTCGTGCAATACGATCCTTCTATTCTCATTCTGTCAACCGAAGTTGATCCATGTACCTCATTTAGACACTGTTGATGAAACAAGTGTATTAGGTTCATCTCAGATGTCAGCATGAGAATGTTAAGGTGAGTTATGACTAACCTTTTTCTGGTTATTATAAGTACAAGCGGTCATGCGAGGTCAATCTGATGTTATCTTGTTACTATATTACCCTATGCGGTAGTGGATAGGTATTTGGGTTGCTTGACAGGTTTTGGATAGTCTTACTCACAAGAGAAACTCGGCCAAAACTTTTGAAAAACTTGAGAGTTAGAATATCCTCCACATTCGTGGATGAATATTTCTAAGGGGAGAAGGATATTACGCTTCGTAGTTTCACGTTCCATCACATTGTCAATTAATACCGGCATTCCGAGAAGATATGTGACCTTACGGAGGGTTAATGAGGGTTCATAGGTTGTCTATGGAAGTACCAGAGTTAATAGAAGTTCAACGGATCAAAGAAAATATGTTTTGTTAGAATTCACAATTTTTCAGAAAATAAGGTTCAAATGTACGGACCGTACAATTTGGAGCCTTCACCACCGAATTTCCTAAAAAATTTCAATTTTTAGTTTTGGATTTTATGGTCCAAATGGACGGTCACATTATTGTATGGACCATACATTATTGTACGGACCGTACATTTGTACTATCAATTTTGACGGTAGCTTTATTTTTCAAGTATATATTCTTGTTGCTCGATCAAAGCCCCAATTTTCTCCCCTCTTCCAGACCCTAACCCTCTGTAAAAACATTTCTTAAGACTCCTTAAGTGTTCTTAACAAAAATCCAAGATAAACTATGCAAGGTCAACATAAAGAACCCAGGTGAACACGACTAACTTCTATTTTTCATTGTTGTGATGGTTTTGGAGAAGTTTTGGTGATGAAGTAAATAGAGAATTGGAGTGTTGTTGATGGATTTGAGGTAAGTCTCATACTCTTTAGCTTACTCTTAGGCTTGTGCAAGGGTTTGAGTTAAGATTTATGGAAAACCTTAAGGAATTTGGTGTTCATGAACTTTGGAACCAAGTTATGTTGTAGAGGCTATTTTTATGCAATTTAAGCCACTAAATGGAGTTATAAAAGAATCAATATAATGATAGTAAGCAGTAGGAGTATGGGTAAAGGTGGTTGGGTCGAAATTTGTTGAATTTGAACTAGAAATAACCTTATGAAGTATTGTCTACAAGTTGTTCGATGAAATGTCCTAGTAAACTTTGGTTTAAGTTATGGATTTGATATTGTTGCAAGCCATTCGTATAATATAGATAACCATTCGTAGAGCTTTCAAAGACCAGTGGAACTTAAGTAGATTTGATGACAAGGTATGTAAGGCTCACTTCCTTCTTTTTGGTATGATCAATATTGAAATGATTACAAAATGAAATCCGATAAATACTCTACTCTTAAGTCCTTAAGAAAGTACTCGTGATTCTCCTATAAATATGTTGTTATGTATTACCATCCATCATTGATATTACATTCTCGTTCCAAGGCACTCTTTTGATGTTAGTAAAAGTCAGGTCCTTATTGTTTCCTGAATGCTAAGCTAATAATGTGATGAATGGTTCTTTTGTAGTAGTTCGAAAGAGTAACCTGTGATGTGTTAACCCTCATAAGAGAGTTAGAGGTGTAACGACCTTATGTCACTCTGATGAGTTCAAGGAGTATTCGGTAATAATTAAAGAGGTCATCATATGCATGTATTATATATCTATATTTCCCTCAGAGGCCTATGGAATTATATACACGGTTATACAGCTACATGATTGATGATATTGCCCAGAGAGGCCTATGGCGCTATTGCGCAGTTTATATAGATATGATATTGATAATACTTCCCCTAAAGGCCTACGACGTTATATATACACGATTATACGTTATTATGCATATTATGGCCCATAGAGGCACTCAGAGTACATGTTGTCCTTCCACTACTTTACTTTAGGGTTGCGCATTCAGTTATAATTTTAGCTTATGCTTTATTTACAACATTGTACTTATTTATAGTTTTAGCCTTACATATTCAGTACATCTTTCGTACTGATGTCCCTTTCTGGGAAATTGCATTTCATGCCCTCAAGTACCGATAGATATGCAGACGATTCCTCACAGTAGGTGAATTGACTCACCTGAAGGTTGTCACACTCATTTCTTTCGGAGTAATTTAGTGAGCTGATAGTATGATGGTTGTATATATATGTATAGTTGGGTATTGTAGGGCCTTATCCCGACCATATGTTGTTGATATACTCTCTAGAGACTTATAGACTATTATTTTGTATATGGTGGTCTTGTGTGGCGTTGTTGGCCTCTTTAGCAGACTGTTGAGTACTTATCGGCCTTGTTATATATATATATATATATATATATATATATATATATATGTTCGATACAAGTATCTCATTTCGATCTCCTCCCTCTCTTCTTAGATTTGTTTAAAAGGCAGAAAGGAATAGGCTAAGGGTCGTACCTTAATGATCCCTAACCAACTCGGATAAGTCAGATACGAGGGAAAGATCCCATAAAAGAGAGATTGGATTCCCTTTCCGATGCAGTTCACGATGCGGAGCTGCCCTGCCTTTATTCCTCGAAATTGAGTGGGCAACAAAAATTGAAATAGGTTGGGCCTTTTCTGCCTACAGGTGATGGAGTCTTTGTTTAGATAATCATTTACCAGAGGCCTTGTCGGCCCATGTGTTGTGGGTGTGACAAATATGGTATCAAATTAGGTCAGTGCTAGGGATGTCTACAAGCTGTGTCTAGTAGAGTCTTGCTTATGGGTGTGTGACACTTATAAACATGAGGCTACATGGAATTTAGGATGTTACCTTCCTTGAAATCTAGATTGTGCGTTAGAAGTAAAGTTGTACGTATTTGAATTCCGATTTCCTCACCTTGGTTCTCTTTTTCAGTAATGCCAATATTAAAGGAAAGTACTGTAAGCGGGAAAGTAGTCAGAAATGCGAGGGAATGTACCAACCGATTGCCACCCATTAATATGGATTCAAGGACTATAAAGACACCAAAAGGAAATGTGAGTTACTCTATAGAAGAAGATCCATCTATGGAAGAAGATCCGTCTTTGGAAGAGGATCTGTCTATGTAAGAAGATCTGTCTATGTAAGAAGATCTGTCTATTGAGGAGGACCCATCTGAGACCCTAGAAGAATCGCCCTTCCGAGTGCCATTAATTCTAGTGGTGTTACCAGATTAGGTCCTCTGAGACCCTAGAAGAATCGCCCTTCCGAGTGCCATTAATTCTAGTGGTGTTACCAGGTTATAAGAGGGCCCACATAATACCAAAATTATCAATGCATAGGTCATTTTCTATCAATTTAGGTGTGAGTGGTACCATGTATGCAATGGCGCCTCTAGTCATCTTTCCAGAGCAGGGTCATGTTCAGATCCCCTACGGATTAGGCCTTTTGAGAAACCAAGGAGCCCATTATCATAGAAATAGGTTAATCAAGCTTCTCCAAGAACAAGTAGAGGTGAGGAAGAAGTAAGTAGTAGATGGACCAAAAGGTTTGGAATGGAGGTAGGTAACAAAAGATTAGCGTTGCGAGATTTGTCAAATTAAAGCTCCGGGTAGAATTCAGGAAAGCACAAAGAGATGTTGGAAATAGTAAACCACGCTGAAAATAATGTGGAAGGAGGAATGATGGATCATAATTATGCGATACCAAGTTATGTTCTGGATGCGGAGCCTTGGACCATAAGGCTAAAGAATGCCCCGAGGTACTTCAGTCGTTGTGCCATCAGTATGGACAAGTGCATTATGGGCAATGTCCCAGTGAAGTTAAAGAGTGTTATTGGTGTGGAAGCAGAGGCCATAAAGTATATATATATCTCTAATATTGAGTTAAAGGGTGTCACACCTCAAACAATGGCCTGGGCGGAACACGGCACTCGGTGCCTGAATGCATGCGACCGAGAAAATCACATGGTTTTCTTGACAACACGGACATCAAACATTCTAATAATAATGATTTGAAGACATCTAAAGAATTTACTAAAAACATAGTCTGAACTATAATAAGCGAAAATATCTAAAAATGACATGTAGAGTCTGAAAATAATGCTGCCATGACCGAAATAACATGATACTAGACTAGTTTATGAAACCTCTGACATGAGTCTAAAAACTGTCTACTAGGACAAGGCCCCAACATACCTCTACTAATAATGCATCATCATAAAATACTATACTGACACCCCGAATGAGATGGGGCTCACCAAACAGCTGAATCTGAAGTAATCCTACTGAGCAGATGCGTCTCTCTAAAACTCAACACATGTACCGTGAAGTTCAAGCTCTATGGAAAGGTACATTAGTATATTTGAATTGTACTGTATGTAAAGCAACTGAAAGAAATAAGCAGGTACAAGAAATAATAGGGATATGAACTAAAATTGAAACATGAGTATAATATAACATGTATAAAATCTATAAATTGTAATCATATATATATACATATATATCATAATCCTTTATAAATTCGAGCCATCTCCTCTACTTGAGATTCAACTCCCACTGTTTGAAAATATACTGAAGGCTCTTGTGATCTGTGTAAATATCAACGTGAACTCCATACAAATAGTGATGCCATATCTTGAGTGCAAAAATCATGGCTGCTAATTCTAAGCCATGAGTCAGATAGTTCCTTTTATGAGACTTAAGCTATCTGGAGGCATAAGCTATAACCTTTCCATACTGCATTAAAACACACCCAAGACTAACTCCTAAAGCATCACAATATACAATGAATCCCTCGGTTCCCACTGGCAATGTTAACACTGGAGCAGAAGTTAGCCGCATTTTCAATTCTTCGAAACTACGCTTACAAGCATCTAACCACTGAAATTTTACCGAGTCAACATGGTCAATGAAGATGATATGGAAGAATAACCCTATATGTAGCGCCTGTAATAGCCTGCCAGACCCAATAAACTCCAAATATCTGAGGTAAAAGTGGGTCTGGGCCAATTCTTAACAGCGTTTATTTTCTAAAAATTAACCTGGACGCCTTCACCTGAAATCACAAGGCCTAAGAATGCCACTGACTTAAGCCAAAATTCACACTTGGAAAATTCTGCGTAAATCTCGCGATCCTTAAGTGTCCGTAACACTATTCTAAGATGTTATTCATTATCGGCCTCACTACGGGAATATACTAGAATATCATTAATGAAGATAATAACAGAAAGACCGATATAAGGCTTGAAGACCCAATTCATAAGGTCCATGAAAGTAGCTGGAGCATTTGTCAATTCAAATGACATGACACAAACTTCAAAATGTCCATAACGAGTTCTGAAAGCAGTTTCTGGAATATCAACTTTCTTAACCTTAAGCTGATGGTAGCCTAATCTGAGGTTAATCTTAGAATAACACTGAGCACCCTGAAGTTGGTCAAATAAATCATCAATTTTGTGGAGAGGATACTTGTTCTTAATTGTGACCTTGTTCAACTGCCAGTAGTTAATCTAAAGACCTATCATTCTTCCGAAAAAACAAAATTGGTGCACCTCAAGGTGAGAAACTTGGTTTGATGAATCCCTTATCAAGGAGATCTTTGAACTGGGCTTTTAATTCTCATAACTATGGTGGAGCCATTCTATATGGTAGAATAGATATCGGCTTAGTGCCAGGAAGTAGATCAATTCTATGTCAATCTCCCTGTCAGGAGGAACTCTGGGAAGATCCTCAAGAAAGACTTTTGGGAACTCATTGACAACTGGTACGAACTGAAGAGTTGGCGTCTAGGTATCTTCATCCATAACCCAAACTAGATGGTAGATATACCCATTGGATATCATCTTTTTGGCTTTGAGATAGGAAATAAACCTACCCATAGGTGCTACTGCATCACCCTTCCATTCAATGACTGGTTCACTAGGAAATTCAAATTTTACAACTTTGGTTCTACATTCTATTGTGGCATAACACGAAGATAACTAATCCATGCCCATGATTACATCAAAATCTACCATTTATAACTCTACCAAATTGACTATGGTAATGCGGTGATAGACTCTAACTAGATAACCCCTACAAACCCATCTGGCTATAACAGACTCACCAACTGAAGTGGACACTTCAAAGGGCTCATGCAACTTTTCAGGTTCTATCCCAAAATTTTTAGCGACAAAAGGGGTTACTACGACAAAGTGGATTCAGGATCCGTAAGAGCTTAAACGTCAAAAGTGAATATGGTGAGTATACTTATGACCACATCTGTGCGGGCCACTATCCTATCGGCCTGATAGTGCATACAAGTGGTTTGGACCTCCTCCTGCATTACCGAACTTAGTTGTACCATGCCTTAATTGGGCTTGAGAATTATGAGGGATTGCTAAATTGGCAGACCGAGCCATATTACCTCATGTACCCTACCTTGCTGAAAGGCAGTCTCGCTGAAAATGACCTTGCTATCCGCACTCAAAATAGACATCCATACCCAAGTGACACTTTCCTGGGTACCTCTTACAACACTCGCAGTAGAGTGGGTGGCTGAAAGTACGTTGACCCACACTGGCCTGTGATTGGGAGCCTAATGCTCTAAAGTTCTGTTTCTTATTATCATTCCTGAACTTTGGGGCTAGGGCACTAGCTGATGATGGAGTAGGTCCTGATGACAAGTTTTTGAAGAACTATCTGTCTCCACCTCTCCCATGACTAAAGTGACCTGAAGACTTGGCTCTTTTATTGAATTCCTTGTCTTTCTTCTTCTGTAATGGTTCCTCTTCCTTTAACGTGTTCTCATTACCCTGTAACGTGTTCTCATTCACAACTTGACCGTCATTTTCAAAAGTGAAGATCGACGGTTTCTTTGATGGACCGTAAAACATTTTATGGTCTGTACTTCTTGCCATCAAATTTCCTCTGTAGAGCTAAACCTGGTTTTCGAATGTAAACTCCCCGTTTTGGTTTCCTACACTCGTGGATCATGAAGAAGGCTTAGTTTGAAGGTACGGGGTGTTACAAGGGGAATAGTAGGCCTCGATGTTATTCAGAGTTACGCTACTAACCAGGTATGTTTATAATGTTATTGAGGTTAAGTGTGTTTGTGCTTATGATCGATTGGTTATCGTTGTTGTAGTAAGTGTGTCATACATATATATATATAGACAGTAAATGGATAATAAAAGTGGAAGGTAGTGAGTGAAACTATAGTTATGTTCAATTTCTAAGTAAATGACACATGAACCAACCCTTTATTAGCCACATGAATATCCAACACCCTTAGGTCCTGTAGTATGTGTGATATCGGGACATGAAAGATATATGAATATGTGATTTAAAAAGGTTTCTCTCGGATCCAAGGAATTAAGGGGAAACCCAGACAAATGATAAGGAAAATGGATTTCCGGAGTTAAGTTACCTAAAGCTTCATTTTAGTAAGTAGTGAAAGAAAAGGGGTGCGGAATGTTATGCCCAAACTAGTAACATAACCCCAACTCCTCCACAAAGATAGAACCATTTAGGAAGACCGTGAGACAAAATGAGTTTTGTCAGCTAAAGGCACACGATATACCTTCTTTACCGTATCAATATGTGTGTCGGTGGCAGTAAAAGATAGCAGGGTTTTCGATGTTAGGTGATGAGATTTTTGAATTCTATGGTGTACTATTATGAGACGATCAGGCAAGAATAACTGATTGAAGATAGCTTGCAATAAAGGCTTTGATTTGACATAAAAAAGACGATAAGTTGTAAAAGGGTGTCTGGTAAAGATAAGTGAAAGTGTTATGACAAAGTAATGAGGCCGAAGGATGTTTCTCAAGTAAATAGATCAGCGGAAAGATGGTAATGGTAAGGACATCGATAACAAGACTAGAGTGGGACCCATAAAAACACAATTACTATTAAAGATAAGGATATTAGTAAATAAGTGGTATTTAAACTTTCCTAGCCAAAAATAGAATACCTGACGTCCATAAGTGATGGTACCGAAAGTACATTAAGACGAGGAATCCATAATGGAATTCAAGCTGGTAACGTATAAGTTAACTAGTTGAATGACGGGTAGAGAAAAGCTCTAATACCAATTAAGGGAGGAAGTCGAATCAGTGGTAAGACTGAAATCGTCTACAATTTGAATTGGAATACATCAAACATTAGTTTGACCACGAATGTTAGCAAAATGTTGAGGATATATAAGTAGAAGTACGGATGAATGAAGCCCTATGTAAGCATATGACGAAGTGATGGTCCAATATAGACGATAAGGAAAATAGTTAAAGAATAACAGCATGGGAACAAGATATGAGAGGGAGAGTAATGGTAAATTTTGATTTTCCGAATAAACTAGAAACTCCATGAGAAAGATAATGTAATAGCCATAAGTCTTTAGGACATTGGTTCCAAAGGACGCTGGAGTTAGGAAATAATGGTCGAAGCATTAACTCAAGTACGATGACCACATGAGGATCAAGTAGAGCAATGCCTTGTAGAGGTTAGTACTTCGATGGAAAAAAGGGGCAGGATGACCCCTAACATGAGCAATACTAAGGAATAGCACGAGTGTGTCAAGGGTTCTCTTTTGGAATAGTTGTGCAAGAGATACCCGACAAATGTACAATCAAATATGACATATAAAGGACCTCAAAGTTACAAGGGTGAAGTGTTGCGCTCTTAGTATTAAGTAAATGTTGTTCTCGGAAAAGCACAAGTCCAGAGTTAGTAAAAATAGTAGATGCCTAAGAAATAAGACCAATAGTTGGGAAACAACGTCAGAGGGGAGAGGATGTTTTGTTTCCACGACTTAAACGAAAAAGAGAAATTAAGGTAAATTTAATTGGGACGATACAAATTGAAAAAGAATACCTGAGAAAATATGGGGTACGACTAAGGAATGGTGAACCTATCTTGGGATGCATAGCCTCACTTATAGAATATGCATATTGGAGATGTTATAGGAAGCAAGAAATTCAGACATAATGGACTGGGAGGTAATAGACGATAGGGTCGAGTACCTTTTAAAAAGAGGACCATTATGAGGGTTATAGGAATGAATCGACCTAATTAGGTAATAGGTGACCATCCATAATGGATACCAGAGGTGATGATTCCCCGAAGCATAAGGCAAATAAACTTTTCCTTAAATTGGGAATTGGAGGAGCATCAAGACAAAGAGCCCCATTTAGATTCCATTGGGAGGTATTGTGATATGGAGTAAAGGTAATAACGGGAACCTTATCAAGATCCAAGAATTAAATATATTGATCAACAGCACCCAAAAAGATTCGTCCTTGGAATTGAAACATTACATAAGGACTATTGAGTGGTCCGAGGATCGTTGTGGGCCATCTCATCGCCGTTGGAAACTATTATGGGTCAGGAGATTAATTCCTAAATCACTCGTCAGTCTGTCTTAGGATAATTATCACTTCCTATACAATTAAAGCTTGGCCGAAAATTCATCTTGAAATTATCTCGAGCCGGTGTATAATTTCTCTTTAGGATAAATAGTTGTTGGAGGAACCAGTCGAAAAAGGCTTTGAATGTTTAGGATTAACCTTACCCCTGTCATAAGGGAATCAATTAAAATTTAGGGTTCAGACCACCGGACACAGGTAGTGAGTGAATGTATGGAACCTGGAACAAATTTGGAATAACCATCTAAGGAACAATAACTATTAAACGACATACTACCAGATCGATAAATACGGGGTTATATATATAGTAAGGGAGTAGGACTCTTATCGAATCACGAAAAGGGAGTAGGACTCTTACAGTTTCAGCCTTACATATTCAGTCCATCTTTCGTACTGATGTCCCTTTCTGAGACACAGCGTTGCATGCCCGCGGGTACATATAGATATGCAGAAGATTCCTCATAGTAGGTGTGTTGTATATAAGGAGGGGTGAGCGAGGGTAAGTTGGTCAGAGTTTGGTTGGAAACAGATTGACACGAAAATGGGGGCGAGTGAAGGTTGTCGGGTGGGACATTTTTCCCGGGCAGTGGGCGTTTGGATGGGTACACAAGTAGTTTTGGGTGGAAGGGGGGTAAGGCGTTTTGTTGGATTTTTGTACATTAGTTGATGATTGTATTGGTGGTCGGTGTGTGGTTGTTAGATGATGGTAAGGTGGCGGAAACTGGCTGGAACAGTGAGGTTATCGGTAAGGGTTATTTTGCGGACTGTTTGATATTGTTGGGGTTGGGCGGATATGTATGGGTGGTTTTGGTTAATAGCCTTTGGTATGGGTGTTTAGGAAGTGTTATGGTGTATGATGGTGAGAGGAATAGGGTTGTTTGCACAAGGAATGGACATGAGGTTGCTAAGTGCAAACCCGAGTACAAACCAAGTAAGGGTCAGTCGAAATAGACAATGATAGAGACGCGAGGTTGCTATGGGAAAGCTTGAGTCGACGCAAAGTGGGGTAGGCCAATTGGACAAGGATTTGACCGAGGTTGCTAAGTACAAGCTTGAGAACAAACCAAGTGAGGGAGGCCAATGACCTTGTGATAATAACCGGATAGGCCCTTGGCTTGGGTTTGGTTGGATCACAAAAGTTCCAACTTCAACTTGCACCGAGGGGAACCTTAGTTTTCGTTTAGCTAGATTACAAAAGTTCTAACTAGACGTGCATCAAGGGGTTGACCCACAAAAGGATTGAGGTTTGGACCACTAAAGGACCGATGGCCCACAAAAGGACCAACTAAGATAAACAACACAAAAGTTGAGTAACATAACAAATGAGTAAAACTCAAATATTTTTCATAAATCTTCCACATATATTTACATCAACTATATGTCCTATTTATACTAGTATTTATATCTTTCGAGAAGACAATTAAACAGACAAAAACTTGAACCACTTTCGGCCAAATGGGAAAGGAATTGGGGGGGGGGGGGGGGGGGTTTGGCCGAATGTGAAAGGGAGGGGTGGTTCGGACATCTCTTGATGTTCTCTAAGCCACTCTTTTGTGTCTTCCATATAGATGAGTGCATATTTCCTTGGAAGCTTCTTCTTCAAGATGGTTCTTGGCCTTGTCACCCTAATATATTACATGACATATTAACTATGTCCTAATGAGAGCTAGTAGTTATGCTAGGAATTAAATAAGCTAAAAGAAAAATGGTCTCGGACAAGAACTACATAAAGGCCGAAAATAAGCATGTTCTTTCTTGGATATTCACATCCAATCTTCAAATTCACTCCACAATCCATTCCATATTAAGCATATCACCATGTGATGGACGGAAATCTTTTGCACTCTTCGCAAGTTACCTCGTGGCTCATGTTGAGAGAGTAGGCTCGTGGAATTTCTCTTATCAATCCCCCCTTCTTTAACAAAATTTGTCCTCAAATTCTCGTCATCTATGTATGGGGATAAGTCTCCGACATCAAACACATGACTAATACTTCCATATCCATCCGGTGGTTCCACCTTGTAGAAAGGATCGGAATATGAGACAAAAGGTTTAGAGTTCTAAAAATGTCCCCGTCGGACCAAGGATCCCACAAGAATAAATGCCTTTTCATAAGTAGAAGAATGGAACCGTGTACCACCCAAATTTTCACTAGAGAAAGTAATGGATCTTTTGTCGTGAATCAAAGCAGTACCAACACCAACTCCAACTCCACCTTCAAATTCAAATAACTTCTTGTGGCTTGAAGTAGTTAGAGCCGGTGCTTCACATATCCTTTCCTCTAAATTTTCCAAAGATCTTTGTGCTCTTTGGAACCATTTAAACTCATCATTTCCCATTAGTTCCGTGATAGGGGCAGCAAGGGCACAACAATCTCGAGTAAAAGTAACCAAACCATGGAAACTTGTTACCTTACTTATATTCATAGGCTTGGGCCAATTCCAGATGGCTTCCACCTTGAATGGATCCATATGAATACCCTCGTATGATACTATGTATCCTAAGGATGGGATACTAGTAATCATAAGAGCATACTTCTCTAACTTTCCACACAACCTTACATCTTCCTTCAAATACAAGTCTGCAATATGTGTTGCATCATCGGTCTTGCGACAAGCAATGAAGTGAGCCATCTTCGTGAATCTATCCACAACCGTCATGATAGAGTTTTTGCCCCATTGTGTTCTTGGTAACCCGAGGATGAAATCCAAGCTCATATATTCCCATGGTCGCTCCGGAGCCGGTAAAGGAGTATACGATTCTTTGTGGAAGAATCTTTTAGCCTTTCGACAAGTGAAACGCTTTCTTACAACTCCATTTACATCTTCGAACTCAGGATCTCGTTCATGGCACTCCTTTATCACTTCAAATCCCAATAATTTTTGTTCAATCATGGTTAACATTATGTGCCTTTGGGAAAGTGCATCCGCTACTATGTTAGGCTTGCCATATTTGTATCTCGTAGAGAATATAAAAGTTTGCAAGTGTGCTACCCACTTAGCATGATTTGGATTTAGGTTTCTTTGCCTACACAATTCGAATGGCATCATAAGCCATCCGTACAAACCATACTTGATCTTGAAAACCGTTTTCCATTCACCTTCCTCTCGGGTCCTCATGTGATTTAGCCACTCCTCAAATCTATTGTGGCGAACAACTTGGCCCTACCCAATTCATCCATTCTCGGCATATGGGACTTATACCTCATGGTGATGTTGTAGACCGCTCGGCTATCCATACACATGCACCAAACTTCATATTTCTTCCGCACCAATAAGGTGGGTGCCATACATGGACTAACGCTCTCCCGGACCAAGACTTTATTTAGTTGTTCTTGCAACTCCTTAGCCTCTTCCGGATTGCAACTATCATATGGATGATTAAGTAATGAACTTGTTGGAATAACATCAATAGCATGTTCACTCCTTTTGGTTGTGGGTAACCCGAGTGCAAGATCATCTGGAAGTACATCGTCCAAGAGTTCCTTTAAGTCAGCATTTTCAACCGCATCTATAGAACTCCCTTTCTTCGATTCTTCTTCTATCTTTCGGGCATCGAGTAAGAGTGCCTCGAATATCTCCTTGGATTTCTTAGCATTTTTTATCTTCATTTTCTTCACCTCACTACATGACAATGGCATGAACCAAATCTTTTTATCATCATTTTGAAAGTAATAGACATTTTTTTCTTCATCATGTTGCACCTTCTGATCAAATTTCCATGGCCGACCCAATAAAATATGACACGCATCCATAGGTAGGATGTCACACCATATTTCATCTTCATACCTACCAACCCGAAAACTAATAAGGTCTTATTTCACTACCTTTATCTCTTCATCTTCGTTCAGCCATGGGAGAGCATATGGTTTTGGATGGCTGCGGGTAGGCAAGTTTAATTTGTTCACCATTTCTACGGAGGCCATATTGGTACAACTTATTCCAGCAATGATCACATTGCTTACTTTGTCATTCACCTTGCATCGAGTGTAAAATAGTTTCTCTCTTTGTGCCTCCTCATGTTCTTCAAGTTGAACATTCAACACGCGTTGGAGTACTAAACTTTCACTTTTCTCCACAAGATCAACATCTTCCTTTAAGACCTCGTTGACTTTGGGTTCCTTAATAACAAAGGAATTCATACAGTTTTGATACTCTTTCCTTTTATGCCTTGGGCTGTTTTTTACAACCCCGGACTTGGCATTATTTGTCATGGCATGCCCTGCAAATTCTCTTCTTAAGATTTGCCCTTTTTTCGCAAAGATGTCACTCACGATCCTCCGAAGTTCTTTTGTCGTGTAAGCCATAACGTCAAGGTGTGGGACGGGATTGCCTTGCTCTGATACCAATCTGATGTATATAAGAATGGGTGAGTGAGGGTAAGTTGGTATGAGTTTGGTTGGAAATGGATTGACACAAAAATGGGGGCGAGTGGAGGTTGTCGGGTAGGACTTTTTTGCCGGGCAGTGGGTGTTTGGAGGGGTACACAGGTAGTTTAGGGTGCAAGTGGGCTAAGGAGTTTTGTGGGGTTGTTCTAGACGAGTTGAGGATTGTATTGGGGGTCGGTGTATGGTGGTTGGATGATGTTAAGGTGGCGGAAATGGGCGGGAACAGTGAGGTTATCGGTAAGGGGTATTTTGCGGATTGTTTGATGTTGTCTAGGTTGGACGTATATGTATCGGTGGTTTCGGTTAATGGCCTTTGGTGTGGGTGTTTGAGAAGTTTTATGGTGTATGATGGTGAATGGAATAGGGTTGTTTGCACAAGGAATGGACACAAGGTTGCTAAGTGCAAGCCTAAGTACAAACCAAGTGAGGGTCGGTCGAAATAGACAATGATAGAGACGCGAGCTTGCTATGGGAAAGCTCAGGTCGACACCAAGTGGGGTAGGATAACTGGACAAGGATTTGACCAAGGTTTCTAAGTACAAGCTCTAGAACAAGCCAAGTGAGGGAGGTCGATGACCTTTTGATAGTAACCGGATAGGCCCTTGGCTTGGGTTTGGTTGGATCACAAAAGTTCCAACTTCAACTTGCAGCGAGGGGAACCTTAGTTTTGGTTTAGCCCGATTACAAAAGTTCTAACTAGACTTGCACCAAGGGGTTGACCCACAAAAGGATCGAGGTTCGGAACACAAAAGGATTGATGACCCACAAAAGGACCAACTAAGATAAACGACATAAAAGTTGAGTAACTTAACAAATGAGTAAAACTCAAATATTTTTCATAAATATTCCACATCTATTTACATCAACTATATGTCCTATTTATACTAGTATTTAGACCTTTCTAGAAGACAACTATATAGACAAAAGCTTGAACCACTTTCATCCAAATGGGAAATGAAGGGAGGGTTTGGCCGAATGTGAAAGTGGGGTAGTTCGGCCAACTCTTGATGTTCTCTAGGCCACTCTTTTGTGTCTTCCATATAGATGAGTGCATGAACTTAGTCCATTCACGAATCATCCACTTGGAATACGTTGGGAAGCGTTCATCTCTAGCATGTACCTTGGCTGAATGGAAAGGGGAAATGCTTGGCCAACCCTTCATGTTCCCTAGGCCATTCTTGGTGTCTTCTATGTAGCAAAGTACGTGAACTAGTTAGTTCATGAATTATCTCATTGGAAGCTTCTTCTTCTAGATGGTTCTTGGCCTTATCACCCTATTATATTACACGACACATTAACTATGTCCTAAGGAGAGCTAGTAGTTAAGCTAGGAATTAAATAAGCTAATACAAAAATGGCCTCATCCAAGACCTACATAAATGCCAAAAATAAATATGTTCTTTCTTGGATCTTCACGTCCAATCTTCAATTCGACTCCACAATCCATTTCATATTAAGCATATCACCATATGACAGACGACAATCTTTGGCACTCTTCGCAAGTCACCTCGTGTCTCATGTTGGGAGAGTAGGCTCATGGCCTTTCTTTCATCTAGGTGACTCGACTCAGCTGAAACTTGTCATGCTTCTTTCTTCTGGAGCTGTTTAGTGAGCTGATAGGTATGATAGTTGTATGTATCTATATAGTTTGGTATGATCGGGCCCTGTTCTGACCAGATATTGTTGATATACTCTTTAGAGGCTTGTAGACAGTCGTTTTGTGTATGGTGGTCTTGTATGGACTTGTCAGTCTGTTCAACATACCATTGAGTACATGTCGACCTTGTTATATATATATATATATATATATATATATATACATATATGTATATGTTAGGCCTTTTCTGTGTGCAGGTGATGGTGTCTTTTTTATGATAATCATTTATCAGAGGTTTTGTCGGTCTATGTGTTATTGAGTATGTCACAGGTATTAGGATTAGTATGCTCGGGCCTTAGGGCCGGGTGCCAGTGATACCCCTCAAGGTTAGGGTGTGACATAGGGGACCCACGAAGTCCATATACTCCTCTAGAATTTCTCAATAGAGCTCAGCTCTTGGCTATAATAACTATTGCAGGCGTGCAACCCGTACCCCCACATATCATCATCATCTCAATATTGTCAATAATATCACAAGTGTTATTACCTTCCCGGTCTCTTGGACCCACAACATTTTCATACCACTGTCATATCAATATCATCAGAACCATGAGTTTATGAATGCAAATGACAATTCAAGGCAAGAAATAAGAATATATGAGATGCAACCAAATATAAGAGATGAATATCACATGCTTTCAGAGTTCAACAACAAGTAATCCAAGTACAATCAGGATATCATCTCAAAGAAGGTGTGATGAATAAGAACAACAATAGAAAATATGGCGATGAGCCCACATAATGGCGACAAGCTCATTCAACAATAGTCGGAATCAGCTTAAGGCTGATTTCCTGAATCACCCATCATCATAGTTCAACATCGGTACCCACTCAAGCGTTCATCACAACCACTAGAGTGGGACCCCCAAACACACGTATTACCCTTCAACATTTATAACTAATTACGTACTTCTATCGGAGTCTAATACGAGTAAACCATAGCGACCTCATTGCCGAGTGGGTGCCACAAACTCCTCAAATGGTACCATATCGATACTGGAGTAATAGTTATTGTTATACGCAAACTCTGGAAAGGGGAAGTGTTAGTACCAATGACCACCAAAATCAATAACACAGGCTTGTAACATGTCCTCCAATATCTGAATAGTCTGCTCGGACTGACCGTCGATCAGGACCAGTTATCCCATTGTAAAGCATCATATTGAAGTTATTATAACAATACTTTTTGATTCACATTCTTTGTCTCAATACTTGTGTTTTCATACTAGCGGAATACTCAATCTGGAAGCCTTATCACGATGTTTCTAGCAGGCTCAGACTAATTATTCCTTAATGTTATCTTGTTATCCTTTATTCGCATTATTTATTAGCTAATATATTTGCCAAATTAGTCACTTGAGACCCACGTGTTTTTGACCACGTGTATAAATTCAACTGTAATTATATACGGGTAAACATATGTGAGTGTAGCATAATTTAGTCTTAAAATAGCTTCACTAAGCTGAACTCTATTCAATAAATAAGCAGTTACTTTAAATACTTCTCATTACAGCACGTGAGCAGAAGTCTTTAACATTTTTAGGTAATAAGAAGAGCTCAAATCTCAAAGCACCACTCAGATTATCAAATAGAAGAAATCCAAATTTCAAAGCACTAGCTTTTCACGTGAGCTATTTCTTGCCGGTCACTTAACTGCATTCCGGATTAGAATAGGATTTGTGCGCCTCCTCCTTTGCTAGCTTGATTTTTGCAGGAGAGTTATTATAATTTGACCTTGTTTAGTACGTCTTTTTTGATTTTGAAGACCATGTCCATTTAGATTTTAAAAGTATTTTCTCTCTCAAATTTCATCACCTCAACCCCTATGTAAAAGGGTTTTGGTCTTGGTTTTTCATCATACTTTGGAGGCTCTCTAACAAGTAAGTTGTCTTCTTCCTTTCCTCTTCTTCTTTTATTTTTGTCACCTTTTTACATTCCATCACGTTTGTGGTAGAAAATTCATATATTGTTATAGAAACATCCAAAATATGAACTATTTGATTTTTCCAGAAATTAGATTTCATGATATACAGCTTATCCAAATTTCATTATTAAACTCCTACAATATCTTTTTATATGATTTTTTAAAGTTAGCTTTAAATTCTATCAAGCTTAAAGTTTCATATTTGTGGGGCTTCACTAATATTTCTATATCATGATGTAGGAACATCGAAATCGCAATTCATTTAATTCACCCGAATTTAGACACAAAGGGATAGAATATATCCGAAATTCAGAATTGGAAAGCTTCAAGACTGTTCCAGATAATATTATGAAGTCGACTTCAAATTCCAACACGTCGACAGTTTCAGATTTGTGCGATTACATCAAAATAATTGTATCTTGACGTAGGAATGTCGAAATTGTAAGTGGTTTGATTCTCACAAAACAAGACATAAAAGTATACAACATATTTGAAAATCAAAATTTAACACCTTCAATATCATTCTAGATGAATTTTTGAAGTCGGATGCCGGCAGCTTTAGGTTAGAGCAACTTCACCAAACAATTTATATCTTCATGTAGAAGTATTTAAATCATGCACCATTTTGGTTGATAGAAATCAGACTTCAAGATCTTCATTATCACCAAAATTCATGGCGCAAGTCTCCCCCACTTGGTCTAGACAATTTAAGTTTTGAACTCGGCTTCTAAATCTGAAACGTCTTGACCTGTAACGATCATTCTTGTACTTGTGTTTTCTTTGTGATGTCTTTTCTTTCTACAAAACAATGGACATGTTCTTTCTCCATAATGACGAAATATCGACAGAATATTCATATCGACGGAATACCCATAACTACAAAATATCCATTTCGATGGAATATTGAAGGATAAATCCACGACAATGAATATCCATATCGGCATAATATTGAAGGCCAAATCCACGATGAAAAATATCCATATCGAAGGACAAACTCATGACGGCAAATATCCATATCGACGTAATATCAAAGGACAAACACCTCCCAAAATTCACATCACAAGTACAAGAGCCACTACAATACAATACAAGTCTGAATACATAAATACATTGTCTGAATAATAAAAGACAGAATAATAAAAGGGATAGAGAGAGAAAGGGTGTTGGAGAATAGGCAGGCAACTCACCTCGATCTCCAATCAATAGTACTCGGACTCAATGCACTCCATGGGGTCTGCGTCCGCTTTCTCACCGGTCGCAGAAAGTCTTTTAAGAAAAAGGCTTCCCTAAAGTACTCGGAATCGAATATGCACCATAAAGTAGTGCAGAAAGTGTAGTATGAGTACGAAAGCATGTGTACCCAATATATCTCATAGACCAACAACGAAGAAGTAGTGACAAGATTTGTAAGAAACCATCTTTTAGCGTTGCAAGTCTACATTACACGTAAGAAATAAGTTTTTACCGAAATAGAGGATAATCAAGTGACAAGTAAGGTCAAGTAATAAAATAAGCACATAATCAGATAAGAATGAAGTATGCAACGCAATGAAATACCTCAATACCAAATCCTCTCCAATACTCGCATATACATGACATTCCTCGATAATATTTGGGAGTTCGTGACCCATGAGGGACTCGTGAGGTCCATATACCTATTACAGAGTGAAACTCGATCCAGAACCTTTTGCAGTGTGCAACCTAGCTATATATACCTTGCATGCAACCCGATCCATATACATGTTGTGGCGTGCAACCCTATCCAAATACTTATTGCGGCGTGCAATCCTATCGACATACCTCAATAGAACCGAAATGAATGGACAAGAGAAAATATATTTATACATGTCCATGCTAAGAAACAATAACCACAAAATATATGAAATCACTAAACTAATCTAATTACATAAGTATATGGGTTTAACGAAATGATGCGAGAACAAATAAGCAACCAAGTCAACAATTCATCTGTTAATGCCCACATAATTTGGCATTCTCAGATTACAATGTGAAACTACATAGACATATACTTTCTCATTCTACTCATACCAATTCCCGTAACACAACGAGACCACCCACCCTCTTTCCCCCTTACCCATTATTATTAACATTTTTAGTTTTTATTTAAAAAATGTCCTTTAACGATGTTTAGGAAGTCTTAACATACCTCGAATGTCGAGAAAATGTGCCATGAACCTTTTGTCTATCCCTTCCGTAAAGCCTCGAAACGTACCTAGCCTATCAAATACACGTTATTTGTAAGCAAACAAGTTCGTAGGCACCCATATTATTGTATATTTAACTTGGGATCAAGAAGTCAACACAAAAACCAATCCCGAGCCCTCGAAGGTCAAGTTGTAATTTCATCACACAATTAGCTTCCCATAGCATAAAGGTTAAGAATCTAAAAAAATAATCGAAATTTGATCACAAACTGACCTTAATTTCCATCATTTACCCAATATCTCATTTCATAAACACCTTAATCTCTAAGGACAAATCATAGATAGAATCGCTTAATAAAAGATGAAATCAAGGGGAAAATACATAGATTAAGGTTAGAAACATACCCCTGAGGCAAGACGTGAAGATTTCCTTTGAAATCACCCAAAATTGAGCTCTAGTGCTCCCAAAATTGAGTTATGAACAAATGAAATCGAGTTTAAAAACAAAAGGGGGAAAATATTCCAGCGACATCGCACCTGTGGAAAATCCCTCACAAAGAGGTGTCGCACCTGTGGAAAAACCATCGCAAGTGCAGCCTCATTTAGGAGTCTCGACCCTCACAAATACAGAAGGTCCCTCGCACATTTAAAGTCACAAAATCTGGAAACCAGCGGCAGATGTGACCCTAGGCCCCAATACCCAACTTCGCACCAGAACCAGCTGAAGCCAACAATCCAACTAAAGTCCAAAACCTCATTTGAACACTCAAAACTTTCCCGAAGCCTCTCGGACATAAATAAAATATGCATTTTAATCATAAAACATGCTACGAATTTGCTCTCATAATCAAAACACCGAAAAGAGGTCGACTTCACCTGATAATCAACTCCGAATATTTAACTAATTTCTTAACAAATGATCCAAATCACCCCCGAACCCCTCATGACCCAAACCAACCGCTCGACTAAGTCATAAATCATATTTCAGACCTCATGGAATCGACTAAACTCCCGTTCAACTTTGATAAACCATAATGTTGACTTTGGTCAAACTTTCTCATTTTCTTAACATGAAAACTTCTATTTTCACTAATTCTTCTCCGATAATCACCTGATTGCCTCGAGAACTACGACATCCATCCTGCAAGTCATGAATACCATTTTAAATCTATGGAAAAGGTACTTTAGGAAAAAATAGTCTAAAGGCTAAAAATAACTGGAGGATCGTTACATCATCTTCCACTTTAATAAATGTTCATCCTTGTATGGTAAAAGAAATGAAAGTACATGAACTCTCGAAAAGTTGCAGATATCTAATTAGCATATCCAACTCGATCTCCTAAGTAGCCTCTTCAACTGAATGATGCTTCCAATCTTTTAGATTGGTAACAACTAAGTCACTAATCATACAATAAATAAATAAATAAATACGATCACTACTGAGACATCTCATAAAATTCATTACAAGTGTAAGGGCTAAATCTTCTCTTAGGAGAATCCCTTCGCTACACTCTACTTAAAGGTACCTACAAACTCACTTATATGAAAACTCATTAAGTATGTCTTTCGAGTCTTTCAAGTACTGGTGTCAAACCCTAACCTGGGGAGGTGTGACCAGCATCCGGTGCCTTGCTAGGCCCGAGTGAACCCAACTGCAACTAGAATAATCTATTTCTCAAAAGACAAGCTAGGCCAAAAAGGCCGATTTGTAAACTTAACATCGTATCTTAGGCTGATAAGGCCATACATTAAAGTATTTGCAAATAGAAAAAGCCAAAACAAGATATATATATATATATATATATATATATATATATATAAGGCCGACAAGGCCGCCATGCTGACACTACTACAACCATAAGAAATGTCAACAAACCTCTGAAGATTGATAATTGTGTCATAGCTAGGACAGGGCCTCGACCTACCCATAGTCTGTATATACACAAAAATATAGACCTGGTAACTACGACTGACATGGAGCTTACCACACAAGCTGGTACTCAGCAAATCTACTGAGAATGTCATTCCTTATGTTTATCAGGACCTGTAGGCATGAAATACAGTGCCCTAGCAAAGGGACGTTAGTACGAAATAATATACCGAGTATGTAAAATAACTAAAATATTGAAACTAAACTTAAAAATAAATCATACTGGATATAAATTGAGGAGTCAACAGAAGTCTGAAGGAATTCTTACCTGTTTAGGACTCCTAAACAACTATACAAACCATAGTAACTTATCTAGCCTTGTATAAGGCAGTAAAAATGAAGTAAATAACCCGAAAGGCATATGCATAGCCCCAAAAGCAATCTATATAGCCCCAAGGCAATCTGTGTAGCCCGAAGGCAAGTGCACATTATGTGTAGCCCCAAAGGAATGAGTAACCTAGCCCTAAGGGCAAGTGTAACATAGCAATTAAGGCACGTGTAACATAGGCCCGAAGGTAACAATTCTAATCTATATATACACTCTATCTCAATAGACAATCACAATAATACATAGACTGAAATATACTCCCAACAAGGGACACAAAATGATATGCTATTAGTAATATACTAATACTGGAATAAAGATTTCAATTCTTCTTTCGATCATCTTGTTCGGATCCACTCCGAAACTAGAATTATGCCAATAAATGAAAGGGAATAGCCTTTACAACCCTATATATAATCTTTTCCATCACCTCATTGAGTGTACTTGTTAAACTTTAATCTACAACAATGAAAATGATACTATCATCAAGCTACGGATGTTTACACTATCGTATACCCAACATTAAGCTTATTCTAGAATAAAACTGGCAGCATCTCCCCTGCCTCTCTAACCTTCATCAAGTCCTCAAAACCTTGATGACATCAAAATAGTCTAAGATGCAACAACATCAAAATGATGACTTCTAGCCTTTATCTTACAAATTCTTCATCAATCATACTGCTAAGACTTAGATAAGCTCAAACATATGTAGAGAAAACATAGTCTTAGCTTAACCAATAAGAACATGCCCAAACTTGTGCTTAATTTTTGAAGGACTCTCCAAATCAACCACAAGAAGAAGAAAAATGATCTAATGAGCATCACAAAGTTTCTAGAGTTTGATTCACCTTGTTGGCCTTTAATTCCACCCTTGAACTACCTATGAACCTTAAGAGAGAATTTTGGGGTGCGGGCCATACAATGCTCCACCGATTTATAAACAAAAAGAATCCTTGACTACCTCAAATGTATGGTCTGGGATGCGGGCCATACTTCATAAAAATGGTATGTACTTCTCGCTGTTTTTTGGTTCTGCTCTGCAGTGCTTTGTTAAAACGTACATAACCATTTGCACATATATTTGATTGATGAACGGTTTGATATGTTGGATACTAGACTCGATGAAATTGAATATGGATAGATAATACACAACATAAATATTTATATGCTTATAAATACACCCACGAATAGTTGGGACAAATCATGTCGTACTCATGACAAAACATAGGAATTCAATGAAACTTAATCCTTTCGATTCGTTTAATCTCTAATCTTCACAACACTTACTTAATACTTGTTAAACATGGTTTAAGCACTTGTAACCTTAAAGATAATCTTCTTCTCCAAGCCTACATCGACTAACTTATGACGCAACTCAGCCTACGAAAATATACTATGTAACATCCTTACCCCCTTAGGAACATTCATCTTCGAATGTTGACTTGTCGAGGCTTGTGAAATTTTTGCCAAACTCCTCTATGTAAACTGGAATAAAACCACCCTGCACACAGCAAGAAAATGTACTATACATTCCATACAGGGCCAATATCTACAACCAACAACACTTGGCCTCACACGGCCGCTTAATATAAGTATGTAGAATATCAAAAGTTGGCACCTTATATCATAGTGTATCTACCCTTCTCATAATCACTTGCTAATACCTCTGGTCTATTGACGTCAATGACCTATGGGTATTACTTTTACTCCGATTCTCACTCATCTAGTTCAAGCCTATTTAATATTTACTCTTATCCCATTCAATATCTATAAATTGTCTCTCTCTTAGTCGTCTAACACGTGATCTTTATTTGTCGAGCTCTCTATTGTATGTTTTCTTATGGAGGTTTTTCATTCCTCTGGGTAAGACTACAACTGTTATCTCTTCTAAATTTTTCCTATCCCTGAATACTTAGTTCTCTTAGTTCTTTTCTAACTTCTATTCCTCCTAGGAAGTCTAAAGATTTCTAATTTCCTCTCGGGTTAGTTCTCTTATCTAATCATTCACATTAAATATAACATGCAAATTCCATTGACGACACAATTTTTACCAATACTCTGCATTAGTGTAACAAAACGCTAGCCCATCCATAACTTCTAAAGCGATCATTTATCACTTAATAAGGACAACTAAAGTCTGATAGTTACATATCATTGCCGTACAATCTTTCTAGATATGTCTAGTAATAGCAAACTCGGAAATTAGTTTGAACACCACAAACAACTTAGTTGGCAACTCAGGTACTATATCAAACTCTCCCATAACTAACGGAGTAATATAAAAGGAGGTAGGTCCAAAGCTTGTCAAAGCATAAATACCATATGAATACAAACCCATTGTACCTTTTATAGCATCTGGGGGAAACTCAGAGTCCTGTCAACTGGCTAAAGCATGGATGCGGTTCTGACTACCTCATGAACTAGAAGTTCCACCTCGACTTCGACCTCTACTAGTAGAAGATTGGGATCCTCCCCATGAGGGGTGCACTAAAGCAGATGACCCTGCCACCAACTCAGTCGACTGAGCTAATCCACCTTGCCCTATATTTGGGCAATCCCTCATCATATGCCTTTCATGATCACATGTATAACAAGAAGTCGGTCGTAACCTGCACCTTCCATAATACCCCATAATGCAAGTATCACAATGTGAAAGGACAAATCCTATCTGATCTGAACTCTGCTGCCACTACAAAGCTGATGATCGTGAGCTCTTACCTAGTCCTGATAGAGCATAACCCGTGACTGAAATGACTGAACCCTGGGTGGGCATCTAAATTGTCGTGGCCTGAACCACCACGAAACTCCTCTTGAGGCTTGGTATGTCTCGCTCTCTTATGTTACTCTCTCTCATCCTACCTAGTAACCAATTGTTGATAGTGACGCTCTTCTAAATTTTGAGCGAAAGCTTGTATACGAGAGATATCTATATTTTCATACACGACAACTATAGTAGAAGCTTAAATGTAATCCGATGCATGACCTATTATAAACTAATGAATTGGGGCTCGCATCATATCAACAAAAGTTGGGGCATACCTCGCCAAAGAATCAAATCCGAGGCTACTCTCGACGCTTATATCCCTCTACTGAAGAGTCAAGAATTGGTCAACTCGGGCCTCATGGATCTCTAGTGGAAGGTAGTGATCTATTAAAACATCTATAAACTCATCCTAAGTTGCTAGAGGTACCTCCTGCCCTCGAGACCGCCCTCCTTCATACCAAATAACGACTATATCTCGTAACCTAAAAGTCAGTAGCTCAATTGCCTCAGTATCCTAGCCATACATAACTCGAAAGACCTTATAAAGCTAATCAATATAGTACTGAGGGTCCTCATGTTGGTATATCCCCATAAACTCTGGAGGACTCAAATCTAGAAACTCTCAAACTCTTGAACTTTCGAGCCCCTCAGAAGATCCTACACTCACTGGCCATCTGTGTTGGAGATGAGCACCTACTGTTTAAGCTAATAAATGTACTGCACTCCTCAAGTCATGATCTGATGGAATGGGAGGGAGAACTGGTGGTGCTATAGCTCTAGAAATCTCCTCAGGTGGAGGAGTCGGAGGCGGATGCGAGGGTGTCTCATCCGGGCTACCTCAACTAGCGGTACTCTACTAGTACCCTCACATTCCGTCTCATTAGCCCTCTACTAGCCACTGTCCTGCATGTCACTAGCATCTCAGAATACAATATTCAAATGGGAGGAAGGGTTAAACTTGAATTCTTATGGCTCAACTCTAAAGCACGATTGAGATCTGAAAGAAAGGTAACCTAATCCTAGAAGTCCTGTAGCCTCCTATTTATATGATGTGTGGTGCACAACACATTTATAAATAAGACTATACTAGACACGACTTGTAGAGTCCCTAGGACACGACCTGCTCTGATACCAAGTTTGTCACACCCCAACCTAGGGAGGTGTGACCGACACCTAGTACTTTGCTAGGCCTGAACGAACCCAACTGCAACTAAAATAAAACTAAAATAATCTATGTCTCGAAATACAAGCTAGGCTAAAAAGGCCGATCTATAAACTTAACATCATAACATAGGCCAACAAGGCCATACACAAAAGTATCAGCAAAAGCCAAAACAATATATATATATATATATATATACAAGAGTTGACAAGGCTTTCATGATGACACTACTACAACCATATGAAATGTCTACAAGCCTCTAAAGAGTGATAACTGTGTCATAGTCGGAACAGGGCCCCGACCTACCCATCGTATGTATATATACAAAAATCTAGACCTGGTAATTCCGAATGACCTGGAGCTTACCATAAGAAGGTAGTCGGCATTTCTACTGAGGAGGTCCTTCTTTCTATCTATCAGAACCTGCAAGCATGAAATGCAGCACCCCAACAAAAGGACGTCAGTACGAAATAATGTACCGAGTATGTAAGGCAACTGGTATACTGAAACTAAAACTGAACTAAAATATAAAGCATACTGGATATAAACTGAGGAGTTAATAGAAGTCTGACTATACAAACCATAGCAACTTATCTAGCCTCGTATAAGGTAGCAAAAATGAAGTAAATAGCCCTGAAGGAAAATGCATAGCCCCGAAGGCAAATGTATAACCCCAAAGGCAATCTGTATATCTCCGAAGAAAAGTGCACATTATATATAGCCCCGAAGGCAAGAGTAACAAAGCCCCGAAGGCAAGAGTAACAAAGCCCCGAAGGCAAGTGTAACATATCCCCGAAGGCAAGTGTAACATAGCCCCGAAGGCAACTATTCTAATCTATATATACTTTCTATGTCAACAACCAATCACAATACTATATATACTGCAATGTACTCCCGACAAAGGATACACAATGATATGCTATTAGTGATATACTAATGCTAGAATAGTGAATCAGTTCTTCTTTTGATCAGCTTGTTCGAATCCTCTCCGAAACTATAATCAACAACAACAACATGCCCAGTGTAATCTCATAATGTGAGGTCTAGGGAGGACATGATGTATGCTGATCTTACTATGATATTTATAGGTAGAGAGGCTGTTTTCGATATCCGAAAATAGAATCATGCTAAAAATGAAAGGAAATAGCCTTTTTATATATGTCTCTAATCTGTTCCACGACCTCATTGAGTTTACCTATTACACTTTTATCTACAACAATGAAAATGATGTTATCGTCAAACTACGAATGATTCAAGTATCGTAAACCCAACATTAAGCTTATTCTAGAACAAAATGGGCAGCATCTCACCTGCCTTTCTTACCTTCCTCAAGTCCTCAAAACAACAATAAAATGCAACAACCAACTATTACACACCTAGCTCTCCAACAAACACGAATAATACATCGAGCGGCAAGATCGTCTTATAGCAGTAACCAACACTTCTCTTCATACTTCTCTTCCTCCTATCATATTTAACATAACAACAACAACAACAATAGACAAGACACCCTTTATAATTTCCAGCCATATAAAGTCATATAAACGACTTCAAAACAGTCCAAGATGCAAAAACATCAAAACTTTGATTTTCGGCATTTATCTTATAAATTCTTAATCAATCAAACTAGATAAGACTTAGACAAGCTCAAACATATGTAGAGAAAACATAGTCATACCTTAACCAACAAGAACATGCCCAAACTTGAGCTTACTTCATCTTGAAGGACTCTCCAAATCAACCACAAGAAAAAGAACAACGATCTAATGAGCATCGCAGAGTTTCTAGCATTTGATTCACCTTGTTGGCCTCTGATTCCACCCTTGAACTATCTATGAACGTTGAGAGAGAATTTTGGGGTGTTTTTGATCTAAAAATTATGAGAAATGAAGTTAGAACCATGCTCCACCAATTTATATACAAAAAAAAGCCTCCACCACCTCAAATGTATGGTCTGGGATACGGGCTGTACTTCATAAAAATGGTCCATACTTCCCACCATTTTCAGTTCTACTCTGGAGCACTTTCATAAAACGAACATAACTTTTAGCACAGAGCTTCGATTGATGAATGGTTTGATGCGTTGGAAACTTGAAGCGATGAACTTGAATATGGATAGGTAATACACCCCATAAATTTTCATATAATTTGAGATACATCCATGGAATATTGGGCCAAATCCTGTCGTAACTCATGACAAAATGTAGGAATTCGATGAAACTTAATCCTTTTGATCTTTTAACCTCTAATTTTCACAAAACATACTTAATACTTGTTAAACATGGTTTAAGCACTTGTAACCTTAAAGATAATATTCTTCTCTGAGCCTACATCGACTAACTTACGACATAACTCATCGTATGAAAATACAGGATGAACTGGTGAAGCGTTAATTGAAAACCTTTTAGTGTCATTTCGTTTGGTTCCCTGGGTACCTTATCTTAACTTAAAGGTCAGCATTTCAAGTGGATAAGATCATAAAAGAAGAAATGGGAAGGTGTACTGCCATTATGTGAAATTATTTTCATCCAGACATCGATCATTCCTAACTTTGATATAGAGGTATTGAGGGATCAAAAAAACATATGTTAGTCAAATAGAGGGATCTCAGGAGGATGTGGAATTTTAGAAAAAAATTGCTTCCTCCTTGAAGGGCTAAGAAAGATCCTATTTATGGGCAGTTAATTCTCGAAAAAAGCTAAATTGAACCTTTACTGAAGCAATTTTCTTTTATCTCAACTTCCGAATATGCCTATCCAAGATGGCTAACGGCTCCTCCCCAAAATCCAGATTCCGATCAAGTAACACTGGATCACATGAGAACCATCCTGATGGTACTTGTTTAGCATCGAAATATTAAACACACGATGAACACCCGACAATCTAGGTGGCAAGGCCAACTCATAAGCTACCTCACTAATACCTTGAACAATCTCAAATGGCCCAATATACCTCGGACTCAAATTGACCTTCTTTTCGAACCCTTCACATCCTTCATGGGTGAAACCTTCAACAAAATCCACTCTCCAACCATCAACTCCAAATTGTAAACCTTTCGATTGGCATAACTCTTTTGCCTACTCTAAGCTATGAGAAGCCTATCCTAAATCAACTTGACCTTGAACAAAGAATCCCTCAACAAACCTATGCCCCACGGCCTAACCTCAAATACATCATAGAAACCAACTAGAGATAGCCATCTTCTACCACATAATGCTTGTAATAAGCTAGACTACCCATACTCACCACCTTCCGACTCAAGGCATCCACCACTATATTGGTTTTTCCTGAATAATAAATGATAGTCATATCATAGTCCTTGAGAAACTCTATCCATCTATGCTGCCTGAATCGAGGTCTATCTGATTAAATATATACTAGAGACTACGATGATCGATGAACACCTCACAGTGCACACCATAGAGGTAATGCCTCAAAATATTCAATGCAAACACTATTTCCGCCAACTCCAAATCATGAATGGGGTAGTTATTTTTGTGAATCTTTAACAATCTCAAAGCATAATCAATTACCTTTTTTTTCTGCATCAATACACAACCAAGGCCCACCCTCGAAGCTTTATAATGTATAGTAAATCCTTCTTCTTCCACGTGTAAAGTCAAAATCAGAGCGATAGTTAACAAAGTCTTAAGATTTTGAAAGATTACCTCACACTCATCGGACCACTGAAAGGCCACTTCCTTTTGAGTCAATCTAGTCAATGTGGATGCAATGGATGAAAATGCTTCCACAAATCGCTGATAATATCCTGATAGGTCTATGAAACTTCGAATCATGATAATTGAAGTAGGTCTAACCCAATCCCAAACTACCTCAATATTCTTAGGATCTATCATAATACTCTCATTGGAAACCACGTGACCCAAAAACGCCACCGAACATATCCAAAACTCACATTTCAAATACTTGGTATAAAGTTTATTCTTCTTCAGAATTCCAAGCACAGTCCTCAAATGTTGCTCGTGCTCTTCTCAACTACTAGAGTATATTAAGACGTCGTCGATAAATAATAAAAATAATCCATGTATGGTCTGAACACCCTGTTCATCAAGTCCATAAAGGTTGTTGGGGGGCATTGGTCAGCCCAAAGGACATCACCAACAACTCATAATATCTATAACGCATCCTAAAAGTTTTCTTATGGATATCTTCTGCCATAATCTTCAACTAATGATAACCAGATCTCCAATTGATCTTAGGGAAAATAGAAGCACCCTGAAGCTGATCAAACAAATCATCAATGCGAGGTATCAGATACTTGTTCTTGATGGTCACCTTGTTCAATTACTGATAGTCAATGCACATACACATAGATCCATCCTTATTCTTCATAAATAACATCAGAAAACCCCTAGGGATACACCTGGTCTAATTAATCCCTTACTCAATAAATCCTATAATTTCTCATTCAACTCGAAGGGTGCCATCCGATATTGCAGAATAGACATGGGTTGAGTGCCCTACTCCAAGTCAATGCAAAAATCAATATCATGATCAGATGGAAGATCTGGAAGATCTGGAAGGTCCGTCTAAAAGAACTTAGAAAACTCACTCACTACCAAAATAGACTCAAGTGTAGGAGTCTCTATGATAGTACCCTAATATGCGCAAAGTAAGCCAAACATCCTTTCTCCACCAACCACTGAGCCCTAAAAATGATATCACCTTTCTTAGGCAATGACTAGGAGCACCTCTCCACCTACTCTAGGAATCCCTGGGTTAGCTAACGTAACTGTCTTGGCAAGATAGTCCAAAATCGCATGGTCAGGAGACAACCAATCTATCCCAAGGATAGCATCAAAGTCTACCATATCGTTAACCTTCAAATCCACTTGTGTATCATATCCCATCGAAGTAACTATACAAGACCGATATATCTGATCTACCATTATTGAATTCCTAATAGGAGTAGACACATGCATAGGCGATTTAAGTGATTCACATAACATATCTAGCCTCAAGGCAAGGTATGTAAACATATAAGAATAAGTAGATCCTGAGTAAAATAATATTATAACCGACTGATGAAAAACCAGAATAATACTTATGATAACAACATCTGAAACCTTTGCCTTTGGCCTACCCGAAAAAGCAAAACATTAGGCACGACCGCCCCCTGACTGTGTACCTCATCTAACTAATGGTTGTGCAGACCTAAATGTTGTAACTTAAGAACCCTGATGCGAACTACCATCTCTAAGCTTGGGGAAATCACTCATTCAATGTCCAACATTTCCAAACTCAAAATAACCTTTACAAGGTGTGGGCTGATGAAAAGAAACTGAATTACCGAAATGCCCTCCATGGCCTAAAGATTTGAAAGTTAAGCCATGAGAAGTCTATCCCACACTAAAAATACTATGACATGAATAATCAACCTCAGGAGTTGGCATAGCAGCATGAATGTGTTTTCTTGACCAATGATGATAACCCCTCCCCGTGTAACCTAGTTCCTATGCGAAACACCACCATAACCACTAAAATAACGAGCCATTTTGCCCTTACGCTGCTAACACCCCTTAGCTAAATATCGTCTAAATCTTTGACGACATCCACCACCTTCTAAATTGGAACCCTAGAAGATAAACACATGAGAAAGTCTCATATGAACCAGAACAATCAACTCTTTAACAAACCTCATCACTCTCTCAGCCTCAATAGGAAGTATCACCAATACGTGCCTAGCCAATGCATAAAATTAGGTATCATACTCAGAAACCGATATACCGTTCTAGTGTAACCCCTCAAACTCATCTCTCTTGTGCTTGCTCTCACTGCGGAGGCAAACATATCCAAGAACACCTAAGAAAACTGAGCCCATGAAAGTGGTAGTGACCCAACTGGCCTACTATAAATATAATCTCTCCACCACTGCTTAGTAAGGCCAACAATCTAAAACACATTGTAGTTAACTTCGTGGGACTCCACCAATCCCAAGTTGTGCAGCCTGTTATGACAATTGGCTATAAATACATATGCATCCTACCAAAAATCACTAGTATAGGTCGGAGGTTTCATTATACTAAATCTTCCAAACAACTTTTGCTCATCAACAGTCATGACAAACCTATTAGCCAAATAGGGAGCTACAACAGTAACTGGTTGACCCCTAAGAGTCTAGAACCCTGGACCAAGCATCTGGTATAGATTCTAACCTCTACCTAGGGTCTGTGAGCCATCTGGAATGATAGGCAACCTACCCGTCATCCATCCCCTGAAGAAGTCCCAACATATGAACTAATGTGTCCTGAAACACTAGAGTAGCGATAAAACCAAGTGGTGCCTCTGCTAGCCTATACTCATCAACATGATCTGGTTCATCCTCATAACCTACATCTGGATTGGGAGATACTACCCTAGTATAGCCTTAAGCGGCTGTCGATTCTCAGCCTCTAGCAGGTGCTGCAACTCACCCTATACCTCTACCTCGCCCCTATCTCTACCTTATACAACGCCTTTGTAGTAGGTGAGGGTGCATATACAGTCTCCTGATCTCCAGTTGTGGATGTACGAGTCTTCACCATCTGTTCTGTCATGAGATAACAAGATCAGAATTCAAAATCAGTCAATGGCACATGATAAGGATGAAAATAATAGATGTTTCTTAAATTCCTATAACCTGTTGAAGATAAGTATGGATGTCATCGTACTGATCATCAATACTCTATTAGACATCTCTCTTATACTCAAGAGACCGATAAACCTAGAGCTCTGATACTAATTTGTGATGACCTAAAATTGATAGGTGTGACAAAACATTTTTTCCCAATAAATAAGCAAGCCAAACCCAATATAAAGCAAATTGAGTAAATAGATCAACGATAAGTAAAAAGGTGAATGAATTATCCAATGCTTAGTCTGAATATATGAAAATGCGGAAAACAACACCTCCCAACATTTGTGCCATAAGTAAAAGAGCTACTACAATATGATACTACTCGGAATACAAAAATACACTGTCTAAAATGCAAAAATATAGTGTCTGAATACTAAAAAATAGAATAATAAAAGGGATAGAAGGAGAAAGGGTCTTGCGCAATAGCCAGTTAGCGCACCACGATCTCCAATCAACAGTACTCGGACTTTATGCACACCTCGGTGTCTGCTCATACTCGGAATCAAATCTACACCATAAAAGAGTGCAGAAAGTGTAGTATGAGTACAAAACTACATGCACCCAGTATATATCATATACTAACAATGTAGAAGTAGTGACAGTATTAGTAAAAAAATATTTTTTAACCTTGCAAGTCTACATTACACCCAACAGTTAAGTTTTCAATCGATACAGAGGATAATCAAGTGTTAAGTAATCCCAAGTAATCAAATAAGCACACAATCAAATAAGAATTAAAGATGCCATGTAATGAAATGCCTCAATAGCAAATCCTGTTCAAAACCCATATATGCACGACATTCATTGATAATCTTTGGGTATTTTGACCTATGAGAGACTCGCGAGGTCCATATACTTATTGGGACGTGCAACCCGATCCATAAACATGTTACGGCCTGTAACCCCATCCATATACATGTTACGGTGTGCAACCCGATCCATATAAATATTGCAGTGTGAAACCCGATCCAAATACATCAATACAACCAAAATGGATGGACAAGAGAAAATATATGTATGAATGTCCATGCCAAGAAATAATATCCACAAAATATATGAAGTCACTCAAATAATTCAATTACACAAGTATACGGGTTCAATGAAATGATACAAGCACAAATAAGCAACCAAGTCAACAATTCATCAACTAATGGCACATGCTTTGGCATTATCAGATTACAATCCCTAACTACATAGTCATATACTTTTCCATTCATAACACCGATACTCGTACCAATGCCCGTCACACCACCGGTATATGACCACCCTTCCTTTTTCTCCCTTATCTATTATTATTTCCATTCTTAGTATTTACGTAGCAAAAACGTCCCTCAACAATGTTTAGGTAGTCTTAACACATCTCGAATGTCGAGTAAATACACCACGAACCTCAAGATTTTACGTTTCCCTTTCGCGAAGCCTCAGAACAATCCCAATATATTGAATTTGTGTTATTCGCATGTAAACGAGTCTATAGACACCCATATTGCTACAGTTATAACTCGAGCTCAAGAAGTCAACCCAAAAACTAATTCCGAGCCTCAAAGGTCAAAACTATAATTTTATCACATAATCAATTTCTCAATAACCTAAAGGTTAAGAATCTCAAAAATCATCAAAATCCTATGACAAATTGACCTTCAATTCCACATTTTACCTAAAATCCCATTTTTATGGAAAACTCCAATTTCTAAGACCAAATCATGGATAGAATCGCACAATAAAAGATGAAATCATAGGTAAAAACACAGATTAAGGTTAGAAACATAGATGTGAAGATTTCCATGGAAGTCACCCAAAATCAAGCTCCAATGCTCCAAAAATTGAGTTATAAATAAAAGATATCAGGCTTGGAAACAAAAGAGGAAAATCTAACATCGACATCACACATGCTGAAAATCTATCGCAGATGCGGCGTCACACCTATGAGAAACCATCGTAGGTGTAGTCTCACTTAAGAGACCCGACCGTCGCAAATATAGAAGGTCCCTTGCACCTACAATGTTGTAGAAGTGGGAAATAGTCCGCAGATGCAACCTATCACACCCCAACCTTAGGGGTGTGGCCGACATCCTAAGGCCCGAGCGAACCAACTATAGTACATGAAGGCAAATATATGAAAGTTGGGCCGACAAGGCCTCCAAATAGCAAAAATAAGATGGAAATAATTATTAACTTACATGCAGAAAAGGCCCAACATAACATATATACATAAACTAAGTCCGTCACAAAATATATATACACAGCAACCTCTAGTATGCAAGCTTCTACGAGTACTATCATGTGTCATCAAGTCGGGACAGGGCCCTTACATACCTAAAATGACCATATACATATGTAGTGGAGCCTACCGACTTTGTACAATAACTCCGCAGAAGTGGAGTGCGACAACAAACAGCTGAAACCAGGTACCCTAATTAGGATGTACATCAGCTTATCTATTTGTACCTATGGGCATACATACAATGCCCCAGAAAGGGAAGTCAGTACAAAAGATGTACTGAATATGTAAGGAATTTAAATGTAAGTAAAGACAATAACCAGAGTAAGGATAAGTAAAGAAACAACTTGGACCTCGGAAAGCCACTGTGGGCATATGCAATGCATAATATCACTGAATACTGGTTATGTGTATAAATGTATAGCCACACTTTGGGGGAATGTAAATATCACATCATACCCAGCCCTAAGTGGGACTCGGTGTAATCGTACCCGACCTTAATATAACTTGGTGTCATCATACCCGACTGCAGTGGTGTGTATACATAAGTGCCACATCCCGCCAACTATAGCGCAACTCGATCTCATATAATAGATGCATATAAATATGTGATGCATGATTGACCTCAGGAAAACCAATAAGAATAGGATGGGGTAAGATATGATCGTTAACCCTCCATTAATCATAATGGAACTCAAATTTCTGACCCAAATTTCAGTAAATTTATCAACATAACTTAGATGACCTTTGCCAAATTTTATTTTACAACTTACTTGATTTCCAAGCTTAACATATGACTATTGTGCGAACCAAATACCTCATAACAAAACCTTCTTAACATAATAAACACTCTTATTCTTACCTTAAAGGCACGGGCTATTGCAAACCACTTCTCTTGGGCAAACATTGTCGAAAAGTGTTTCCCTTGATTCATTGAGCCCCGATTCTTATGGACCTTACTTAACACTTGTTTAAACTCATTGTAATACGAATATGGCATCATAGCCTCACCGGGCTTCCGTTACTTTACTTATGATGCATACTAAAGTGGAAAAATTACGTGGCGTAACATCTTTCCCTCCTTAAGAACATTCATCCTCGAATGTTAGGAAAATATTCTAACTATTAAGATTTTTGAAAATTTTTGCAGAGTTTCCTTTGTAAATAGGTCTATCCAAAACCTGTTAAATAGCTCAAAACATATCCAATACCACATATGGGAATAGAATAACATAACAACATCATATTGGCCCCACACAACTATTTATTTATAAGATAATAAAAAAGGGTTAGTCATAATTCACCTCAACCGTCATCTGCTAAAATCTGCGCTGCATCTGCCACATCTGTCATAATAACATTGCCTGAACAACATATACATATTAGATAGGTTCGATATACCTATTGTATCACACGAGTATCGTTGTAACCTTCTAGCTTGAATAAACAAGGGTGTCTAGACTTCATGTCTTTCTTAAGTTTTCAAATAATTTCTTTTACCCCATCGCTTCCTTCACAACACCCCAAGGCCATCTCTTTAGTCAACAACTTCTGGACTTGACGATATAGAATAGCAACTAAGATATCTTTACAAGACAAATTCTCTATACTTTGAACACCCTTAACTAGGGGTATAGGAAATGAATCTCCTATACACTTCCGTAATATCAATGTAGGGAAAATTTGATTGAACTTCCTTTAACTCCCAGACACGTCGAATCAATTAATGGAATATTTGTACTTCTGACCATACAAGGTCTCATAAGAATCCATCTAGATGTTAAGATGATATTTCTATGATACATAACTCTTTGAGGGGTAAGTGACCTTCCCACTCTCCTTTAAGATCTAATGCACCTGCCTGCAATAGGCCATCGAGCGTCTATATCATGTCTTTGGCCTGGTCACTTATCCATCATAAAATTATAACAGGGTTTTTTCTGTTCACCCAAGATTTCTGAAAGAAATCTCTAGAAGGTCACTGTAACTAAGCTCATCTATCTGAGATAGTAGATAATTGAATGTCCTAAAGTCGTACGACCTCCTTTTATACATTTTACTTGTATGATCATCGACTATGTATATAACTCATTCTGGCAAGTAATAGGTTAATCTTATAAATCTATCGACCATCAATCTTCTGGGGAGAATTCTGATAAGAGCGGGGTAAACTCATACTGAACTTTACCTTTGAACAATATTTCTATTCTTTTGTCAGGAACTCTATTCTCTGAATTGGCCCTCTGGCCTTGATATTCTGTCTTTACCTGTTGACCATTGGGTTACTATGCCAAACTCAAAATTTCTCATTTTCACGTTATTACATCAATACGTGCCTTTACTACCCTGGTACATCTTCATCAAACTTTTCTCTAAAAACCAGTTAAATCTCGGGCACACAATTGACCTAGGTAATGGGAAACACTATTATCTTCTCATCACATCCTATTATCGTTAGAGCTCCGAAATTGGGTCCTTAAAATTGCTAACTGTTGAAGCTCTTTAGTTAACCTTTTCTTTCCTCGACCTCTAGATAAGCTAAACTGCCCATACATCCTTTCTTCTATTGCCCTGAAGACTATCTCTTTATTCTGTTAAACTCTCTCTTTTACATTATAACAGGACAAAATCCTTTTGTATTGTTATCCTTTACTTTGACCACCAATGGTGCTATTTCTAAGTTTTGGTTAGTAACTCTGGCTTCTGAACCATCTTTGTCTAAAGGAGGACCTTATTTTGCTATATCGTCTGAACTTGCCTTTCTTTACCCTTTTTATTCCCAATAAGTATTACTTTCTTTTAAAAAGACTCATAGATTTCTATATCATTGCGATTTCTCTGAGGACCCTTACTATTTGTAAGAGAAACTTAACTCAATTTTGGGTACTATCGCCTAAACCTGTACTGGAGGTCTTTATGTCTATTAACGATTTCACATCGTACTTCTAATGTGTACTCACCATTGCCGACCTTAAGTCTTGGGTCCGCATTCCTTCTTGGCTTCCCAATCACCTTTTAAGCGTAAACGTACTTATTCCCTAATTCATCCTAAACATATGCATTGCAATGCATTGGTTTATCTCAACTTCTATCCAGGCGTTCCTTGCATACTTGGCCTTAAGTTGCACTTGGGTTATAACCTTGGTTTTTTTTCAACCAACATACTAAACGACAGTATTGACGTACTTCCCTGTTAGATATACTCATACTTAAATCAATATATTTTGGAGTCTTGGTTAACATCCCTTAGCAATATATTTTTAGCAATATTGTCATCACATACCCTTATAGGTTCTTGGGTATATTTAACTGCCCACCATTATCCCTATCTTAATATGTATTTTCATTTTGATAGTGCCAATTCGGAGTTGCATACTTAAATACTTGGTTCCCTTTTCTAGGCTGTCACAGCCCAAATTACGGGCGTTGTGGTGACATTTACACTATCCCCTCGGTAGGCGACCAAACCCAAAATGTTTACAACCAACATAATGAATAATGCGGAAGTGAAGGAAAAGTACAAACATATCAAAGCCTTTTATAAAAACGTTATCCATCAATTAATCCTTACAAAAATCATTTTTCACAAAACCTGGTCTGACTTACACAAGGACTCTAAGCTACAATAGGATGACTGAAAATAGAACAATGTTGCCTGAATGAATAGGGCAGTCTAACTAAGATGAAAACCAAGGCCACCAGGAATTAGTGATCTTCCTTAATCTTCCCCTTCTCTAATCTACAACCTGAATAAACTAAGTACTTGCATCCACGTAAAAGATACATCAAGCATACCATGAGTACACAACGTATCCCCGCAGGTATCATAGGGCGACAACGACAGATGTTACGTAACAGAAATAAACATCAAGTTGACTCTCACGTAATGTCCTATTCTAGGTAACGCAAGTAGACACATAGGTTACATATCCCCATAAGAATCCACGAAATCATATAAATCACCTAAATCACATAAATCACCTAAATCACATAATGATTTATCAGTCATAAAAATCACCTAAATCACATAAAGGTTGATCAATCATAAGTGATATCCTGTTTCATGCAGATACATGGTTCCTACTATAAATACCCATTATCCTCGAATTCTATCTAAAACATATTCACGTTTGACCCCACATACCCGATTTAACAAACTCATTACAGAAATTGACGCATAGTTTCCAACTTCATATCTTTTAAAAAGCTTCACAAGAATATAACAATAAGGTTGAACATATGACATTAACTCCTTTATTATCTCTAGTCTTTAAACCCCAATCAGGACTACGTACATGGCACGTATTAGTTCATTGAGCTCTCTCATTATACTCTAAATAATGACCCTCATCATACACCCTATTATTAAGGAGGAAACCCTACACACATAAGGCATACAAGTCAACAACTACCACAACAACACATAGACGCACTTAACTCCTTTTTGACCTACATAATAGTTCTAACAAATAGGCATCACTGACCACAAGAAACAATTTTACATCAAATTCTTAGACCCATAAGTTGTAAATCACCGAACCAAATACCCAAAGAATCAAGCCAAGTATGGCAACCAATCCAGTCGAATAAAATCAGGCCAAATCATCCAAGTCTATTTAATCATGATAATCAACCAAGTTCCAATAATCATTCCAAAATTCATCACGAAACAACATGAAATCAATGCGTAATATATGTATGATATGAATGCAATGCAATGTCAAGTACCTTTCATCTCCAGTATATAAGTGTTCAAATTCTATGAACTGCATACCTATAGGGGACTTGCGAAGTCTATATACTCATCCAGAATTTCTCAATGGATCCCAACTCTTGGCTGTAATAACATCTATTGCAGGCATACAACCCGACCCTACGTGTATCATCATCTCAGTATTGCCAACCATCTCATAAAGTGTTCTTACTTTCTGGTCACTTAGACCCACAACATTTTTATACCACTCTCAATTGGTTATCATCAAAACCATGAGTGTATGAATGCAAATGTAAACACAAGGTAAGTAATCAAGATGTATGAGATGCAACTAAGTATAAGAGATGATTATCACATGCTTTTAGGAAGCCAATAACGTGTAATCCATGCAAAATCAGGATCATATCGAAATCAATGTGATGAATAAATACAACAATATCAATAATGGCGATAAACCCACATAATGGAAATAAGACCAAATAGCAGCAGTTGGAAAGCTTAAGGTTGGTTCCCTAAATCACCCATAATCACAGTTCAACATCAGTACCCATCCAAGAATTATCATAACCACTATGGTGGGACCTCTAAACACGCCCAATACCACCTTAACATATATAACTAACATGCAATTCTATCAAAGTCTATAAAAGAGAAATCATAGCCTACCTCATTGCCGAGTGGGTGCCACGAAGTCCTTTCAATCGAGTATCGGATGGTTGTAACTCAAACAAGTGCATAATGTTGTAAGATACCATTCATACAATCAACACATAAGAAATCTTCTCATGGACATAATTGCTACCCGGCCCCGTGCCCACAAAGGTAGAAAGGGAATTTAGTTAAGAAACTGTTCCCCTAAGTCTAAAAAGTATTCAATTTAAAAGCTTTGGTAACTTATTGCCATGGTATCTAGTTTGATAATTTACATGCAAAATTGGCTTATTTTACCATAACACTCTTAATTTCATCAGCTAGTAGGTAGTAATTTAATAGAATCTTCATCCTTCAAAACCATAGTATTTACTAGACATAAACTCATTAGCAAGGCATACATACCAATAAAGTCTCCATCATGGTATGTTATTATTCAATAATCCATATTGAATCATTTACAAACCCTAGTCATGCTTCTACCCATGAACAAATTGGAAAACTTAAATATGGGCATATCAATCAATTACTAATCACTATTAACAAGTTTAGAAATTATCCATAGGTGTATGAGGATTGGACGACTCTAAATGTGGTCTCTAGCTAGCTCTTAGCTCCCATAACTCACTTTCCAAATAGGGGCGTCGTAATAGGAAAGTTGGCTTTTAAAGAAATCTGAAAATGTCATGGCCGACATTGCAAACCATATACCGCTAAAGCGACCCTGCCTTGTCAGAAAGATGTCTGCCATTGTGGCTACATTAAACCCTTATGATCACACACAAAAGTGAAAGGGAGGTCACAGGCGTGCCTCTGCACGTGCGTGAAACCTTTGCCGAAGCGGACCTACTAAACTTCCTATACCACCAAATTTGTGGACTAACCTTGCCGAGATGGACCCGCAGGTGAGGATGATCACTCGCCCAGGCACACTTTACCAGACCCAAAATGTACTCGCCCAACAACCTAGATGTAAATTATACTAATACTATGACTCGTTGAACCATCATATTAACTATTTAGCACTTAATTATGGTCAAGGATTAACCCTATCCAATAGTTGCAGTACGAAATGAAACTTATAGTGCATTACTAGGACGTTTCGTCCATTCAAAACATCTTCGATGATGAACTTAGAGTTGATAGCAAATTAAAATTGCTTGAGACAACACAAAAAGGCAAAATGACCGAGTTGGTCATTACATCAAATACTAATTAAACTAACGTTCATCCTCGAATGGTTAGAGATCAAAAGAAAAGTAGGGTCTAACCGAAACACATACGCCAGATTACCATAGAAACCAGAGGAATAAAAAGAACTAGAAGGCATCATGTAACTCGACTGAAAGTATCAACACTAGACGGATATCATCGATACTCAGGTGCTACAGCCCATTCGGAAGCATATTCATACGGTGACCTATTCAGAACTCTATTGATATTTATGTAATACTACGCTGAGAAACTTATTTGAAAAAGACAAGATGACTCATTTTATCCCACAAATGGTGACATAACATGTGGCATCAGTTCTGCTTTATGCATGTATACAATCTAAACCTCACACGACACAAATAAGCATAGTATACTTGTGGACTAATTTGCAGATATAAGATTGCCACATGGCATGGTAGATCGTATACCCAGTTTTAAGTCAAACAATCAAATGACGCAGAGGATAAAAGGTAACTACAGTGACATCTTTGTAGAGGTAATGGATCATCCATCGAAGTGGCCCTAGTCCCAAGACTAAGGCTCACACAGGCGTTGAAATTTCTCTTTGAACCGGAAATACAAAGGCGGCAAATTTCCATAGAGACAGAGTCGTTGTATCAACTGAGAATAAGAAAAACTAGAATTCAAAACACTTTAATCCTATCCATAACTTCCCTCCCCCACACTTGTAACCCCCCCTAAACTTCTAACAAACCCCAAACGTCATATTACTCCCCAAATTAAGACGCTTATCTTCCCCCCAACACCCGCCACTGATTCAAAGAACACGAAGGCACTGAGATCTTCCTCCGCAGACAAATAATCGGTGAGTTCTCCCACTATCCTGTAGATTTTTCACAGTGCTGGGGTGGAAATGACATTGATATTGTTAGTTAAACAAGTATAGTACAAAATTTTGGGGGTTTTAAACTTGGGCTGGGCTTAACAACTAGTTTGGGTTGGGATTTAGTAATTTGGGATTTTTTGTTGAAATATCTTTGTAGATCGGACATAAAACACTTGAATGATACATTATAGGAAAAAATAGAGGGGTTTGAGTACGATTTCAACCTCAAATTTGAACAATAATGGAGGATTACAATAGGGTTAGGGTTTTGGGATGATGGTACCACTTCCCACACCTACAGAGGAGTCCTGCAGAAGCAGTCCCACAATTGCGCAAAGTAAAGTGCAGCTGCGAAACCCTCACATTCATCAGGCCTTCGTAAAGGCAGAATGTTACACCGTGAAGTTTTATGCGCGAATGAGAGCGTGGTTAGCCAACTTAAGCTCTGAAGACTCGAGATTATTTCCTAGGGTTACTAACGACTTAAATGGATGATAAGAGGATATACAGATGGTTGGAGGTCATTGGAATAGAAGGAACCATCCCTCGACAATGTTAGACGAAGTAAGGGTGATACGCTAAGCATTCCGCGTTGCGGATGGGATCCGCCTTGCAGATGGGGTTGCACAAGAGGAAAAAAAGTTGAAGTAATTTTCTGTAGTAAGGTGCGGTCTCATATGGGCCCGCATATGTCCATATATGATGCATATGGTCTCACATATGGGAGTCGGTGGCCGACCTTCTTTGACTATTTAAGCGGTGAAAGCCCTATCTTATTTCATTTTTTACCAAACCTGATCTTTAGCTCCACTAAACTCTCCCTAGACACTCTAAAATGGTTTAAGAGAGGTTACCAACTTAATCCATCATGTTTCTACCTCAAAGTTCACCTAGATAAAAGACAACACATCTATGGTGTTGTAGAGTGATCAAAGGGTGGATGTAAGTAAAGCAAGGCTTGAATTTTGAGTTGTTTCTACTGGATAAGGTATGTACATCACCATCTTGGTTGTGCTTAAGGTTAATCTCATGTTATATGAAGTGTTTGGATGAAGAATCATGAACTAGAGATTTTAATAAGAGGAAGTGTAGTTGTCTTGTTGTTGGGCTGTTTTGAAGCAATGATTATGACTTGTTGGAATTCATGGAAATTAACTTTGATATGATAGGTCTGATGTTTTTATGCTTGTTTAAGAGTTTATATTAAATATTGAGAATTTCATCATAAACAAAAGGAAAGAGTAACTAGAAAACATGTAAAAATTGGGTTTTATGTTATTTAAAGTATGAGTTATTTTGGGAGTACTTATTTGATGTTCAAGTTGCTGAAATTTATGAAAAATAGTTGTTTGTGATGTTGTTTCGGCTATTGATAATGTTGTTGATTCAGAGAAAGTAAGGAAATAAGGGAGGTGTTGTCTGGTTTATCGTAAAGTAAGCTTGTGCTTGTTAGTATGAGATATTTCATTAATGTTAGTGTTGTATATTGTTATATATGGATGGTGAAGATGTGGATCGCATTGTCATCATTGTAGATCACATTTCAAGGTATGTGAAGGCTAAACCCCTTTAATCTTTTGCCATGTTTGTTGAAATAGTAACGTATATCAGAACGTCCATAAAAGAGAACTTTATCTCTCCTGTGGAAAATATGTTTGTTTTCATTACTATTGATTATCCCTCGTGGGGATCAATTTCTGCATGTTATAGTATCTTGCTCCATTGTTATCTTATGGCCCTTGTTGGTTTCGCAAAAACTAGTAATGTTATGCCTCACTTGTTAAGTCCTAGGGAGGAATGAAATAGTTACCTCTTCAATGATACTCAGAACAATGGGACTTTACTCTAGGTGGATCACAAGCTCGGGCCTATGGCTCTTAAGGTGAACGTATCCATGTACAAATGATTCCCTTAGCTTTAAGATAAAGTGAGAAGTTGTCGATGATAGTTCTAAATGCTAGTCAAAAAGGTAACCATCTTAAGTTATTACGATAAGTTCATAGAAGTCTAGTATGGATTCCCACTAAGCTACAACCAGTTGGGCAGATAGTTACTTAACATCGAGTTATGGCCGGTTGGGAAGACATGTATTCACCACCGAGCGATAGCCGGCTGGACAGATATGTGTTTCACCACCAAGCAATGGTTGGTTGGAAAGAGGAGCATTACTATTGTTGTTGGGCATCATGACATCGAGTTTTGTTAAGTCCAGGTATGACCGAGTCTCTCTTTAGGGTCGGGTATGATATGGTGTTGACCTTTTTGGATAGATATGTATCCACCACCGGGCCACGACCGAATGGGTAGTTATACAGTTACCACCAGTTGGGCAGTTATGTATTGTTGGTTACCACTGGCTGGGTAGACATGTTATTTACCACTAATCAGTTGAGCGGTTAGAGTACAATGTTCATGTAAAGTAACAAGATTAAATTATGAGATAAGTATGATCATTAGGTATAGTATGGCCTCAGTGTCATTTCAGAAGTTCAGGTTGATTCGTATCCTCTTCTCTTTTACAAATATGTAATATTATGTATTATATCCATCTTACATATTCAGTACATTATTCGTATTGATGTTCCTTTGCATGGGGACATTGTGTTTTATGCCACACAGTCAGGTAGGAGAGGAGAAGAACCTCCATTGTGGATCGCATTCAGATATTAACTTTTGTTGGTGAGCTCCAATTCCTCCCGGAGTATTGCAGAGTTAAGATTATGTTTGCATCCTTTTGGTACATTGGGTATGTTGGGGGCTCTATCCCGACTTATATATTGTGTAAACTTTTTCTTACAGGCTTTGTAGACATGTCACGTGTTGTACAATTGTTCAATACGGCCTTGTAAGCCTAGATGTTGGTTAAGGAGTACATTGGCCTTGTCGGCCTTAGTACTTATGTATGCACAAGTTGGGTCCTTCTGTTGCAAGGCAATATGTTGTATCTTTTCGAAGTTATAATTCTAAGGCCTCGGCCCCAAATTATTATATGTTTGTGTAATTGTATCTAGGTGGTTTGCTCCGGCCGTCCAGGTGTCGTGTGCCAGTCACCCCCCCCCTAAGGCTAGGGTGTGACATAGGATTTCATCCGCAGAGGCAACCTCGCCTCTGTGACAACGCTTTCGCAGGGGTGGAACCTGCAGAAAATTTTAGTGGACAGTAGCTTCGCAAACAATCCTTTATGCATTCATTCTTTTGATTTTTCTTCACTAATATTTGGGTAATGATCTGCATAATGGTTACATGCTGAGTTTAACTCCTCCTTCAATTCTCCTTCAGGTATTTCAAGAACAAAGGGCTCACCTTTAAGATGAATTGTGGAACAAAACCAGGGAAGTGGGGATAATACATCGGATGAGGACTCTAACAGACATAAATTCATGTTGGCGGATTGTGAGCATCGGTATTATCGGGACTTGGTAAACAAGAAGCTTCTTCCCGAAAGGGGTATCAATTTTAGGATGGTTGCTTAATTTTCTTCCAAGATTTTACGAGCGACTGGAGTCTATCAAATGGATATGTTTCACTCCCACTCCATGGCAGGCTAATGAAAAATTGCACCACAAATTTTATGCTAACTTGAAATAGCTCGATTTCAATAATCCATAGTTGAGGATTAGGGGTAGGTTGGTAAGGTTTGGGGATGAGAAGATAAATGAGCTTTCTGGGTTGGAGAATCATTCTCCGAAGCTGATGTGGACTAGAGATACACGTTCAGATGACTAGTTGATTTCTTAGGTGTGTCCCCCGGGAACAAAGGTTCCTTAGGCTAAAAAAAGAAAGAGGTGTAATCGACGGACTTTACGGGTGAGGCCAAGATATGGTAGTACATTATCAACTCCCGAGTGTCCCCTTCTAGCTACAAGATTGATTGTACTCACTATCGTGTGTTGATGGTTGTTTGTTTGATAGGCGGCATTCCGGTGAATGTGTATTATCATATTTTGCGTGAGCTGCAGGATTACATAGCCAAAGACAGCCAGAGCTTGATCTTTCCTTCCATGGTTATTTAGTTATACAGGCGGGCTGGAGTGGTGGAGGACACTACTGATCACATGGTCGATCCTATGATACCGGTTCATCTTCTGAGAGTCACCGGGGTTAGCAGTGCCATAAAGTCTAAGTCTATGAAGAGGAAGATGGATACTAGTGCAGGGGAGTCTTCTTCGTAGCATGAGGGACTTTGGGGTGCTATGAATTTGTAGTTGCAGGCTATCTGGGAGTTGGTGTCCCAGCTCCCTACAGGCCATAAGGGTGTCGATGATTCGGTCAAGCTCCTCAAAGGATGAGGTGACCAAGCATATGGAGGCCCTGATAGAGTTAGCCTAGACTAATAAGAAGTTTGCCAAGTCAGTGAGTGAATTGGATATATCTTACTGTGAAATAGCTAAGGCATATGCTGAGCTTTAAAAGATGTTTGAGAAAGAGCAGATAAAGAACAGTCAGCTGGAAAGCTTCTGGTAAAGGTCTAGAGAGGGGTCAAGGCCACTTACACATATGTTAATCTGATGAAAAAGATTCCTATCAAATCTTCAAATGAGAACGAGAGATGCTCCTTTCTATCTGTTGATGATGAGGTTTACTCTAACGACTCTAGAGATGAGGATGAGGTGCATAGTTCATCCCATGTTTCTTGATCTTCTTTTACCTCAATGGTGTTTAAGACAATTTATTTTCCTTTCTTTTCTGGGTTGTAACCCTTGGATGATGCTACTTTTTTCTTTACTTTGCTTGTTTTAGATGCTTGACTTTTGATGCCCTTGTTGGGCCTTGTTATGCTAGGATTATGCACTCGTTAGGCTTTATGTTAATGCATGATTAATGTTTGAATAGGTTGTGGAAAATTGATAAAGTGCTGAAAATAGGGAAAACTGGCCACTGGTTCTGCCCAGTTGATTCGCAGAGGTGACCCACCCTCTGCAGGTGCAACTCCACTTCTACGTGATTTAGCTCTCACTGGCGAGCTACACACCATGAACGCTTATCAACTACTTCAGAAAAATAGAGGCAGTCTCATAATAAAATTGGGATTACCATCTGCTGCCCACCTTTCGCCGATGCAACTCCGCAGATGCGGGGAAACTCACACAGGGGAGAGATGCCTGAGATGAGAACAGAAACTTTAAAACCTATGCAATACCCATATTTCACTCGATACACTTCAGGAATGATTCTGATACAATCCACTCTAATAGAGTGCCAGGATTAGATGCCAATTGGAATCGACCAGATACCAATTTGAACGTAGTAGCACGAAAGAATCAAAGAAGGGAATATTTCCTAAATGTCTTATAGCCTCTAGAGGATGGGTCCGGACGTCTATGTACTTATCTGCGAGACATTACCAAATAATGTCCTTACACTCATAAGACCGATGAACCTAGAGCTCTGATACCAACTTTATCATGACCCAAATCATAGGTGTCGTGGTGGCACCTAGACTATTCCCTCGGTAGGCGAACCAAACCCAAGACGCTTACAACCAACATAGTTAACAATGCGGAAGTGAAGGAAAAGTACAAACATAACAAAGTCTTTTATTAAAATGTTATCCATCAATTAATCCTTACATAATATCTTTTTTTCCAAAATCTGGTCTGACTTACACAAGAACTCTAAGATACAATAGGATGACTGAAAATAGAATAATGATACCTCAATTAATAGGGTAGTCTAACTAAGATAAAAACAAAGGACACCAGGAATGAGTGTTCTGCCTTAATCTTCCCGTACTCTAAACTGCACTTTGAATGGATCGAGTACTTGCATCTATGTAAAAGATGCAACAAGCATATCATGAGTACACAATGTGCCCCCGTAGGCATCATAGGCCGACAATGGCGGAAGTTACATAACAGAAATCAACATCAAGTTGACCCTCACGTAATGTCCTATTCTAGGCAGTGCAAGAAGACACATTGGTTACATATCCCTATAAGAATCCATGAAATCATATAAATCACCTAAATCACATAAAGGTCTATCAATCAAATAAATCATCCAAATCACATAAATGTTTATCAGTCATATAAATTACCTAAATCACATAAAGGTTGATCAATCATAAGTGATATCCTGGTTCATGTAGCATATAGGGTTCCTACTATAAATACCCCTTAATCACCAAATTCTGTCTAAAACATATTCATGTTTGACCCCACATACTGGATTTAACAAACCCATTAGATAACTTGACGCTTAGTTTCCAACATCATCTCTTTTAGAAAGCTTCACAAGAATATAAAAATAAGGTTGAATATACGACATTAACTCATTTATTGTCTCTAGTCTTTAAACCCCAATTATGACTCCATACGATTACCTACATGGCATGTATTAGTTCATTGAGCTTCCTCATTATAATCTAAATAATATCTCTCACCATACACCCTTTTATTAAGGAGGAAACCCTACACACATAAGGCATACAAGTCAACAACTACCATAACAACACATAGACACACTTAACTCATTTTTTACCTACATAATAGTTCTGACAAATAGGCATCACCGACCACAAGCAACAGTTTGACAAAAAATTCTGAGACTCATAAGTTGTAATCGTCAAACCAAATTCCCAAAGAATAAAGCCAAGCATGGCAGCAAATCCAGTCCAGTAGAATCAGTACAAATCATCCAAGTCCATTTAATTATGATAATCAACCAAGTTCCAATAATCATTCCAACACTAATCACGAAATAAGATGAAATCAATATATAATGTATGTATGATATAAATGCAATGAAATGCTAAGTACCTTTCATTTTCAATATACAGACATTCAAATTCTATGAACTACACACCCATGAGGGACCCACGAAGTCCATATACTCATTCAGAATTTCTCAATGGATCCCAGCTCTTAGCGGTAATAACATCAGTTGCAAGCATACAACCCAGCCCTCCGCGTATCATCATCATCGTAGTATTGGCAACCATCTCATAAAGTGTTCTTACCTTTTCGGTCTCTTGGACCCATAACATTTTCATACCACTCTCAATTCGATATCATCAGAACCATGAGTGTATGAATGCAAATGACAACACAAGGCAAGTAATCAAGATGTGTGAGATGCAACCAAGTATAAGAGATGATTATCACATACTTACTGAAAGTCAATAACGCGTAATACACGTAAAATCAAGATATTATATCAAAAGCAATATGATGAATAAACACAACAATATCAATAATGGCGATGAGCCAAAATAATGGCGAGAAGCCCAAACAACAACAGTCGGAATCAGCTTAAAGTTGATTCCCCAAATCACACATCATCACAATTCAACACTGGTACCCACATAAGCATTCATCACAACCTCTAAGATGGGACCCCCAAACACACCCAATACCTCTCAACATTTATAACTAATATAAAATTCTATCGAAGTCTACAATAGAGAAATTGTCGCCTACCTCATTGCCGAGCGGAAGCCACGAACTTCTAATCCACGATGTCCTTCCGATCGAGTATCATATGGTTTTAACTCAAACAAGCACATAATGTCCTAAGTTAACATTTATACACACATAAGGAATCTTCTCATTATAATTGCTACTCGGCCCCGCTCCCACAAGGGTAGAAGGGAATTTAGTTAAGAAATCGTTTCACCAAGTCTAAAAAGTATTCAATTTAAATGCTTTGGTAACTTATTGCCATTGTATCCAGTTTGATAATTTACATGCAAAAATGGATTCTTTTACCATAATACTTTTAATTTCATCAGCTAGTAGGTAGTGATATAACATGGTCTTCATCCTTCAAAACCATAGTAATTACTAGATATAAACTCATTAGCAAGTCATACATACCGATGAAATCTCCATCTTGGTATGTTATTATTCAAGAATCCATATTGAATCATTTACAAACCCTAGTCATACTTCTACCTATGAACAAATTGGAAAGCTTAAATATGGGAATATTAATCCATTACTAATCCTTTTTAATAGGTTTAGAAATTACCCAATAGTGTAGGAGGATTAGACCACTTTAAATGAGGTCTCTATCAAGATCTTATCTCCCATATACCAAATGGGGGATTCATAATAGGGAAGGTGGATTTTAAAGAAATATGAAATTGTCGTGGCTGCCATTGCGAGCCATCTACCACCAAAGGGGCCCCACCTTGGCGAAATAATGTCTGTCAGTGTGGCTTTATTAAACTCTAATGACCACATGCAGAACTGAAGGGGAAGGCGCAGGCGCGCCTCCTCACATGCGTGAAACCTCTACCAAAGTGGACCTACTCAACTTCATATTCCACCGCATCTGCGGACTAACCTCACCGAGGTAGCCTTGTAGGTGCGAATGATCACTTGCGTAAGTGTATTTCCCCAGACCCAAATGTACTCTCTTAACAATATAAACGTAAATTATTGCAATACTATGACTCGTTGAACCATTATATTTATAATTTAGAATATAATTATGGTCAAAGATTCGCCCTATCCACTCTTCGCAGTACAAAATGAAACTTATGGTGCGTTACCAGGATGTTGCGTCCATCCAAAACATCTCCAATGATGAACTAGAGTTGATAGCTGACTAAATTTTCTTGAGATAACACGAAAAGGAAAAACGACTGAGCTGGTCATTACACAGGCATCCCTAGACTTTTAACTTGATTCTCTTTACGTTGTACCTTTTTTCATAAATTTCTATTTGAATTGCTTTCTAAAAGTTGTGATCACTTACTGGTGGGTTTAAAACTTCAAGCTCATAGACTATTTTATATTATAAAATTTGTATTGACTGACAACTCTTCCGATCTCATGGCTAGTCTTCTTTTATGTTCCACATGTATCAATTTTCATCTAAACTCAAGTTACCCATGTTATTCATTAATTCAAATACCCTTTCGAACTTATATACCTTTATCTTCGCTTACAGACCATGCTCTTCTCTTTTGAGCCTTATGAATCTAGTGGCTCTTACTGTTGCTTAATTTATTTAACCAGGAGGTTGCTATCATTTCTTTCTTAGCGCTGACACTTATATATCATTTTATATTTATGGCACATTCATCAAATTTGGATGACACTATCTGATTTTTCCTGAAACTTCTTCATCATAACATTCTCATCTTCTTATTAAACCATCATATATTTGTAACTGGCATTCTCAATCTGAGAAGGCTCTTTATCTTCTAGTTAAGACATTTAATCTTTAGGTCTTCTTTCTTGATAACATTAGGATTACCCCATATCTTATTCCGTTTAACTGAGAAAATTCCCCAATATCGGTACTTTCTAATTCAGGGAGCTAATCACCCGATCAATATGTTTTGTTTACATTTGGTTGTTCAATTCTCATAATAGAAACTTAATCTTATAACACATTCATCTTCTTAAATCAACATTTACTTCTTCTTGTCCTCTGGTTTACTTGGCTACCAATTTGTCATATTACTATCGTATGGCTCTCTGTTATTCCTCATATTGCTCACCCATCCCACCTATACTTGTATCACCCATTTACTATCAATCTTACTTCTTACCTTAACCCTGATATTCATAATAAAATATTCATTCGCCTTTAACTCCTCCTCATTTAGCCCTATCTCCAAGGCACTTACTATTTCTGCTTTACTTTAAACAAGAGCCTTCTTAAGATGAAACATTTACTTTGCACACCAAGGTTCCAATACCTGACCCCTGGATCTTCAAGACCTTCAAAGGTTATATCCAACTAATAATTCCCGAGTATATCATGTATATATATATATCTATATCCTCAAAAAGAGGGGTAGCTTTAACGTAATTATACCATTCTTCAGTACTACTCATACTAATGATCATTCTCACATTTACAAGCTCCCGGGATCTCACTCCTTTCTAAAACTACGTTTATCGACATCGGTAAATCACAAGCTAGAATAGACATTTCTCATTGTAGTTCTACCACTACTGACGGCAAAATAGCAATACTTACATCATTCAAACTAAATATCAATCTCCTTACAATCCACTGCATTTAGATGCTTTGTACTTTCTTTACTTATTTTTATATCCTAAAACCAGCACTTTACCTTTCTACGCTTTCATTACCTATTCTGCATATGAGTGAGACAAATGCTCACACTCTGAAACTTTAACATAATACTCGACTTTTGGCGTACCAATATTCTGGTAGGGGTCTTCCATTTGCTGGCTATGAATGTGTACCAACCGAAGTCTTTTTGTTAATCGACATTACGGGAATAGTATAAGGCACGAGTTGGACTCGAATTCCTAAACTCAGATCTACTGCACGATCGATTGGAAACCATCCCTAGATGCCTGAAGACACTGTTTGCAGACTCCCTAAGACAGACCTGCTATGATACCAAGTTTGTCACACCCCAACTTTGGGGCTATGGTCGACACTCAGAACCCTAAGGCCCGAGCAAACTAACTATACTACCTGAAGGCAAATATATGAAACTTGGGCCGATAAGGCCTTCAAATAGCCAAAATAAGATGGAAAGCAATAATAATCTACACGCAGAAAAAGCCCAACACAACATATATGCATAAACTAAGGCTGAAAAGGAATATATATATATATATATATATATATATGTATATATATATACACGAAAACCTCTAGTATGCAAGCCTCTACGATTACTATCATGTGTCATCAAGTAGGACAGGGCCCCAACATACCCAAAATGACCATATACATATGTAGTTGCGCCTACCGACTCTGTATAGCAACTCCGGAGAAGTGGAGTGCGACAGCCAACAGCTGGAACCAGGCACTCTAATGAGAAGGTACGTCAGCCTGTCTATCTGTAACTATGGGCATGAACACAAGATCACATAAAAAGCATATATATATATATATATATATATATATATACGGAAACCTCTAGTTGCAAGCCTCTACGAGTACTATCATGTGTCATCAAGTAGGACAGGGCCCGACATACCCAAAATGACCATATCCATATGCAGTTGCGCCTACTGACTCTGTATAGCAACTCCGGAGAAGTGGTGTGCGACAGCCAACAGCTGGTACCAGGCACCCTAATGAGGAGGTACGTCAACTTGTCTATCTGTAACTGCGGGCATGAACGTAAGACCACAGAAAAAGATGTCAGTATGAAAGATGTATTGAATATGTAAGGCAGGTAAATATAAGTAAAGACAATAAACAAAGTAAGGCGGAGTAAATAAATAACCTGGACCTCAGGAAGCCATTGTGGGCATATGCAATGCATAATATCACTGAATGTTAGTTATGTGTATAAATGTGTAGCCACACTTTGGGGAAATATCAATATCACATCATACCTGGCTCTAAGTGTGACTCGGTGTAATTGTACCCGACCTTAATAGGACTTAGTGTCATCTTACCCAACTGCAGTGGTGTGTGTATATAAGTACCACACCCCACCGACTATAGCGCGACTCAGTGTCATATAATATATGCGTATAAATATGATATGCATGACCGACCTCACGAAAACCAATAAGAATGGGACGGCATGACAGATGATCGTTAACCCTCCGTTAATCGTTATGGAATTCATTTATGGCCAACATTACAAATCATCGTGAACTCAAGATCGCTAGTATAGCAATCCCTATTAAGAGATGTGCTACGCAATGGCGAAAAGTAAAAAAAACAATGGATTTCAATAGAATAAGAAGAACGCTTTCGAAGAAGGACATATGAAGATCATAGGACCAATAGTATAACAAAATATTCAAGAAGAGCGGCAATGACTCCTACAAGGATACAAGCCCAATAATCTTAATAGAATACAAGAAGCACCATTGACAAGGAACGTATAACGATTATGGCACCAATTACAAGAGTTATAAATAAACATAATATCAACAATTACGATCAACCATGCTTGAATCTTCTACGAATAGGAGTTTCTTTCGGAACATTCGATTTGATGATGTTTAACTTTGAATCATGCCAACAATTAAGAAGAAGAAGGTAAAGCATTACATACCTTGTCTCGTTAGCTTTACGGATCCCACGAGCCCTCTTATCCTCTACTAATGATTATCTACAACATACAGATGGTTCGGAATTAAAATAGGATCAACAACCCACAAGCAAATTCATTTAGACATTCTATCGAACACCTTGTGTGCGTAAAATTTATGTTTTCTTCTATATGGAAACCTATACATATATCAACACAACACCCTTACTAATCCTCCTTAACATTCATAACATCTATAAAATCCAGAAACTCCATACCTAACCTACAACTCTATATAGGCAGCCCCAACAATACACGACAAGACTTAACATTTCCGACAATCACTTTAGCAAACTGGTAGCAAGACCCATGCTCTATAACTTGTATCATGTGAAGAATAATAAAGAGGATATGGAACTTACCTCCAAGCACAATAATCACTACAAATTTTGCGATTACTTCACTTCCAATGAGCCTCCAAGTTCAACACATGAAGAGGATGAGGATCTAATGATAACCACGGGCTTCCTTACTTCGGATTCACTTGTTTTGCATTAACAATTGGCCTTGAATGATATAAAAACCTCTAAGGAGAGTTTTCAGGTGTAGAGGGTCAATTTTGGTCGAGCAAGGAGTGGAAAATGAGCCAAAATCGAGTTTAAGAAATTTAAACTTGGCCACCGCCTCATTTTGGTCACTTTAGCTCGCTGGGAGAAGCCCATAGCGAGATACCACCTTGCATAGAGCTCGCTCGGCGAGCTCCCTTGGCATGTCTGCCGGTAGTTTTCACAATTTGACAAAATGCAAATATCTTTCAACTTCGACATTGTATCGACAAACGATTTAATGTGTTGGAAATTAGTCTCATAGACCCTCAATTTCATGGGTGGATCACCTCGTAATTCTTAGTATATTGATAGAAAATCTCTGCTACATCTGACTCAAATTTCAGCAAACTTATGAACATAACTTGCGATGACCTTTGCCAATTTTTATTTTACATTTTGCTTGACCTAAAAGATTAACATACAATTATTGTACGATAAAAATACCTCATAACAAAACCTTCTTAGCATAATAAACACTCTAATTCTTACCCCGAAGGTACGGTCTATTGCAATCCACTTCCCTTTGGCGAACTTTGTCAAAAAGTGTTTCCCTTGATTTGTTTAGCCTCGAATTCTTCCAAAACTTACTTAACACTTGTTTAAACTTATTGTAATATGAATATGGAATATTGGCCTCACCGGAATTTTGTTACTTTAATTATGATGCACACTAGTGTAAAGAGTTTACACGACGTAACACAACCCTAGGATCCAACACCCAACTACGCATATGTGACTCAGCAGGTGCGCCCTTACTTGCGCAGGTGCGATCACATCATAACCAACTGAAGCAAGCAATACAACTTAAGTCCAAAACCTCGTTTCAACACCTAAAACTCATTTGAAACCTCTCAGACATAAATAAAATATGCTATGAACGTGCTCATGGAACTCCAAACACCAAAAATGGGTCATCTTGACCCGATGATGATTGTGGCCAATTTTAAATCCTTAACTTAACTAATTTCTCAACCAATGACCCAAATCACACTTCAACCCCTCGGGACTCGAAATAATTTCTCAACTAAATCATAAATCAAATTCTGAACCTCATGAAATCAATGAAACTTTCATTCGCCTTCGCTAACTCGCGATGTTGACTTTGCCAAACTTTTGCATTTCCTTAAGTTGGAAACTTCCATTTTTACTAATTCTTCTCTACTATTCACCCAATTACCTCGGAAACCATGCTACACATCCTGCAAGTCACAAATATCATTTTAATGATATGAGTAGGTATTTAGGCAAAAAAGAATCTAATGGCTCAAAACGGCCTAGAAGGTCGTTACACAAATCCATGGCGCCAAATATCAACATTGACAAAGAATTGACGAACAAATTCGTGACAGTAAATACTCATATCGACGGAATATCAAAGGAAAAAGCAACAATGATAAATACCCATATCGAAATAATATCAAAATACAAACTCACAATGATGACTATTGATATCAATGAAATATCAAAGGAAAAATCTACAACAACACATATCCATATAAACGGAATATCGAAGGACAAATCCACGATGATAACTTTCTGTATCCACAGAATATCAAAGGGCAAATCGATAATGGAAAATATCCATGTCGATGAGATATTAAAGGACAAATCCATAACAACAAATATATGTATCAATAAAATATTAATCCTTCTTAAGATAAATCCACGAAAGGTCTACTTAAGGTGCAAAGGGACTAAAATTGTCCATCTTAAGACTGAATGCTTTAGAGATCCTTTTACGGATAAATCCGTGAAAAGGCTAGCTTAAGGTAAAAATTAACTAAAACTTTCCACAGTAAGACTGAAAATATAAAGACTCTTTTATGATAAATCTCTGCAATGACGAGCTGAAGGTGCAAAGGGACTAAAATTGTCAATATTTAAGACTGAAAATTTAGAGGTTCTTTTAAGGATAAATTTGTTAAATGGACAGCTTAAGATGAAAAGGGACTATAATTGTCCACTTTAAGAATGAAAATTTAGGAATCTTTTTAAAGGTAAATCTTTGATAAGGCCAACTTAAGGCACAATGGGACTAAAATTGTCCACTTTAAGACAAGAAGTTTAGAGGGCCTTAACTTGAAGACTTGGAGGATTTGACAACTTCGACTTGAATACTGTTGAACTTTGAGGACTTCAACTAAAGAAGTGGTGGATTTGATGACTACAACTTGTAGACGTGGTGGATTTGAATCTTCAACTTGATTTGCGAGTTTGTAGATTTCAACTAGCAGAATTGACAACCTTCTAAAAGATTACAATTATCCCATTGAAAAATCAAATTGCCATAGAGATTTGCCCCCATCATATTGAACCATCAGTATTTTGTGAAGGTCTAAAGTTACTAAAAGAATACCTATAAATTTGATCTTCATATGTCGGTTAGGTGTATTTTATTCCATCATACTTACTCGGATAACACTTAGAGTAATGCATTATTTACCTCTTATACCAAGGTTAAAGATGTTGCACGCATCACTGAGATTCACTTATCTTCATATGAAATGACACTATAAAAAAGGCCACTTGGTGTTATGTGTCATCCATCAGATGGAGAGGCTTGGAAGCATTTTAGTAAAAGATATCCAGTTTTGCAGGTGAACTAAGAAATATTATGTTAGATTTATGTGCATATGGATTCACTTCATCTTCTATTTCTACTACACCATATTCATGTTGTCCTGTCTTTATTATACCATATAATCTTTGACCTGAGATGTGTATATATTCCTTAACTGCATTATTTTTTACTTCCATAATTCAAAAAGCTTGATTGATGTATACTTTCAAACTTTGGTTGATGAGTTGAAACAATTGTGATTTGGGAGGTTGAAATGTATGACATTTTGTGTAAGCAAGATGTTAATTTGTTTGCTACCTTAATGTGGACTATTAAAAAATTTCCTATATAAGAGATATTCTCTAGTGGATTACTGTTGGAAAGTTAGCTTGTCCATATTGCATAGAAAATACTAAATCATTCACTTTAAAACATGGTGGTGGCAGTAGCATGAAAGACGAGCATTCATTTTGATGGTAGACAAAGAGATTGCATAAGGCGAATGAATCAGTTCCATGAAATCGTTCCATCATGGAAACGAATGCAAGTTATGATGGAGAGGTGAATCGGCCAAAAGAAAGCACATCAATATTGAATAGAGTGAGTGACATGTTCTATTATTCCATATCAAAGAATTAGCAAGTGTAGTGGATCAATGCGCTACATGGTAGAATTAAGGAGAGAAGTAAAGTGTTGCAAACAAAGGACGTGAAATAGGTCTGTCAATATGTTCCATCTAACATTTCAGAAGCAGGTCAATATTAGATGTTGCATGAATGAGAGGAGATCTATGGATTAGGTATGTGAACATGCTCCAGCTCAGAAGACTCAAAGGCTAGAGTACAAGGTGGTTGTACCAGGTCCAATACCATGTTCCAAACAAATTTTGCAGCAACTAGGATCTGTGCTTCGTTGTGGAAAAGACTTAGTGTCCAAGGCGACAGGATTGTATGTGATATTTCTCAATATCTTACACCATACTTATCGATATATTTCAGAGTCCTACAAGGAAACTAAATATGCTAGGAGGTGTATGAATCTCAATCAACCTCAAACCCTTATTCTAGCTTGATAGGCCATATCAAGCAGGGTTTAGGTCAGCCACAGGTAAAAAGTCTTACCTCTATATATACCAAGTCATACAATGAAGAAAGTTATTCACTCACATAGAGAGAATTCAGAATACAAAGCGAGAAACTATCAATGTGATATTGAGAGTTATGAATCCATAGTTGTGATCCTAATACAACAACAAAGATTGAAGGAGTTGTTCTACTGAATATTTTTTTATAGTTCTTAAGTCTAGAATATTGTATTAGGTTTTGTTTATCGAGTTGTACCTTTTTCCGCTTTTTATAGAAGCAAACAATATATGTATAAAAGAAGTTGTAAATTCAACTTCAAGTTAGTGTTTAACTTGAAGGTTGCTTTCTAGTCGGGCCAGATTAGTAATATAGGAATTAGAGTGTAGTTCCTAGATTACAGAGTTTGTAACATGAATTTTCAGAGGCTCAATGTTGTAGTAGAGTTGGGGATAAATCCTACAGAGGCATAGGTCATGGTTTTATTGCCCTTGTGAGCTGGGTGGTTTCCACGTAAATATGTTGTGTCTTTTACTTTATTGTTCTTACTATTCTGAAATTGTAACACATAGAACATGTAGGATAACATAGTTTATCATATAGGGAAAAATTAGGTACCTCTTACGATAAGGATTCTACGGGTACAAAATATCAATTGGTATCATAGAATGTTGAAGAGGGTAACACCTTAATAGATTATCACAATTAATCCTGCACAAATAAGTGAACATAGTATAGTACCATTGTTGTGCAGACTACCAATACTAATCCCCATCAAAATCAGACATGACGGTACAAAGGCTCCATAAACCAATGTGGAATTTGTTGTTGTAGACTTCAGAATACTGGAACAAAACTATGCAATAATAAATATCCTTTGTTATGGTCTTCAAAGCAAGGAATACAACAGAGTTGATGGATATTCCAGTGCTAAGGAGATGTGGGAATGGTTAAAAAGGCTCATGATAGAATACCTCGAGAAAGATGGCTAAAACACAACGAACTCATGAACGAATATGATTTCATTGCAATGCGAAGGAAGGATATTGTCAGAGATTTGTTTATCAAACTCTTCAAAATCATCTGCAAACTCAAAAGTATAATAAAAGAGTTTTCCTCGGTGGATCTAGTCTGGAAAGTCTTAAGAAGCCTATCACATAAGTGAAAGCTAAAATTGATAGTCATTCATGAATCATGTAAGTTAAGCACAATGCGAATGGAATATCTCTTTATAATCTTGAGTTCTTACAAACTCAATGTAGTGGAACAAGTCAATAAGGCAACTATAGGCTAAACATCCGCAACTGATGAGTTAGGCTTGAATGAAGGGAAAAAGATCAAGATAAAAGGGAAAACTGAAGAAGGGCGGATGAACGACAAAGATAAGTGTGAAAGTTGCTTCAGGAATGAAGGATCTAACCGCCTAAGAGAAAAGCACACACCATGGGAAGCAGGATGGAAAAATGCTATGATAGCTGTGTTGAACTCAAAAATAAAAATGCTTCAAAGGATGGACGGGAGAAGTCTGATGGCATCGCTATAAAAGTCACAAGTTCATGTTCAAAAAAGACTGAGGTGAGTACTCAAGATCCAAGCAAGGTCAATCATCTCGCTAAGGAAAGGTTGTTGACCTCAATAGTCTCTTTAACTGACGTGTATCGAGATTTAAAGTTAGAAATGAGTGAGTTGCTCAGCAGATTAGCCTAGTTAAGATGTAAGTCATTAGCTGGTAAGCCCAGTAACCACCCAAAAAATGGAGAAACATCCTTGTTAAAGGAACATGTAGAACAACTTGATTAATTGGTCTAGACTCACAAAACCTCAGAAGAGGTATCTGGTAATCCACCAGACAAACTCAATCAATGGAACGCCAGTCGGTCAATTAAGAGAGGATACAGAGTAAGAAAGCTGAAGGTTGCACAAATACCTCAAGGCTTTGCGTGAAGGGATTATGAAGGAGTCAAGTAGAATCAATGATGATAATGTCACGACCCTTTTTTGGAATCGTGGTGGCACCTACACAATTCCCACTGTTAGGCGAACCACTCTAAAATCGTTCACATGATATAGTAAAGAAAAGTAGAAAGATAACAAAATACTATATAAACTGTCTCATGATATAAATGTAGAATATAAGTCTGATACTCAAACATAACCCCCAAAATCAGGTCAATCATACAAGAGCTCTAAACCAAATACAAAGTCTGAATAAAGGACAACATAGGCTCAATGCCTAACAATATAATCTAAATGAAAGTACTTGTACCTCGGATAAAGTTAAAGACAAGGAAGAGATAGGAGCATCCAAAGCATTCCAGAAAGTAGCATCCTCACCCTGAATACTAATAATCACCCGCTCGGACCCAAACTCGAGGTCCCGAACTAGTAAAAGAGTTGTAGCTACATCGAAAAAGAATGCAGCAAATATAGCATGAGTACACAATGTACCCCCATCGACATCATAGGCCGACAATGACTGAAGATACATAACATAAATAAATATCAAGTTGATACTAGATAATCCTATACTAACAGTTTAATAACCCATATAAGTCACGTTGTACAGATAATAAATCACAGATTCAAACAAGTCACTTTGTTCATATAAGGTTTCAATCACAGTCAAGTACGATCAATTCATAATGTACACGGGGATCTTACTATCATAAAACCCACCGACTAGTAATCTTTGTCCAAGTCATATTCATGCTTAGCTGCACTTACCCGACCTGACACATCAAATAAGAAAGTCAACACTTAGATCACAACAACCTTTTTAGAACACTTCCCAAGAGTATTATGATTAGGCTAACAATGATTGTATTAACTCCTTTATTATTCTTAGCCTTTAGACTTAGTTAAGATTATATATAGTTACAGTCTGACACATATAGTTTATTCAACGTCCATCTTTCCAAGCAACACTTATTATAGATCCCTTACTAGACTCGTTACCCAGTCATGTAGTCAATTATCAGACAACACACAAATGCACATAATTTCCCTGGACCTAGACAATAGACTTGACATTACTGACCACAGTAGCAGTTGACTTCAAATACCTAGACTTACAAATCATAAACCACATAACCAACACACAAGAAATAAAGCCACATATGGAAACCAATCCAATTCAATAATGTCACAACCCATTTTTCAGGAATCGTTGTGGCACCTACATAATCCCACTAATAGGCGAACCACTCCTAATCATTCATAATATATGATATAAGTAATAACGAAAGAATACAAATACTACAAAAATTGTCTCATAATATAACGCAGAAGAAAAATGATAGTCTGATACATCCAAAACACCCGCAAGTGAACTAGTTTAGGAATACAAGAGCACTAGCAAATATGATACAAGTTTGAGAAAGTTGGCACGCAAGTCAAAATGGAATACATAGTCTGAACATGTCTCTCAAGTATGAACAAAAGATAGTAAAAGAGAAAGAGTATCCAAGGGTATGCTGGAGAAATCATATTTATCCTGAACACTGAAGGTTAGCATCTCTATGTGATCGTGCAAAGGTGGAAGGTACTAAATTTGCATCCAAAAAAGAATACAACAAGTGTATCATGAGTACACAACGTACCCGTAGACATCATAGAGCGACAACTACGGAATATACATAATCATAGATAAATACCAAGTTGACACCAATAATCCTATGCTAATAGTTCAATAAACCAAGTACGTCACGTAATCAACATGTTGCTCCTAGAGTTCAACAGTATATCAGGCATCATGTAGAATATATAATCCTTTCAATCTCATAATCCAGCCAAGTTATTTACAATTACTCAATTTCAATTCCAACTATATTTATTAATAATATGGCATAGGTATGTATGATATGAATGCAACACATATGCAAGGTACCTTTCTCAACCTGGTATACAGTGCGTCAAGATTTATTTATAATCCGTACACTAATGAGGGACCTGCGAAGTCCATATACCCCTCCTAGCCAGTCGGAGTTCCACACACAAATCTGACTAGAGCACATGACTCATTTGTCAAGTCTAAATCATGTTCCATAAGTGAAACTCCATTTCTCGCATGTCAATATCATCTCAATGTAACATAATCTCATAGTGTTCTTACCTTTCCAGTCTCTTGGACCACAGCATATCCATACCACCCTCATATCAATGTCATAGAACCATGAGTATATGAATACAATGACAATTTCAGGCAATATATCATGAATTATGAGATGTAATCAAGTGTAGAGATGACATACCGCATGCTTTCAAGAATTCAATAACACATAGGCAAAACCAAGTCAGAATCAGGATATCATATCAAAAGCATATGTGATGCGTAAACAACAATGGCAAACATGGCGACAAGCCCACATATGGCGACAAGCCTAAATAAACGGTAGTTAGAACCAGCACGAGGTTGATCCCCCAAATCTACCCATCATCACAGTTCAACATAGGTACTACGCAAATATTTATCACAACCGGTTGAGTAGGACCCCCAAAAATTCCCAATACCCCTTAATATTTATAATTAATTACGCACTTCTATCGAAATCTCAAAAACCTAAACTATAGCCTACCTTTGGGCATAACAGGAGCGTTACACGATTAAGCCTCGGTAATAGCCTTGCCCTTCCTCTGCACCTCGTGATAATCAAAGTCTATTCACGCATATTACATCATCAATATAAAGCTAACACCACATACAGTAAGACTTTAAATACCCATCCTGAGCCCACGCTACCAAAACTCAAATTTTATTACACAATTACCAAGAATACATACTAGGTAATCTCATCCTTAAGTTAATTGAAAATCTATATACAATTGAACCCTCAATTAGACTATAATCAAAAATCCCAAATTTGAAACCCTAGAAATTTCCCTGAATTGAAATGATATTCTATAACCAAATTAAGAATTAAAACATGATAATCTATCATAACCCCAAGCTAATTCATGATAATACAAGTAAACTAATCCATAGACCTCCATTAATCAATAACATAACTCTCTTAATCTCACAAATATGCATAAATCATCTTCCCCACCTTATATTCATACTATAATCACCATTAATGAACTTAGAAACATAAACTTAGTCCACAAAAGGATGAATCACTTACCCCAAGGATGAATTTGCTCCTAGGGTTCTGAAAATTCTCTTATAATAGCTCTGGTATCGAGGTTTCTATTTTAAGAAAGGATTTCTGACCTAATATAATTTATAAGAACTTGATACAGTACTTTCGCTCCAGCGGAGTCGACTTCGCTGGAGCGGACCAGACCCTCGCTAGTGCGATGTCACTTGATACATCGCCCATCGCTATGGTTGACATGACTTCACGGTGGTAGACTCAACTCGGAGAACAAATCCTCCATTGCTGCGAAAACCTACCATTACCCAAACTTCCACTTCGGTGAGCCAACCTTTTGCCGAGGTGGACTCGCCGGAGTAAACACTGGTGCCACCGCAGCAGACACCAGAAACCAGCAAAGGAAAGATAACCAAAACTCCTATCCAACACCTGCAACACTCCCGAGACACTAACCAGCCATGATCCTCTAAGGTAATTAGTTCTATCAACTCGCGTGTACCCTCAGATTTCCCATTTAACTGAGCGAAGGCATACTTTATAAACTAACGTCCGAGACAAATCAAAATCCAAACTTTACAAATAGGGTCACAAAATACATTTGATTGCCTCGGGAAGAAAATTAATGACTCGAATAAGTCATAAATGACCCTCCGGAACTACCAGAAGCAACAGAACCCGAAAACAAACTCATTTAGCCAAAAGTCAACTTTGAGTCAAACTATCCAACTCTATGTTTCTAGTTTTGGGTTTTTAATCCAAATGTATAAAAATAGACTTCGGGATCCGTACCACCCATCCTTGCACATCACAAACCCCACATATAGTTTATGGGAAGGGTAAAATAAATAAATAAGGGCCTTTATCCAAGTATTCACAGAGAAAAAGTGTAATCATGGCAATTAACCTGGTTCAATAGAATCAATCCAATTTCCAAGTATTCACAGATACAAGCTCAATCATGGAAACCAATCCACATTACCAACCAATAGATAATAAATGCAATGAGATGTGTATGATATGAATGTAATGCATATGCCATGTACCTTTCTCTATGGTATACAGACGTTCAAATTTTATGAACTGCACACCCATGGGGGACCCGCGAAGTCCATATACTCATCCAGGAATTTCTCTACGGACCCTAGACCTTGGTTGTAATAATAATTGTAGCGTACAACATGCTCCATTGCGTATCATCATACCCGTTGCATCCTGCAACCCGATTCATCCGTAATATTATTATCATCTTAATGTTACCAATAATTTCATAAGCACTTTTACCTTCTCGATCTCTTAGACCCACATCATTTTCATACCAGACTCACATCAATATCATCAGAACCATGAGTGTATGAATGCAAATGACAATACAAGGTAAGAAATCAGAATGATGAGATGCAACCAAGTATAGGAGATGAATAGCACATGCTTTCAAACTTCAACAATAAGTAATCCAAGTACAGTCATGATATCATATCAAGCGTGTGTTATGAATAAACATGACAATATCAAATATGGCGATCAGCCCACATAATGGCGATAAGCCTAAACAACTATAGTCGGAATCAGCTTAATCTTGATTCCCCAAATCACTTAATAGCACAGTTCAACACTGATACCTATCCAAGCGTTCATCACAGTCACTAAGGTGGGACCCCTAAACATGACCAATATCCCTCAACATTTATAACTATTACATACTTCTATCAGAGTCTAGAAGAGCTAAACTGTAGCCTACCTCACTGCCGAGCAGGAGCCACGAACAAACCATCTTCAATGTCAGCCTCGCCCTTTCAGAGCCCCTCATAGTAATCATAGTTTAACATGCATATATTGTACGTTAATAATAAGCTAACACATAATACAAGGACATAGTCCTTCACCATACCAAGACATCCAAAACCAACCCCCGACCCACGATTTCAAGATCCAAAATTTATTACCCTAAAATCATAAGCACATACTAAATAATCATATCCTTAAGTTGATTAGAAACCTAAGATCATTTGGATCTTCAATTGCACAATTTAAGAAAAATCCAATTTATAAACCCTAGAATTTCCCCCAAATCAAAAAGGGTTTTTATAATTAAATTAAAGGCTACAACATGATCATCTAACATCCATCAATGCTTATTTACAATATCAAAGTGAACTAATCCATATCACACTCTTAAATCCATTATTCATCCCCTCTTATTCTACCATGAATATTAGGACTCATTTTCCCCAAATTAAAGTCAATACCAAGACTAGAGCTTTAAAATATGAAATAACATCACAAAGGGTGAAGCAATATTACCTCTAATGAAGAACTTAGTCCAACCTTCAAGAATCCTCTATTAGACAGCTCTAGAATGAAGATGAGGTTTTATGGAAAAGTGATTTTGACCTTTAAATGAACTTCGCAGGCGCAGTCTCGCTCCCGCAGAAAATTGTCTCACTAAGGCGAGGTAACTTCTGCGCAGAAGCGAACAAGATCCCATAGAAGCGCACTCACCTCAGCGAGAAAACCCTCTACCGAGGTGGAAACCAACCTAACACACAAATCCTGCTTATGCAAGCCCAACCTCTATAGAGGCGGACACGCATGAGCGGACAGTCCACCCACTTAGGCGGACACCAGATGCTAGAAACTTGGATTCGAACTCAAACTTCCACCAAACACCCGCTTCAGCTTTTATGTAGGTCCTAGTCGAGACCAATTTTTAGCTTGTTTTTAATATCTAGCTTAATTACTAGTTTCCCTTTTAGCTTAATTACTATGCCTTGTAATAAAATAAGATGACTAAGCTAAGAACCATCTAGAAAGATAAGCTTTCAACATCTCCCAATGAGGTATTCATGAACTAGTTAGTTCATGCACTTATCTACATGGATGACACAAAAAGGTGACCTAACGAACATCAAGAGTTGGCCGAGCATTTCCCCTTTCCATTAGGCCGAGATACATTCTAAAAGGAGAAGCTTTCAACGTTTCCTAAGCAGGTAATTCATAAACTAACTAGTTCATGCACTTATCTACATGGGTGACACAAAAGGGTGGGCTAGAGAACATGAAGAGTTGGTCTAACACATTCTCCTTTCCCATTCAGCCGAGTACCATGTATGATGTCTATCTAGTTGCTCTTCTAGAAGGTTTAGAACTAAGCATAAATAGGTCATGTAGTTTATGTAAAGAGACATTGAGGTTATATGAAATATATTTGAGTTTTCTCAAACTTTGCTAAGTATTTCAACTTTTGTGTTGTTATCCATAGTTGGTCCTTTTGTGGGCCAAACCTCGATCCTTTTGTGGTCCGAACCCCGGACCTTTTGTGGGACACCTCTTGGTCCTTTTGTGGTCCAAACCCTCAATGTAAGTCTAGGTAGAATTTTTGTGATCTAACTATACCCAAGCCAAGGTTCTATTTGGTTACTTGTTACAAATACATTGAAGGTATTCTCGACTTTCATCACCTTATCTGCACAAGAATTTGTCTATCAATTTCGTGATCCATCCTTGTCCAAACTATCTGATTCCTTTCACCACAATACACCACAAACCCCCTCCCCTCCCCCCAACCTACACCCAAAAGGTCATCAATTGATTCCTCCCACAAACCCCCGAAACCCCAACTAATTTTCCACCATCGTTATCGAGTCCCTAAACCAACAACCTTACTATCCCGATCAGTTTATATCACCTTACCATCATCCAACCACCAACATAACCCACAATGTGTCTAAATCAACCCCTCCAAACACCTCAGCCTGATTCCACTCGAAGGTACCCACACACCTTCCACCAAACACACACTGCCCAGAAACTCATCAACCTCCACTTGACCCCCATTTTCATGTCCATTCGGTTCCAATCCAATTCCGAATCACCTAACCATACAATCCCCACCTTATATATATTATCTACCTAGGTATCATACCTCATAAAAGTAACCACACACATGCAATAAACACTATCTACAATCACAAAATCACCAACATGTATGGATACATGAATAGGGATATCAAGCATATCACACCACATATCCAAATCAGCATGAAAGTAGGTAGACACATATGAGAATGTAGACCCTGGATCAAATAGCACTAAAGCAGACCGGTGACAAACTGAGATGATACATGTAATAACCGAGTCTGATGTCTCAGCCTCGAGCCTACCCAAAAAAGCATAGCAGTGAGTGCGTCCTACATCAAATTGACTACACTACTGACCACCTTAGCCTGAATGAGCTTCATCTCTTCTTGACTAGGATCCACCACAACTAGACTAATGGACACCACGTCTCGACTGAGATCCCCATAGGCTAACTTAACTACCACTCCTATATAGTTATGCTGAAGTCTTGGGTGCACGAGATGTACTCGATATAAGTCTGGGGAACTCTCTCTTGAAATGCCCAATCTCTCCACACACACTCAAAATAGGTCTTGGCCACTTAGGGCTGATAAATGGAGATATAACAACTTGAACCACCATGGTCAAAATACCGAGATTGAGAACCCTTTGAAAACTGGCCCCTACTATAACCACTCTACCCCGTAGAGAAACCATCAGTACTCTATAGGGCTTCCTGAACCAGTCGACTAGGCTGTGACTGCTAATATCTCTCCTGATACCTATAACCATAGAAAGTAGTACCGCAGAACTGTCCATGTCACCTCGCCCTCTTATCATGCTCATATCTGGGGATTCCGCCCCTTACAGACTCTATCATCTTTACATGTTCGACCACTCTCTCAAAAGAAGATATAGAATCCACCAACTGCAACATGACCAACTGAAGTGGAATACACAAACCTCTAACAAAACATATCATTCACTCAGCCTTTGTAGGTAGCAGCGATGATGCATAGCCTGATAAGGCATAGAAGCAAGTCTCATATTGTGCGACTGTAGAACTTCTTTGCTCAATCTTCTAGAACTCATTACACTTGCGCAGCTGCAAACTCAAAAGCACATACTTCTCCAAGAAAACCAGATAGAACCTAACCCATGTCAATAGAGGCAACCCCGCGGGTAATCAATCAATATATGCTCTCTACCACTGTTTTGCATCTCCCAAAAGCTGAAGGGCCACAAAACTAACTCTGTGCGACTCAACAATACCCAGAGTATGCAACCTCTCATGGCTGCTCATAATGAACTCATACGCATCTTCCTCGGGCTAACCATAAAACACTGAAGGATTCATGTTTGAAAAGTGACCCTAAATCTTCCGCTCATTGTAGGTCATAGTTGTCCCTACAATCATCCGGGGACCAAACTCTAGAGCATGAACCTCATCAATATAGGGCACTGACATCATCGTTGGCTGAACTTCGGGAGTACGAAACTCGAGGGTCTGAGTCTGCCCCTTTCCCACACAGGTGTGAGAACCTCTCGAAGTAGTAGGATGTATGTGTGCCTAGGAAAAACTATCAAAAATACTCAATAGTCTAACCAGTGTGTCATGTAGAACTAGAGTAGCAATAAATCCAGCCTGATCCTGGGCTGGCCCCATCTCCTCCTCAAGTATCTCATCTTGAGGCTAAATATATAGCTCGTGAGACTCTGATATAGCACGAGCCTAACCGGCTCTCTATGCCCCACCCTGATCTAGCACCGCTCTTGGGGCTCTACCTCAACCTTGAGCATATCGTCTACCGCGACCACACACTGTTAATGTCAGTGCTAGTCCCTTGTCTCTCTCTACATCGACACGAGTCCTCACCATCTGTAAGAGAATAGGAACAAGGGTCAGATACCAATTTGATTCAACTTAGCACGAAAGGAATGAAGAAAGTGAAATTTCCTAAATATCACATAGCCTCTTGAAGATAAGTACAAACGTCTCCACACTGATCTGCAAGACTCTTCTATACATTAATCTTGTATTTAAGACTATTTAACTTAAAGCTCCGATAACAACTTTTTTAATACCCCTTTTTAAATGAATTATGGTAGCACCTACAAACTCCCACCAGTAGGCGAACCACTTCCTAAATAAATAAAATAATATGAAAGGGATGCAAAAATTTAACAAAATACTCAATATCTCTGTCTCATAATATAAATGCGGAATAAAATCTGAAAGATCAAGACAAAACCCCCAAAACTTGATATGTGATACAAGAGCACTAATCATCCGAATACAAGTCTGAAATAGGCAGTGCAGGCCAAAAACCAAATAAATAATCTAAAAAAGTCTGACATGTCTCTCCAGTGAAATAAAAGACAAGATAAGATAGAACATCCAAGGGCACGCTGAAAGTAGCATCCTCACCGTGAATGCTAGTGATCACCCGCTCAGACTCAGACTCAAGCTTGTGAACTAGTGGTGGGATTTGTATCTGTATCAGAAAAGATGCAGCAAGAGTAGCATAAGTACACAACATACCCCCGTACACATCATAGGCTGACAATGATGGAAGATACTCAAAATGAGATAAATATCAAGTTGACACAAAGTAACCCTATACTAAAAGTTCAATAATCCAGGTGATGTCACATAGTCCATAGAATATTTCATAGAATTCACATATCACTTTATTCAAGTAAGATTTCATAATCACTTAAGTCCTCCAGTTCCATTAAGTTTTTATTATGAAATGCCACCCATGGGGGACCCACGAAGTCCATATACCCCTTCAGAATTTCCCATCAGAGCCCAACTCTTGGCTAAATAATAATTCTTGCAGGCGTGCAACCCATTCCCTACGTATCATCGGCATCTCAATATTTCTATAATCTCAAAAGTGCTATTACCTTTCCCGATCACTTGGACCCACATCATATGTCATAACACTCCAATATCAATATCATCATAACCATGAGTGTATGAATGTAAATGACTATACAAGGCAATAATCATAATGTCATAAGATGCAAGAAGTAAAGAGACGAATATCACATTCTTTCAAAAATATATCAACATATAATCCAAGTACAATCAGGATATCATATCAAAGCATGGGTGATGAATAAGCATAATGCTAACAAGTATGGCAATGAGCACACATAATGGCGACAAGTCCAATCAATCAACAGTCAGAATTAGTTTAAGGTTGATTTTGTAATTCACCCCATCATCACAGTTCAATACCGGTACCCACTCAACTGTTTTTCACAACCATTAGAGTGGGACCCCTAAACATGCCCAATACCCCTTAATATTTATAACTAATTATGTACTTCTATTGAAGTCTTGTGAAAATGACCATAGCCTACCTCTAGGCTGAACAAGAACGCCAAACAATCAAGTCTAGTGATAGCCTTGCCCTTTCACTGTGCCTCATGATAATAAAAGTATATTCATGCATATACTATTCATTAATATAAAGTTTACACAATAGACAAGGACATAATCATTAACAAGCAATACGTTAAATACCAACCCCAAGACCACATCACCAAGCCTCAAACTTTATTACCAAAAACCAAGAATACATATTAGATAATAATATCCTTAAGTTAATTAGAAAATGGTACTCATTTGGACCATCAACTGAACAATATACCAAAAGACCTAATTTGGAAACCCTAGAATTTTTCCTTGTAATGACTCGTTTGGTCGTTATGAACTATACGCCTAAATTCATGTTATAACTCTCCTATGGGAATATGCCAATGGCATTCTACTGGAAATTATGAGTTGAGTGGTTCCTACGGATTGGAAAGAATCTTGCATGAAGTGAAGTGTTACTGAAAAGAGAAATTCCGCCCTAGCTGACAAAAAGTTTCCGCTCCAGCATAGCTTGTTCTGCCCCAGTATTGGGTAAGGTTTCAAGTACCTTCGCCTCAGTAGCCCACCTTCCGCCATAGCGATTCCTCTACGGAGGAAGTGCTGACAGTCCCGTGATATTAATGACTAAAAATAACGCATTTTCCCAAATTATTGTATCTCGAGTTGGGGGCTACACTAAAGAGCTTTTTTTGCATTCATGTCCCATGATTCCTTCATGGAAGGTAAGTTCTTCCTCCCCTTTGTTATGTTTTTTTATTGTTCTAGTAATTAGGGGTAAACGCTTTGAATGGAGGAAAATGAGTAAAGACTCTTAAATTGTTAGAATCTTTAAATGTTGATTTTGTGATGTAAATGAATGGGTAAAAGCCAAATTCTTCTAAATAAGTTTGTGTGTGGATACAATGGTCATGTTACAATGGTTAATTTGATGTTAGAAAACCTTTTCTTAAATTGGGGAAAAACCTAAGGTTATAAATTGAGTTTTCTTTGGGAACATCAAATTGGACGTCTATATGAAGTTGTGCTTCAAATTGATTTTGTCCTATGTCTAATAATCACGATTAGGAGCTTTTGAGGTAATAAAGGATGAATTTTCGCACCATGGGCCCGGGTTGAAGGTTGGGTGTTTTACATTTGATTAAGGATCAGATCCTTGTATATGTTTTCTTGATATTAATATGTAGAAATTACGTGTTAGACTGCGTTCGCTATGAAGAGCTCCGAGAATTCAAAAGTGTGCTTTGAGGATCGATCATTCATGGCTCCTGCTCGGCATTTAGGTAGGCTACAATTTAGTTTTTTGAGACTTCGATAGAAGCACATAATTAGTTATAAATATTGAGGGATATTGGGTATGTTTTGTGGTCCTACTCAGGTGGCTGTAATGAACGTCTGACTGGGTATCAGTGTTAAACTATAATGATGGGACGATTTAGGGAATCAACCTTAAGTTGGTTCCGATTGTTGATTATTTGGCATTGTCACCATATGTGGGATCGCCGCCACAGATGATTTATTTGTTTATTTATCACATATGCTTTGATATTATATCTTGATTTGTACATAGATTTTATATGTATGTTTAACTCTGGAAAGCATGTGGTATTTCATCTCTTATTTGGTTGCATCTCATTTTATCATGATTTTTGCCTTATATATGTCATATACATTCATACACTTATGGTTTTGATGATATGATATTGGAGTGGTATGCTTATGATATGGGTCTAAGGGACCAGGAAAGGTAAGAACACCGTTGATATTATGGCAACACTGAGATGTGTTTGATATAAGGGGATGGCTTAGAGTTGCACGCTTGCACGTGATATTATTACAGCCAAGAGCTGGGCTCCGTGATTCGATGAGTTATTCTGGAGCGTAAGGGTATATGGACTTTGAGGGAAGCTCCTGGGTCACTTTCATATGGCATACCCATGTGAAGTGTGTATACCGATTGAAGGAAAGCTATCTTGCATATGCACTGCATTCTCATTCTCATACGCATTCATGCATTGGTTCTTTGTCAGGTGATTCGTGACTTGGTTGGAAATTGGAACTAGGGATGATTTATTCAATAGTGGTGTCATTTATTGAAATGAATATGTGAAGTTATATGGTTTTCATTCGGCCGTCTCTGAGGATTTGTAGTGTGGCTACCCTTGTATGTTTCTGGTAGACGCTATCGAACTTGACTGTGTGAGTTGATTATTGACATGTATTTGCTTGTTGTGTCATATGTCTAGATTATGGGTATCTACGTGTAATCGATGTTAATCGATAATGGTAAGAGTTAGGGATCTACGTGTTAATCATGGTAATAGTCTAAAGTATTAAAAAAGTGTTGTTTGTAACTGGAGTTGCCCACACATATGGCTAGTGGTAACAATTGTAAACAAGGTGCTATTTACCATAACGGTTAAATTATGAAATGTCTGAAGAGACGAAATAATGAACTGTGCGTATGATTTTACTTATTTTTTCAACCCAACAAATTAAGGTCTAATATAAATTCTGGCATTATTAAGTCTAGGTGCGAGAGTAAAGGATTACTGGAAAATGAGAATGTTGATGTAGTTAAGTATTTCATGACTTGCATGAGGATTGTTAGCTTATTGTCTATTACATTTATGGTATAGTAGACGTAGACTTACGTATTGCAAATTGTATGTGTTTAGTGTACTGTTACATGCTTAGGTTGGTTGGTAATTTCTTCAACCCACTATGTACACAATATGACATTCAGTTTATTAATTTTCTAGTGATAGGATTATGTGGCATCAACTTGGTATTTATCTCTAATTATGTAGCTTATATCGTTGTCGGCCTATGATGTCTTTGGGGGTACGTTGTGTACTCATGCTACACTTGCTACATCTTTTCTGGATGTAGGTATTCGGTCTATCAGGTTGCAGTTTGGAGCACGATAAGTTGAGACAGACTATTTTATTCACTGGCCTTAGTTTCTATCTTGTCTAATTGTTCCTTTAATTCGGGCAGTATTATATATTCCGCGTTCAAACATTGTATTTTAGAGTCCTTGTATAAGTCAGATCAGGTTCTAGGGATGAAAGTTTGTCGTACGAATTCAGTATTCTTGTGATGTAAATAAATTTCTTCACAAAAAATTTATTTTCTTCTGCAATTATTTTAAGCCTTCTTAAAAGTTGCTTTTGGGGAATTGGTTCACCTACAGTGGGATTGTGTAGGTTCCACCACGACGCCCGTGATTTAGGTCATGATAAAATTGGTATCAGAGACCTAGGTTCACCGGTCTCACAAATACAAGAATAGTATGTAGTATTGTCTCGCTGATTGGTACGATGACGTCCATATCCATCCTCGAGATGCTATGAAGCATTTAGGAACTATTCCCTTGTTTAAATTCTACACTTGGTTGATTCCAATTGGAATCGACAGATCCTGACCATCCTTCAGGATAGGTCGTATGTGAAATTATGTCCTAAGGCTAAAGTAGAGTTGAAAGTTGTTAAATTTGGTTTTTTCTTTTCTGGTTCAAGGGTTCTGCCCCAGCGAAGGCATTTACGTGCATGCGGGCTCGCACCCGTGAATGATGGGCCACGGGAGTGAGCCTCTGTTGTGTCACTGAGTCTGCCTAGGCAAAGTGTTGTCGGTCGTGGCAAAATTGGGCTCGCATCATATCTTCCGCTACAACGAACATTTGTGCTCTGTTTGAAATACGCCCCTGCGTAAATTTTTCCGTTGAGGCGAGTCCACCTCAACGAATACTATATGTGCCCCAGCAGCATCACTGGGCAGAAACCAGTGAGTTTTGCCTCTGTTTTTTAGATCCTTCACCTGTACATTGATAAACATATACCATGACCAATAACATCATAACAGAATCGGTAAGAAAATTCAGATAGCCAAAACGCCCAAATATCCAATAATGTCAGCTAAGAAAAAATTCTTATTTCTACTAATGATTCTAACAAAAATACATTTTTGGGTCAACAAGAGTTTGTATTTTCAAATGATATCAGAGGGATTTGCATTTATTGTGGAAATTTTGTTTTCTCTATGATTAATATCTTCTTTCAAAGATGAGAAAATAGATATGAACATCCCAATTCATCTAAGCATTTATCAAACCAAAGCAACAAAAAAATAAAGCAAGCCAAAACAAATTATCCAAAACATCCAACAAACACCAGAAAAATAAATTGTTTGAAACAAGCCCAACACGGGCTAACCACAAATATGAAGCACGGGCCAAATCATGTCTCCTCAAGCTAATCGTCTCGCCACCTCCCTCAGTACTACTATTGATGTCGTCCGCTTGGTGCAGGAAGGAATAATCCTCATTATCATCTTCGTATCCAACCGATAGAGGATCATTGTACTCTAAGTGTTTAAACAAGCCTTTCATACCTCTCAACATCTTGAGGAGAAGTTTGCCCTGAGACTTGTTCCTATTCTTTTCCTTTTTAATGCTCATACGAAGATCACCATGGTTCTTGGCCAAACCCTTGTATGTCATCGATAATGTACCAACCGAGGTTTGTACGACCTTCTTCCACTCAAGATACTCTTTTATCTCCTCACGGGAGTAGTAGTATACAGGAACACCCGAAGAACTAGCCCCGACAGAAGGCCTAAAATGTCCAGTAACCAAGTCCCTAATCTCCTGCAACTGCCAACCCATGGCACCAAGTGGCCCCTGTGGCTGCTACTGCGATTGCGACTGCAACCCATTATCAGTACCATTACCGCTCATATTTAGGTCTACCCTCCTCTTCTTGCTCTTCACCAGTGTGCCCGCTCTTGACACTTTCAGATGGTGGAATATCCCTTAAGGATCTCTCCAGTCATCATAAGGCTTATGTGTCGCACCCGCCCTCTGGCACAACTCAGTAATCAAAGAATGAAACTTCATATTTAACCCTCCCTTATCCAAATAATCCTTCCACTTTAAAATGATATAATAGCTCATATTAACTGGGACATCATCAAGTATGCAAGCAACTATGAGAGCGCGAATGTATGCGTAATCAGACTAATTTCTACGGGTTGCACCAAGCTGACAATGATACTCTGCCACTTTTTTTACCTCAACCGTGAAGTATTCATTTGTGATCCACAATTTCTTATTGTCCAAAGTGATCTTATTTTTGTGCTCCTCGACCACCATATGTGACACCAGCCACTCCTCATTTCCATACTCTTCCTTGGCTCTCATGTAGTTCGGCAGCCCATAGAGATTATTAATTACATCATTCCCAATGGGAACCATCTTTCCTTAAATATATATCACCGGATCCGGCTTCAACAACCTTACTTTCTTAAGGTTTGCATAAAACTATCTTACCCAATCTTCATTGGTCTTACAAGGGGCCGGAGTAAAGCATTTCCAACCTATTTGTATCAACCGATAGTAAACGCCTGGAAGAAGCTCTTCCATACCGGTCAAGTCCATGCCTTTCTCTTTTAGAAACTTCTTGTTTCTTAGATTTTCAAAATAGCGATTCTGACAGTCCCTACATATGAATCGGAATGCATCGTAGTCACCGCAGGCTCTTCATGAACAAGTTCGTATTGTTGGGCGAGGTTTTCCATTTGAATTTTGAGTCATTTCCTCTAGATACACCTGCAATTATCAATTATATGGCAGTTCAGTGATAGAAGTATATGTACCATAATATTACGAGTCCAACAAGCTAGAGAAACCAATAAAATTTTACCCTAGTGGGTCAGTGTGAAGCTACTATTTTAACAGTGGTATTGTGTTTTTTCTGCTTCAGTGGAATAGCCTTCCGATAGAGAGAATATGCCCCAGCAAAGAAAGTATCTGCTTCGGTTGAAACTATGTGTCTCTAATCATTCTGCTTCGGAGAAGCCTTTTTGCAATTTAGCAATTCCACTCCAGCAGATAGGCATCCGTCGGAGCGAGATCATTATCCCAGATAGCCCCACTAGAAAAACTTCAGTGATTTTACCTGATTTTGGCCAGATAATTCCTTCCCACATTCGTGGGTGTGTGTATATCAAGTGTAGAACCTTTTTACGCCCTTGTTTTACCCGATCTGTGAATCTACTCTTGTGACAAGCCTCACCCTAAATTTTCCATAAATTTCATGAAATTATATACCCACTACCATACCTATACCCTATCACGTGAAGCCATAGTGTGTAGTATAAAGTTTTAGAGACCTACCGAGGGGCGAACTTGAGTGGTGCGAGTTATAGGCGAGTTTCGGGTGCCTTGGTACGTGTGCCACGATTGAGTTGGCTCTGTCATGTTAGAAGATGAGTGGGGAAATGGGTATGGGGGAGTTGCGGGTGAGTGAGAGAGAGAATTTTTTTAGGGTAGGGTTGTGAGAGTATTTCTGCAGGGTAGCAGAGAGAGGGAGATTTGTAAGTGGGTTTAGGAGTTGAGAGTTGGGGGGAATGGGGAAAGTGGGGGGACCAATCTATTTTTGGGAGAGCTTTTTGAATTCTGAGTCTTCCGCCTCAGTGAACCATTTTTTTTGCCCCAGCGAATTTGCAGGAGCGGGTATCTGTATCGCACTAGTGTAGTTCACCGCTTTCTTGTTGTAAGCTTCGGCAACCTATTTTCACATGCATGAAAGCGCTTCGGCAGACGAATCTTCCGTCGTAATGGAGTCCCTTATTTAAGATTGTCTTGTATGTGATATTATTCGAAAGTGATATTTTTCTTGGGGACCATTGTGCCTCCTCTGTTTGTCTGATGAATCTCCCTTTCGGGATTTACATAACTCTAACATGGTGTTAGGCTCCCGTAATATTTTGCTTACCATGTATTCCTTGACCGAGACTAATTAATTAGCCTGTATGAATGGATAATATTACGAATTCAGTTTTATCGATTATAATGACGCATTGTGATGTGCAAAACTGTAACCAATGGCATGATGCAATATCGTGAATCCTTGAAGTTGAAATCTTCCGAACAAGTAAATATTTCCCTATAACACAGTTATAATAAGTGGTTTCCCTAGACTAGTCTTAAATACAATAACGAGATATGTGTTGTGGACCGAGCTGATATCATTGTGTCTTAGTTAAGTTGTGTGATGATGTTTTCCATCCGTGTTATGTGAGATTGATAAGAAACATTTATGGAACCATATTTTGAGCCCCTATTTATTGTACAAACCGCTTTCCCCATTCGAGGATGAATTTTTGTTTAATTGGTATCTGATGTAATGACTTATCTGGTCATTATTAACTCTCCGCTTGAAATCCTATTTAACTCTCCTCTGGGCATTTGCCAATGGAATTCTAGTGGAAATTATGTGTTGAATTTCTCCTACGGATTGGAAGAAGCTTGCGTGAAGTGAAGTGTTGTTGAAAAGAGAAATTCTGCCTCGGCAAAATCGTGTTCGCCCCAGCGAACAAAACATTTTGGCTCCAGTGGATCTTGTTCTGCCCCGGCGTTGGGTGAGGTGTCAAGTACCTTCTCCCCAGCGGCCATCATCCGCCGCAACGAGTCCGCGCCAGCAGAATCGTGTCCGCTACGGTAGAACTGTTTACAATCTTATGATATAAATGCCGAAAAATAGCACACTTTTTTCAAATTGTTGTATCTCAAGTTGGGGGATACCCTAAAGAGCTTTTTCTACAATCTTGGCCCAATATTCCTTCATAGAAGGTAATCTCTTCCTCCCCTTTGTTATGTTTCTTTAATGTTGGTAAAATTTGAAATGAGGAAAAGGAGTAAAGACTCTTAAATGGTTGGAATCTTTAAATGTTGATTTTGTTATATAAATGAATGGGTAAAATCAAAATTCTTCTAAATAAGTTAGTGTGTGGATATAATGGTCATGTTGCAATGGTTAATTTGATGTTAGAAAATCTTTTCTTAATTTGGGAAAAACCTAGGGTTATAAATTGAGTTTTCTTTGGGAACATCAAATTGGAAGTCTATATGAAGTTGTGCTTCAAATTGATTTTGTTTTATGACTAATAATCACGATTAGGAGATTTTGAGGTAATAAAGGATGAATTTTCGCACCATGGGCCCGAGTTGAAGGTTGGGTGTTTTATGTTTGATTAAGCATTGGATCCTTGTATATGCTTGCTTGATATTAATATGTAGAAATTACGTGTTAGACTTCATTCGCTATGAAGAGAGCCAAGAAGTCAAAAGCGTGCTTTGAGGATCTACCATTCATGGCTCCTGCTCGACATTGAGGTAGGCTACGATTTAGTTTTTTGAGACTTCGATAGAAGCACATAATTAGTTATAAATATTGAGGGATATTGGACATGTTTGGAGGTCCTACTCACGTGGAGTTCATCTAGATTTTTTGTTTAACTTTAATTCTAAACGTAAGTTGTATTCAGGTTGTGGTTGTATCTTTTATTCCTGCTCTATACTTAGAAGTTGTTGTACTATTCAGACCAGATCCCTTGGGTAGTTGTTGTATCCCGCATTGATATTTATGATATGAATTAGACTTCTATTTATTCCGTTTTATTTACTTAATTGTATTGAATTATTGATAAAGGAAAGGGTTCGCCTACCGAGGTGAGAAAAGGTAGGTGCCCGAACGACTTAGTATTTTAGGTCGTGACACCTTGTATAAGTCAGATCAAATTCTAGGGATGAAAGGTTTATGTATGAATTCAGTGGTCTTGTGATTTAAATGAATTTCTTCACAATTGTAATTTATTTTATTCCGCAATTATTTTAAACCTTCCTAAAAGTTGCTTTTGGGAAATTGGCTCGTCTACCAGGGGATTGTATAGGTGCTACCACATTGCCCGTGATTTGGGTCGTGACATCCCCTAGATCAAACATGTTTCTATACTCAAATTAAACTCTACAACATGATTTTCTACCAATTTCCATCCCTAATTTATGATAATCAAAGTAATCTAATCCATAAATACCTTTTAAATCAATGATTTAACTCTCTTAATCTCATAAGAAATTTACAATTGATTTTCCCCAACTTATAAATATACTATATCACCATTAAAGAACATAGAAACATGCAATGAAATAATAAAGGATGGAATTCTTACTCCAATGATGAAATCACTCTTAGACTTCTGATTTTCCCTTCTGGTGGCTCTAGGTTCGAGTGTTTCTATTTTTGAAAAAGAAATCTGACCTAGGGAATTAAATAGGGCACCTAACCCAGCGATTCCGCTGGCGCAGACCCGCTCCAGCTCCAGCGCAGATAATCCTCGCTGAGGCACTGTCACTTGACACCTCGTCCCAACACAAAAGCGCACCAGACTCCATAGAGGCGTACTCGGCCCTGCGAAAGTCCCATCCGCCAATGAGAATACTCAACAATTACCAAAACCCCGCTTCTGCGAGCCAACCTCCCGCCGAGGCGGACATGCAGAAGCGGATAGCTGTGTCACCGAAGCAAACACCAGACACCAGCAGATGCAAAACTAGGCCAAATCTCCACCAAACACCCGAAACAATCCCGAGACCTCCCGAACACAAACCATACATGCTCGCTATGGTAAACATTGTTATGTACTCGCTTGTAGCGTCGGATTTCCTATTTAACTAAGCTAAGACATACTTTTCTAAAGAATCGTCTGGAATAATCAAAAATCCAAATATTATAAATAAAGCCACAAAATACATCCGATTATCTCGGGAAGCGAACCAATAACTCGATTAAGTCATAAATGACCCTCCGGAGCTACCAAAAGCGACGGAACCCAGAAACAAACTCATCTACTCAAAATTCAACCTTGACTCAAACTATTTGACTCTAAGGTTCTGGTTTTGAGTTAATAATCTGAAACTCATATAATTGGACCTCAGGATCTCTGCCACCCATCCCCGCGTATCACAAACCCCACATAAAGATCACGGGAAGGGTAAATTAGAAAAATAAGGGTCTTTACCTAAAAACTACAGGATGAGTCGTTACACAAATTCAATGAGAAGCGAAAACACTAGCATACCTTCATTCTGAATCAAAGTACATTGAACCCTTGACGGGGTTTACTAGAATACCATCAGTCCTCCATGCAACAAAAACACAAGCCACCCGACCTCAAATGAACAAATCTGACCTGGAATAAAATGCTCAATTCCAACTCATCAATAACCACCCGAGCTAATTCCAAATAAACTAGTAAGTTTTCCTTAAGCATGTTATGACCTATTCCATCTCTTTCCTCATGACCAATTAATCACGTGATGTCACCAATAGCTTCAAAAACTGGATTCTATCCACGTTATCAATTTAGCACCTCCGAACCATACCCTTGATTATGATCTCCAAGTTCCTCGACTTCTACCCAATACGCAAGTCTGATAGAACCACATGAACTCTAAATATATCAAATCTACTTTTTACTCTCTTAACTCGCCCACAATTTTGGACACTTTGTCGAACCTCTATCTGTCATATGTCGCTATTTATCATCCTTACCGATTTCTGACATATCAACCTTACCTGCCATCTACCTTACATTGCTCAATTCCTTCCAAGTTCTTTAATACCTGAAATACTCATTTCTGTTATTAATTAACAATACTTCAACACAGTCTACCACCAGTCGACAATTGCAAACCCCATGGAACATTTGTCATAACGCTTAGTCGATCATCGTGAACTTACTCTTTCAAGCGTACCAAATAATTTCACCTAGTCGGAAAGATGCGAAAGTAATGCCACTATAATCCACCTCTAACTCAAGAAGTCCCATTGTTTCAAATCCAAATATATTCCTATCTCGAAGAGGCACCTTACTCATTCCAAATTAGATCAACCGTAGATTTATCAAAATCCTTACATTTCCACCTTTCATTTCAATCATGATCATCACTAACATCCGATCATTACTTAAAAATGTTCTAGAGCGTATTGAAATATGATAGGCCTCACAAAATAACTTAACCGATCCTGGAAATAGTAGGACACTACATCATCCGCATTAGAGAGTTTCCCTCACCTCACTCAAACCCTTAAACTAGAAGTTTCTCCGTATCTGGCACATCCCGTGTACCATTCTTTATAAAATGCCCCAATAGAAAAGGTACCGAATCACTCTAGTTACTCTGACCAACAATCATTTAGTACCAATGCGATAACCCAAACCATCACTGATCTGGTCCATAATTCAAAGGTTGATACCGAGCATACAATCCCGCTAACATTCTCACCGAGTTCCGTCGAAGTAACCCATCCAAAAGTCTCTAACCAAAATAATTCTTCTTCTATATTAGTCCATACCACTGACCCGATCATCGATACCCAAAGCCTTTCCCAACTAGAATTAGATCAAACCATCATCAATTTATTACGGTATTTATCTCAATTGACCATCACCTTATTCGAGAGTCTTAGATGATGCTTTCTTACGAAAAAATAACCCTTACCTTATTTTTCTGAGCCATAACACATCCAACTAACCGTGCAATTTCCCTGTCCTTCGGTCAACTCCAAAGTCATTGTACCCGTAACTATAGAACTTCTCAAGTATTAACTTGTACATATCATACCTATAAATCTTATCTAAGAACTAGATTCAACACCCGGTAATCCCTCAGTAGAACCTCACATCATCAAACGTTAAAGTCATTCCTATTAGTCGATCACTGGCTCCCATTAGCCTACGACGTAGTTCGACATACCAACTCATATATGATCTATTACACTCACCCTATACTAAACAACTGCGAAATAACTCACAAATCAATAATCTTTTGGGTTCAACAATCCCTTTCTATCATTAGCTTCGAATCTCCAAGTGAATCCACGAACGCACTCTTAGGTGAAGAAACGCTACTGTCTATTCCCTTAAGCTTCACTCATCACAAGCAACATTTCCACCTGATCTCAAACAGAAAGCCATTCTCTGATAGAACTCATAACCACTAATTCTACTCTACTATCACAATTCTGTCAAATTAATGCCAACTTAACCTAACAAGCACGTTAGATACCATTTTTTCCATTCTTACCGCGGAGATTGATCCACCATATTCCTCTTCCTTGTACCTATGAACTAAACTTCCTACTTTCTAAGGATATCACGGAACTGTGAAGTCACAGTCATAACTCCAATCAACTGAACCTTCAAATCATAGCTGGAGACTGAACTTGGTCATGCATCCATAACATGGTAACACATATCATACCCTACCGCGCGACATCTTATCGAATCACTCACACATAAATGTAAGAGCGTGTTACCACCATCGATGATAGAATAGGAAGAAGGAGTTTCATATAAAAATTCGACTAAACTTAGCATGAAAGGAATGAAGAAATTAAAGTTTCCTAAATGTCCCATAGCCTCTCGAAGATAAGTACGAATGGCTCCGCCGATCCGCAAGACTCTACTAGACATTGCTCTTGTATTTAAGATAATTTAACCTAAAGCTCTAATACCAACTTTGTCATGACTCCTTTTAGGAATTGTGGTGGTACCTACACAATTCCTACCGATAGGCGAACCACTCCCAAATTATTCACATGATATAGTAAAGAAAAGCGGAAAGATAACAAAATACTATATAAATTGTCTTATGATATAAATGTTGAATATAAGTCTGATACTCAAACATAACCCACAAAATCAGGTCAATCATACAAGAGTTCTAAACCGAATACAAAGTCTGCATAAAGGACAACATAGGCCCAATGCCTAACAACATAATCTAAATGCTTGTACTTGTCTCTTGGATAAAGTAAAAGACAAGGAAGAGATAGAAGCAAATTAAGGCATGCCAAAAAGTAGCATCCTCATCCTAAATATTGATAATCAATCGCTCGGTCCCAAACTTGAGGTCCCAAACAAGTAGAAGAATTGTATCTGCATCCAAAAAGAATGCAGCAAGTGTAGCATAAGTACACAACGTACCCCCATAGGCATCATAGGCCAACAACGACGAAAGATATGTCACAGAAATATATATCAAGTTGACATCAAATAATCCTATAGTAACAGTTCAATAACCCTTATAAGTCACATTGTACATCTAATAAATCACAGATTCAAATAACTCACTTTGTTCATATAAGTTTCAATCACATTCAAGTACGATCAATTCATAATGTACATGGGGATCTTACTATTATAAAATTCACCGACTAGTAATCTCTGTCCAAGTCATATTCATGCTTTGCCCTACTTACCAGACCTGACATATAAAATAAGAAAGTCAACACTTAGATCACAACAACTTTTTTAGAACACTTCCCAAGAGTATTATGATTAGGCTAACCGTGACTATATTAACTCATTTATTATCCTAAGCCTTTAGACTCAATTAAGACTATATACAGTTACAGTCTGACACATATAGTTTATTCAACGTCTACCTTTCTAAGAAACACTTATCACAGATCCCTTACTACACTCGTTACACATTCACGCTGTCAATTATTAGACAACACACAAACATATATAATTTCCCTAGACCTAGATAATAGTCTTGACACTTTGACATTACCGACCATAGTAGTAGTTGACTTCAAATACTTAGACTTACAAATCATAAACCATAGAACCAATACATAATAAATCAAGCCACACATGGCAACCAATCCAATTCAACAAGGTCAATGCAATTATCCCAAGTATTCACAGAGACAAGCCCAATCATGGCACTAATCTAGTTCAATAGATTTACTCCATTAATCCAAATATTCACAGAGACAAAGCCTAACCATGGCAATCAACTCGATTCAATAGAATCATTCCACTTATCCAAGTATTTATAGAGACAAAGTCTAATCACCTAATTCAATATAATCAATCCAATTTCCAAGTATTTACAGATACAAGCTCAATCATGGCAACTAATCCATATAACCAACCAACAAATAATAAATGCAATGAGATATGTATGATATGAATGCAATGCATATGCCAGGTATACAAGCATCCAAATTTTATGAACTACATACCCATGGGGGACTTGCGAAATCCATATTCTCATTCGGAATTTCTCTACAGACCCCATCACTTGGCTATAATAAGTGTTGAAGGCTGCAACACGCTCTATCGCATTTCATCATACCCATTGCAGCCTGCACCCCGATCCATCTGTATATTATCATCATCTCAATGTTGTCAATAATATCATAAGCACTTTTGCCTTCCCGACCTCTTAGACCCATAATATTTTCATACCACTCTCATATTAATATTATCAGAATCATGAGTGTATGAATGCAAATGACAATACAAGGCAAGAAATCAGAATGTATGAGATGCAACCAAGTATAGGAGATAAATAACACATGCTTTCAGAATTCAATAACAAGTAATCCAAGTACAGTCAGGATATCATATCAAGCATGTGTGATGAATAAACATGACAATATCAAATATGATGACGAGCCCACATAATGGTGACAAGCCCAAATAACAGCAGTTAGAATCGGCTTAAGGTTGATTCCCTAAATCACCCAACAACACAGTTCAACACCGAACCCACCCAAGCATTCATCACAGCCGCTAAGGTGGGACCCCCAAACATGCCCAATACCCCTCAACATTTATAACTACTACGTACTTCTATCGGAGTCTAGAAAAGCTAAACAATAACCTACCTTACTATCGAGCAAGAGCCACGAACAATCCATCTTCAGTATCGGCCTCGCCCTTTCAAAGTGCCTCGTGGTAATAATAGTCTAACGTGCATATATTGTACGTCAATAATAAGCTAATACATAAAACAAGGACATAATACTTAACCATACCAAGACTTATAAAACCAACCCCGAGCCCACGATTTCAAGATCCAAACTTTATTACCTAAAAAGCATAAGCACATACTAGATAAACATATCCTTAAGTTGATTAGAAACCTAAGCTTATTTGGACCTTCAATTGCGCAATTTAAGAAAAGCCTCAATTTATAAACCCTAGAATTTCCCCCAAATCAAAAAAGATTTCTATAATCAAATTAAAGGCTACAACATGATCATCTAACATATATCAATGCTTATTTAAAATATCAAAGTGAACTAATTCATATTACACCCTTAAATCCATGATTCATCTCCACTTATTCTACTATGAATATTAGGACTCATTTTTCCTAAATTAAAGCCTATACCAAGACTATAGCCTTAAAATATGAAATAACATAACAAAGTGTGAAGAAATATTACCTCTAATGAAGAACTTAGTCCAACCTTTAAGAATTCCCCCTTGGATAGCTCTAGAACCGAGATGAGGTCATTTGGAAAAGTGATTTTGACCTAGGCTTTTTATTAGGATATTTGATTCAATGATTCTGCCCCAGCGGAATTGACTCTGATGGTGCGGTGTCGCTTAGGCGAGGTCACATGACACATTGCCTCTACGCAGAAGCGAACAAGATCTCACAGAGGCACCCACCTCCACGAGAAAACCCTCCGCTGAGGAAAAAACCAACCTATAACACAAGTCCCGCTTCTGTAAGCTAAACTCCGCAGAGGCGAACATGCAGGAGCGGACAGTCCACCGGTTGTGGCGGACACCAAAAACTTAGATTCTAACTCAAAATTCCACCAAACACCCGAAACATTCCGGAGACCCCCTAGACACAAACTAAGTATGCTCCCCCAAGGTAAACTGTGCTACAAACTCACTCGCGATCTCGGATTTCCCATTTAACCTAGCTAAGACATATTTTTTTAAAGAATCACCCAAAATAGCCAAGTATCTAAATATCACAAATAAGGACACAAAATACATTTAATTGTCTCGGGAAGAAAACCAATGACTCGACTAAGTCGTAAATGACCCTCCGGAGCTATTGGAAACTTGGAAACGAACCTATATACTCAAAAGTCAACCTAGAGTCAAACTATCCAACTCAAAGGTTCTTATTTTAGGTTTTCCATCTGATACTCATATAATTGGACCTTGAAAGTTGTGCCACCCATCCCCGCACATTACAAACCCTACATAGAGACTGCGGTAAGGGTAAAATAGGAAAATAAGGGTCTTTATCTAAAAACGACCAGATGGGTCATTACAGATAATAAGGGAACCAATCCAAGCTAAGTTTCCTGTAACTAACTATTGATTGTCATGCAGGTGAAGAGTGACAGGAATCAAACTAAAGTTGATTCATGAATAATTCTTTCTCAAGTATTATAATAAGAAGTGTCCAACAGTCTAGTCACTCTCACAAATTGAAAAGGATGAAAAGGCATATCAATAGGGGGAATTTAGATTGAAATCCCTTGCAAGGAATTGACGCACTTCTCTTAAGCATGTAAATTGGTTGCATGAACTATAAAGGTTATATTTTGGTAATACTTGAAATTACATTAGTACTCACTTAAAATTTGGCTAGATGGTTATGTCGTGAAAAAAGTGAACAACTTGTTGCTTAGTTTATACATTTTGAGTATACTTCATAAATCATTATAGAGCTTTATCTTAGGTGAAATCTAATGAATCTTGTGAGTTATAGTAATTTGCCTGGATGCTGAGATTGCAGATAAATTGATCAAGATAATTAGGTATGTATATCAGCTTTGTCTTGTAAACAATATGCAGGCCATGAAATTGATTTTAATTAAACATTGTGTGCAACCGTCATTATTCTAAAAAGTTCATCATAATCACCAGCCTTGGAAAGGAGAAAACCGTCATATCAATCATCTCTTAATACCTCTCTAAGATCAATGCTTACAGAAAATAAGTAACCCCTCCACTTCCAAACATATCCACTGCTATCTTCAATTTCTGCCAAAATTTCAATATTGCAGACCACTCTTTCTCTCCGTCATCCATCTCCGAAAACTCTCCCTCTCTCTCTCCTTCAAACTCTCAAGAGCTTCACTCACTTCCCCTGCACCAAAATGGAATGCTCAATACCTAAACCCATTTTCTCCTAAGAATCCCTAATCACATCTTCAGACTCGCCCAATCTAAACCCTACTGGTATCAACCCAATGTTTTCATCGAACCTAGTCAAATTTAAAATCCAAGGAAATCCTAGCAATAACTAACCACCAAAATAAGCCTAATAGATCTAATAACCTAGACATTGGATCGCAGTATATGGAATCTTCAGAATAATCAGATGTTTTGGACAATCCAATTGATCTTATAGAGGTAAAGGAGAAAAAAATCAAAAGTCTGGTATGTTAGAGGCCTGATGCACAAGGAACCAACAACATAGAATTGTCTAGACAGGTAACCCCAACCATTGCTCCTGAATTTGTGATTATTGAATAAATAGGGGTAGCTTATGTGGTATCTACCTCGAAGATCTAGGAGTTGAGATGAGAAGTAATAGGGAAGAAAAGGGTGAATCGCACAGTGAGGGGGAAGTTATGAGAGACTTCATTGCTATAGCATGTCTAGTTGAAGGAGAAATTCAGACAGATGATAGGGTAAATTTAGTCAGGAGAAATGTTAGTATCAAGTCAGAGGAGGAACTAGTAATAATTGAACAATGCCTAGAAGGGAAAGAGGCAGATGGGTTGAAGTGTGCTGAAATACATGAGGACTCTTAATTGATCAAGGTTCATATTACCATGGAACAGACAGAAAGGTATATTCTGACAATAGAACCAGATAGCTCTTCATAAAAATTCTCAAACCTTGACTTTAACATGAATATGGTTGATCAAGCCAGAAGTGATGATGATGATGTTCTTATTATTGAGCTAACAAATAGAAGGGTCAGGAATAAGTTTAGAAAGGCATCAGAAGAAGCTATCCAAATGCCAGAAGAAGAGAGAAAGAAAGCCCATCAACATTGAGGAGTACGCCTTACACAAAGGGGATAGAAGAGAAAGGTTGAGAAAGAATTGCAAAAGGCAATAATATCTACAAAGTAGGGCACCCAGAGGAAAGGCAGCCAAACAATCTTCAGCATTAATGATGGAACCTGCAAAGGAAACAATTAAGAAAGAAAGAAAAAAGAAGGGAAAACAATTGTCACTCCAAAATCGAAATCAGTTGTTGTGAAGAAACATGTCCACAAACATGTTTCAACAAAGAAAAAACCAATATCAAAGCTAGTGGATGAGAAAATTGAAAGGGAGAAGGATGAGTCCACTGAAGCCTCAGATTTTAAGGAAATTGGTGATTACAATGAGTCGGGGGACATACATGATCTTGCTCAATGAAGAAAAAATGAAGATCACAAGGAAAACTGTGCTTAGGGGAAGAGTAGTTACTAGGTATGGAGGTCATGAGATGGACACACTGCTATGAAAGATTAAGTGTCAATGATGGAGTAATATGTTCCTTCCTATACGAGAAAAGAGGAAGATGTGTAAAGAACAGGTTACTAAATTTTATGTTAATGTTACCTTTGATGGAGAGCAACGTGTCAGCACTGTGCTTGGGGTCAAAATTGTTCTGACTCCTCGAACCTTGGGAGAGATTTTGAAGGTATCATCAAGGGGATGGACAAAGTACATAAAGAATGACTGCCCATCACTTAAAGGAATGGCATCTGCACTAGAAATCACAAGGAAATTATGTGAAAATCCAGAATTACTGGAGCATAGAAGGGTGCATATGAGAGAGATGCACAAGCTATATAAATTGTACTTTATAGTGGTGCATCGCATGTGTTGACACCTAATTTTTATCATCCAATGATTTTATTTAATTATTCAGGATTCCCGAGCCTCAGACGAAATAAAATATACATTTTACAAGACAAAAATGATTTTACAAATTATTCAGGATATATTTTTTCACTTTATTTGATAATATATCATCCGGTATACTTATTGTACATCATATTTTATTTTCTATATTATTTTAATTATTAATTGCAAATTTCAAAATTAAAGATAAGCTAATTGTGCTATTAATTTCTTTAAATTCTCAAAAAAAAATTAAAAAATGATGATCAATATCTCATTCCGTCAAATTCGGGAACATGTTTAATTGAATAGGATATTTAAGTGACATCTCAAATTTAAACCATTTCATAATTCAATTTAAAGGAATTTCGAATGATTTAAAGATTGTTATTTCCAATTAGTATCAAATTTGAACTTAAATTGAAGCTCTTGATTTAATTTGGCTATAATTGAATTTAGTTTGATCATCTCTTAATTTGAAAAATGGTCACATTTGCAAAATGTGGACAGTTCTATTTAATTTTAAAAGAGGCCATACATTTGGGCCATTTTCTTTTATAAAAGAGAAACCGGGTCTGGCCCAATTGGACCATGACCGGCCCAATCCACGCTTTCAGGCATAAAGCCAAGAAAACGCAATTCCAACCCCATTTTCCCATTTTGCCAAGCCCCAACTGTCTTCTCTCTTGATGCCGCATTGCGGAAATAGTAAAGGATCAGGCGTACAAGCTTTTGCAGGCGCGTGCTCAGCCAATTGCGGCAAGAGCATTAATGGCTCTTGCCCTGGTACACCCATACGACCACCAATTTCACAGGTAAGGATCAAAACCCTCTGCTTTTTCTTTATCTGATCAAGTTTAATGGCTTTTGTCTCATATAATTTCAAACTAAGGATTTCTATTGGTTGAGAACTCTTTGGGAGGGAAATTTCCCTCCAAAACTTGTTCTCCCACATCCATTTCAATCGGGTCTGCTAGGGTTTCATGAGCTCTATAAATTGACCCCTTTTCTTCATAGTAAACGGTCCGCAACTCGAATCTCTGGCTTTTATATTCGCAAGAGCAATTTTTTAGTTAAAATCGATTGTTTTTTTTTACTTAATTGGGATCCAAGACCTCTGATGGAATCTTACTTAGTATTGAACTGGTTCTTACAATCTAAACCCTTCCTTTTTCGTGTTATTTTTGAGTTTGAGGTCCGGAGTTGAAGAACAAGCCCACCTTCGACCCTTGGCTGCCTTCAAACAAGGTAAACCACCCTCCTTTTAATTCCTTTTATTCCTATTATGATCTGTTTATGCATATTTAATGGTTGTTGTTTTGTTTAGTTTGTTAACTGCATGTGTATAAAATACCTGTGATCAAGTTTAACTTAACTGGACTATATCATGGTTTAGCTTAAATTGATTCAAGATGCTATTTAGAAGATTTGAACATGATCTGTAGTTCAGAAGCATGCTTAGATCAGTTGTTAATCCATGTATGTGTTCATAAGCTAGTCTTGAGTAGTTTAAACATTCAAATTGGTATATTAAGTTAACTAGGGTCACTTTAACTTGTTACCTATATTTACTTGATATTGTTGAAAAGATTTGAACATGATAAGTAGTTATCAAGTGTGCCTAATACAATTTTGAAGTATGTTTAGTGATCTGAAAGGGGTACAGTACTCTTTAATCATTTTAGATAACACTGTGAAGTTGATATAAGCTTAAAATGAGTTACTCTTGCTTAAGATGCATATTTAGAACCTGTGTGGTTAGGGAGCATGAAAAATATTTCCTTTAGTTGTCCTTTGTATCCAGTTAGTTCAGAATGGATCCATGTTTGGCATGATTGCAACTGTGTTTAAAATGGTTCCAAGAATAGGATTAAATGATTGAAATGGTATAGATATCCCTGAATCTTCATGTTGGATTTGTCTTGAGTTACTAAATATCCTCTAAAATTAGTTAATCCATCTAGGTTAATAATGATTTATAGCAGCTGTAAATGTGGATTTTGAGGATAGATGAGTTGTCTAGGCTTCGATCTTATCACACTTAGGTTCAAAGAGTAGTTTGAAGCTAAAAGATGGAACTAGAGGACTAGTTTTGATTCATCCTTGATGCCATCACTATTTTGAGATCTAAATGAAGTTTCAGTGCTAAATTCAAGATGTCTATTTATAATGAAGAGTAAAATAGTCTACACTTTGTTTTTGAGAAATGTATCTGCTAGTTTATGTGAAGACTTGATAGGGGCTTTTCCCCTGGGTGTGTGTTCTGCTAATATCCCTGTCTGTGTGTCATGCTTACCCTGACTTGTTTAAGTTTAATATGGATCTAGCTCTTCCTGAGACTATTCTGATTTTGTGCTATGAACTTTGGATCTCAGTGTATGTACCGAGTGTTGTTGCTAAGTCTAGAAGTTCATGTTGTGTCATTCTGAATCAATGAGGTGTTGACATGATTGCTATGTCCATCTTGGGGCCATTAAGTTATAGTCAAGCTCATGAAATTGTCTGCAAGACATATTTGGTTGTGTCTGTGCATACAGTGTCTCATATATGCCACCTTGATATCATTTACTGTCATGCCATGCCTTCAGTCATTTGTGTTTGAACCCCATTGAGTGTTTTTGTTGAAATTTTAATCCAAGTTGGTACCTTGTGTCAAATGCTAAGCTAATATCACTTCTGTTTATTTTATGATTCTTAGCTAATACTCCTAACATGAATGCTATTGTGTGTGTGCTAAAATCTGCTTTGCCTTCCATGACTAGAGTAACATGTTTAGGTTAACATTATCTCACAGTCTTGCATTGCCCTGTCCATGACAATTGAAAGTTTGTTTAAATAAGCTATCTATGCTTTATTCCAAGCTCACAGAAGTCAGGGGTGAAGTAGTTGTTGTATGCTACATGTTTTAAGTGTTGAGTGAATCCTCTTTCTGCATCATTGTTTATTAAGATTAGATCACTATATTTGAATACTTAGCCAAAAAATGAGACCCTGAACCTATTTGTATGCCCCATAGTGTTGATATATGCTTAACCAGTCCATGTTTGGATCTGTGCCATACAAAACTTCAAAGGATGCATGCCTATTTGTTGGTATTTGTGTTAGATAGCTCAATATGTACTTGCCTAATTGAGAGTGGACTACACCATTAACTGTTTAAGGCTAGGAGAATGAAGTGAAGAGATCAATATGCCTATTTACCCTGTCTAAACTTCCAAGCCATGACCTATGTCGTCCTGAAATCTTCCAATAATTAGGAACTCTCAAGTTATCAATATGTTTGTAATCTTAACACAAGTGGAGTGTCCTATTTGATTATATGACCTGCTGTTGGTTTTGAGCGTTTGTTTATACCTGCTAGTATGGATATGGCTGTTGGTTTGGGTTGCAATGTTTTTTGTCTTCACTAACTAAGCTGGACTTCTGTGCTATAGAGGTATGCGACTTCATCAATTAGCCCAATAGGGGATGTAAGACTGTGCAAGTGACCTAATTGTTTTGGTTATTGTATTGCTGTGTGTTTTGAATGATAAAGGGTGTGACTGGTCATCTGAAATAATGAAGTATGAGAAATGTCTTAAAAGATCCATGTGCGTATACATGATATATATCCTATCTGCCTGTTTTATCTTGCACTTGTATGCCTGATATACAGTCTGTATACCAAAATATATTCAGTATATGAGGTATACAATTTGAGTATATCATTATATATCTATGGAGGTTTCTTCGTTCGGAACATTCTGGGCTTAGCCCAAACCTCCTTGACTTTAACATGTTTCTACCAAAATTACTTAAAAGATGACATGTTGGGCTCAGCCCATCTGACTCTTCCTTTCCTCATATATGTTTGCTTGTCTTCAATTTGGGCCTAGCCCATATATGTTCACTTTCTTTACTTATGCATTATCTGGGCTTAGCAGCCGTTATGAATTTTAATCAGAAAATTGGGCCTGATCTGTCTTTGATTTAATCCTGGCCCATGAGTGGCGTTTTCTTTACATGTTTATTTCTCACTTTAATTATGTATTTAGTCTAAAAATTATTTGTGTTACATTAGATAAGTTTGGGTACCTTTTAACTTGTATTTTCTGTTTCCCCTCCTCTTTTCCTTCTACACACCGCGATGGGCCACTTCTGCCACTCCATTTCCAGAACAGTTAGGCCAAAGGCCCAGCCAAAAAATACTTATTGATAGAGTCTGTAGCTTGTAGTCATTCATTGAAGGCCCAGCTATGGGTGAAAATAGCCAACTGGTGGGCTTTTGTAGGCCCACTGGTCTAAACTTTTCTCATTTTTATTTCAACATATATTGTATTGTATGTAATATTTGTATAAACACATACTTGATAAATTATTGGAATCTATATGGTTATGACCTAGGTAAACAAAATGATGCGTACATCGTTTAGAATAGAGTTACCACAAAATTGATTTTAAAAACGTACTAAAATAACTTGTACATTTTTAAAGAAATGGAGTAATTTTAAAAAATTAAATTCAAACTGATTTTACACTTAAACTAATTGGATTATTTTTTCAATAAAATGGGCCGGTTGACATCACAAACTGAGCTGATTTAATAAAAGAATTTGGATTGTTTTGAGAAGAAAAAATAGGTTGAAAACTTAGTTTAAAAAAAAGTTTCAAGAGTTGATAAAAATGGGTTGAGATTGTAAGACTCTTTTGAACTATTTTTTGGGTCACGTCTAATCAAGTTGATTTCTAAACAAACAAAACCTTAGAAGAAATTGAATATGAGGTGATTGATGTAGAAATGTGGAAAATGAGTTGACCTAAAAAAATAGCATTTAAAAAAAACTTGTATTTTTTCTAAATCCTTAAGCATTTCATTTTAAACAAAGTACATTCTTTTAGAAAGATTTTCTTAAAATGTATAAGGAATATTTGACAATCCATTGGACGTCTACTTAAATTAAATTTTGAGTGTACTTTTATCTGAAAATGGATTGACAAAATTACTCCTATACGAACCATTTCAGGTGGAATTTAACTCTTTAATTTTCTCAAAACCCCTTTATTAGTTTGAAATAACATGAATGACATGTTAATGATTTTTGCGAAAAGTAAACATTTTTAAATAATTTATCAATAAACATGTTATAGAACTCGAATGTCAATCATATTCTATGGATCCTTAATATTGTGTGTCTAATATCTTCCCTGGCATCACCAGATCCCTTACCTCGAATTCTGGTACGAAAGGATATTTTACTAAATTTTGAATAAACCCTTGATTTTTCTATTTTACCTATAAATTAGGTGGCGACTCTAAAAACAAAATGTTCAATTAAAGCACCAACAACCTCCTAGTAGCTTTTATGCATCGCATAAAAGTGTCATAAAAATGAACGGTAACAACATGATTGTGCCTCACAAGGAAGGAAGAGACTAGGTTGGATTTATGGACATGACATTAATAGAATTCCTTGATACTGAAGTGCCAATAAATCTACCTAGTCTCATGATTCAGCACATTCATAAGATCACTCTTCACGAGAACAAAAATTATGGGTTGGCGTATGGGTTCTGGTTGGCGTGCATCTTTGAACACTTCAAGGTATCAATTAAGGTCTAGCAAAATCGAACTACAAAGGATGTCATTGGTGTACAGAATCAGGGTATTCAAAGCTCTTAATGTAGAAGTTGAGATACAAGCCTTAATAGATCTGCTTGCTGCCAATGAGGTTGAGATTGCGGAGCTGAAAGAAAAACATAAGAGTGACATCTACTTACTCCATGTGAAGTATGGATGTGAGGAAGTAGCTCTTCAGGAGCAAGTTGAGAACCTTAGGCATCCTTGGAGAAAGAGACGGTAGAAAACACCAAGGCTATCCGAAACTGGTGTATGTAGTGTCCGAAGATCCTGCTTCATCCTCTAAGCCCACCTCTTAGACATCCTTAGTTAGATCCCTATCGTGTGTTCTCCTTCTGTCCTAACTGTTTTTGTGGCCCTAGTCTGTATATATTGTTTGCTACTCAGTCTTGATACTATGTTTTGATTTAATCGAACTTGATCACTTTTATTTCAGTGCTAATTTATGTGCTTATACATATCCTGGTAGATATAATATGAGCTAGCTGCTCTATTATGCGTATGTGCTATGAACTTAATATTGTATACACCCTCTGTCCCAATTTATATGACATACTTTCATTTTTAGTCAGTCCAAAAAGAATCACATATTTTCTTATTTGACAATAATTTAAATTTAAATTTTATATTTTACGCTTAACGAGATAATTTATAACCACACAAATATTTTTAGCTTGTGTTAGACCACAAAAATCAAAGGTCTTCCTTTATTTCTTAAACTTCGTGCCCAGACAAATTACATCATATAAATTGAGACGGAGGGAATATAATATTTTTAAGTATTCTAGTCACATAACTTTTTAATGATGCCAAAAGGGGAAGATACTGTGTAATATGATTGTAAACCATGTATGCCAACCTGGTTCATCCTAGTGGTGTTCGATTTAATGTTTTTGGCTTTTGCATGATCAGAACAAAAATGGGTTTATCATCATCAAAAAGGGAGAATTTATTGGCATTATCAAGAATGACGAGTGTTCGTTTTGATGATGGACAAAGAGAGTGCATAAGGCGAATGAACCAGGTTCATGGAATCGTTCTATCATGGAAACATATGCAAGTTATGATGGAGAAGTGAATCAACTAAAAGAGAGAAGATCAATGTTGAATAGAGCGAGTGATATGTTCTATTATACCATCTCAAAGAATTAGCAAGTGTAATGGATGAATGAGCTATATGGTAGAATGAAGGAGAATAAGTAAAGCATTGCAGACAAAGCAAATGAAATAAGTCTGTCAACATGTTTCATGGAACAAGTATGTGAACATGTTTCAGCTCAGAAGACTCAGAGGTTGGAGTACCAGGTGATTGAATCAGGTCCAACAACATGTTCCAAAAAACTACTGCATCGACTAGGATTTATATGTTTTTATGGAAAAGACTTAGTGTCCAATGCATCAAGATTCTATGGGATATTTATCAGGATCTAGCAATATAATTATCAGGATATTTGTTTGAGTCCTACAGGAAACTAAATATGCTAGGAGGTGTAAGAATCCCAATCAACCTAAAACCATATACTAGCTTGATGAGTCGTATCAAGTAGGGTTTAGGTTAGCCGCAGAGAAGAAGTCTTATTGCTATACGTACCAAGTCCTACAATGAAGAAAGTTACCCACTCAAATAGAGAGAAACCAGAATATTGAGGGAGAAATTATCAATATGGTATTGAAAGTTCTGAATCCAGAGTTGCGACCCTAATCCAATGAAGAAGATTGAATGAGTTATTCTGCTGAATAATGTTTTCCAGTTCTTAAGTCTAGAATATTTTATTAGGTTTTGTTCATCAAGTTGCACCTTTATCCTCTTTTTATAGAAGCAAACTGTATAAGTATAAAAGACATTGTAAATGCAACTTCAAGTTAGAGTTTAACTTGAAGGTTGCTTTCTAGTCGTGGTAGATTAGTAAGATAGGAATAAGAGTGTAGTTCCTAGGTTACAAAGTTTATAACTTGAATTTGCAGAGGCTCAATGTTGTAGTGGAGTTGGGATAAATCCTACAGAGGTGTAAGTCGTGATTTTTACTGCCCTTGTGAGCCGGGTGATTTCCACGTAAAAGTGATATGTCTTTTACTTTATTGTTCTAACTATTTCACAATTGTAACGCATAAAATAGATAGGGTAGTGTGGTTCACCCTATAGGTGTAACGTCCCGTACTTTCGGGTTACGGTTTAAATCGCTAAGCGTGTGCAAGAAGACCCGAACTTTGAAATTTATGTTATTTATGTATGCTAATAATGAGATTAGTATATAAAAGAATTAGACCCCGAAATAATTTTGGACACAACAAGTGTGACGATGGGGATCGGAAATAATTTGGTATGTGCATGAAAAGGTTGTGGACTAGTGTCATATTAGGAAATTATGACATTGAGTATACGGAGGTCTTATGAATTTTTAAAATTTAAATAAAGTAAAATTTGAATTTAATTATATGTGTAATTGATTAATTATAGGGTGAAAGATAATTGCTTAAAATGATTATTTTTGGATAAGTGTCTAAAATTATAAACACTACGTGGAAGCCACTAGTGACTAAGTCGTATTACTAGTTTAGGTGGCATCCGGGGAGGTGAGTGATTTGTACAAGTAATCTCTAAAGGGACCCACGGTCCACTAAGTTATGATGAATTCAATTCAATATCTCATAAAAAGTGAGATATCTTTAAAGGAAATATGGAGCAGCAACACATATATGTGTAGGAATCGTGTACTTGTTATAAGAAGTGAAAAATTAAGGACTTTTCTTGAGAATAGATAGAACAGATCTTTGATGAAGCAATCGATTACCGAAAACAACATAAAGGATTACTCAGTGCTCTGATCTCGTTAATGAATTCATTGTAGTTATTGAGCAAATCAACAAAAGGTATGTTAAGGTAAATTATTTTTCCTTTTTGGCATGTTTCATGTAATAAAATATAGCTGTGATATTGTTCCATAATTTATTTTACTCCTAGTAGTTAAGAATATTCATGTTATTGATTTCTATGTTGAAAGCATGTCTAAATATATTTCTAAGTTTTTATTAAGGCATACGGAAGATATGTTGATATTCACAGTATTAGCCAAAGGTGCAAAGATATTATATCACTCGGGTATTCTATTGTCATTCATGCATATTCATTTGCATTGCATTCATATATTACCCTGGACCCACTGGTGTTATGCACACTACTATATGGTAAATATTATATATATATAGGGGATATGGGAAAAGAGGGAAAGTCGTTATATACGCACACCACCTGCAGCTGGTACAAACTATCACAAAAGAGCCCGAAGAGGTCAGTATGATGTGATGATGTGATATGATGTGATTTGATGATGTGATGCCTATATGGCTTATTGGGACGGGTTGCACGATCCGCAACACTAACATATATTGGGACGGGTTGCACGATCCGCAACACTGATATATATATATATATATATATATATATATATATATATATATATACCACACTTGCATCATGCATATGTTAATTAACCATTACATGATATGATGCCCACAGAGGCTGTCATGGTATGAAAATTGCCCGATGAGGCCAATAAATATAGACACTTCATTGTACATAACATGTAGAAAAGTGTATTAGGGCCTTCCGAGGCAGTTCTTGTTTGTCAGTTGTTTATGTTTCAGTTATCAGTATATTCCTGTTATGCTGTTATTTATGTCTGACATACTCAGTACATCAGTCGTACTGACGTCCCTTTTGTCGGGGGACGCTGCGTTTCATGCCTGCAGGTTCGCATAGGCAAGGCGACGACCCACGTGAATAGATTGCAGTTTTTAGCGGATTTTGGAAGCACTCCTCTCTTTCCGGGGTGTCGGTTTGATTCTGATATGATACAGTTTTGCGTGTCTATATTGGTATGGCATGGCCTTATCCCGACCTTTGATGTTGCTACTCTTAGAGACTTGTAGATAGGTGTCCTGTGCATAGTAGACTTGTACGACCTTGTCGGTCTTGGTACATGTATATATATGAGTTGGTTACCTGGTGGTTCATAATTTTCTTTCGGCGTAGTCCGTAATTAATTGTGATTAGATGTTCATGGTAAGAATGGCGGTACCTGGCGGGTGGGATCCGGATGCCCGTCGCGACCCTATGGTTTGGGCCGTGACAATAGGCGAAAATTAGGTACACTTAGGATAAGGATTCTATGGGTGCAGAATATCACATGGCCGCAAAAATTCTGATTTGATTGTCATCGTCAGTTCTTACCAATGGATTATGTGTTTAGGAGTACGTGAAATGCATTCAAAAAGAATAAAATTGAACAAGACTTTACACCTCTAATATTATCAGGAGAGAAAATTTGAGATAGGGTTCAGGACTTTCCAAAGGGTACAAAAGCAACGTACATATTCGATGGATATGACGTTGTGCATAATTAGACTAAGCAAAGCATATTTTGAGATCTACCATATTGGATGGAAAATCTTCTCATACATAACCTTTATATCATACATATTAAAAAATAATTTTGATAATTCGTTTAACACAATCATGGATGTCAAGGCCAAGACAAAAGATAATGTTAAGGTTAGAATGGACTTACTGAATATTATAGATGAAGAAAATTATAGTTGCAAAAATCAAACAACACAGTGTTGAAACCCAAGTCCAGGTTTCATTCACAATGGACCTAAAGTGAAAATCTGCATGTTAAGAACTTGAAGATGCCTGAGGACTACGCATCAAATTTGAGGAAGCATGTCAATATAAAAAAAGAAAAGTTACATGGTAGAAAAAGTAATGATTGTCATGTTGTCATGAAAACTTTAATTCTCATTGCATTTTGTGGGTTTCTTGAAAGAATCTTGAAACCTGTCACAGAGATCAGTTTGTTCTTCAAAGTCTTCTATTCCAACAACTTTAAAGACTTCTGTTCCAACACGTTAAGGAAAGATAATATACTTCATACGAATCAGAATATTCCTATATGTTAAATATACCAAATATACATAAGATGTACACGTTATGCACGTGTATATTCTATGTATATTTGGTATTGGATGGTCACGATTTTTATGCATTATTGTACAAAGTTTTGTATAGTTGTAGTGTACCTTAATTAGTCTTGTACTCTTATCATAATTGTATAGTTAATCTCCAAATAGAATAAGGTTTTAGGAGTAGAATAGGAATATAATTATCCTATTATGGAATTATGTAAATTGTATATATAGTCTTTCAATTAATGAAAATAATCAAGGGATTATTTCTTTCAGGGTATCAGAAGTCTAGGTCTTAAAATCCTCTCCAAAAATTCTTCCTCTTTCTCGTCCTAAGCCTCGATAACCGAGCCATTCATCTCGGTTTTTGTGCCGACAATTCATCTCTCTCCCAATTTTTTCTTCCAAATCCCTCAATCACATATTGTTCTATCAGTATGTCTACTTCAAGGAACACGTTTCATCCCGCCCTTGCAGTTTCTAACATCAAGAATAACATCCCTCTTGTTCTTGAAATAAAAAACGTCCAATATGCGACGTGAGTCGAACTGTTCAAAATTCACGCACGATCGCATCAAGTCATCCATCACATAATCCCCGCGGCTCCTGAGGATACGGAGGTGCCAAAATGCGAGGATGATCCTAAGTTGTGGATGACTCTTGATGCCACTGTCCTCCAGTGGATATATTCCACAATTTCTACCGAACTTTTGCAAATGATTATTGAGCCTGACGCTACGGCACACGCGACTTGTGATAGACTGCGTGATATATTCCAAGATAATCAAAATTCTAGAGTTGTTACTCTTGAGCAGGATTTCTCCCACGTCAATATGGAAGATTTCCCTAACGTTTTGGCTTATTGCAAAAGATTAAAGGAATTGGCGGACCAACGCCGCAACGTTGGCGCGCCAGTTTCGAATGATCGTTTGGTCCTCCAAATGGCGTCAGGCCTCTCCGAGGCCTGTAGTGGTGTTGGCACGCTTCTTCGGCAAAGAAATCCGCTTTCGCAATTTTACCAGGCTCGTTCTATGCTTACACTCGAAGAAGCGGGCATGGAAAAAAAGGCGGCTACCGGTGCTAGTCCCGTGGGCATGATGACCGAGTCCACGGTTCATCCTATCGATTCCAAAAACTCAGGCCAAAACCGCAACAACGGTGGCGGCAAAAAGGGTGGAAATAAGAAAAATAATGGCAAGAATCGTGGCGGCAAAAATGGAGGCAGCCGACACAGTGGTGGTGGCCCTCGCAGCGGTCAGCAGCAACAGCAGCTCTGGGACTCGCAGTGGGCCCTTATGTAGTGGCAGTGGGCCCCACAATCACAGTTTGGGCCAAAAAAAATTTCACCCCACTAGCAGTGGGCTGCCCAACAGCAGTCCAGGCCCAACACGCCATGGTCCACTTCTAGTCAGCTCTCTGGACCGAGGCAACAAGCAGGAGTACTTGGGCCTCGGCCGTCGCAGGCCCATCACGCAGCGGCACCCACTTCTACCGACATCGAAGCCGCAATGAACACACTTGGTTTAAATCCTTCGGATCAAAATTGGTATATGAACACCGGTGCCACTACACACATGACATCTGATTCAGGTACGCTATCGTCTTATTCCAATTTGAGCAACCCTCGTGGCATCATTGTTGGTAATGGTAATTCTATTCCAATTCGTGGTTATGGTCATAAAACTCTGTCTCCCCCTCATCCACCCCTTATCTTGAAAAATACCCTACATGCCCCAAAATTGATTAAAAACTTAGTGTATGTCCATAAATTCACTATTGACAATTCTGTTTCTATTGAGTTTGATCCATTTGGTTTCTCTGTGAAGGATTTCAAGACGGGGAGTCCTCTCATGAGGTGTGATAGTAGGGGAGATCTTTATCCTATCACACCCAATTCCTGTCCATCGAGTCAAGCCTTGCCATCAGCATTTGCAGCCCTTGCTCCTTCCTTGTGGCATGCTCGTCTTAGTCATCCGGGGTCGTCTATTTTGTCTTCCTTAGATAAAAATAATTTTATTTCATGTAAGGGTACACGTAATACTCCAAATTGTCAGTCTTGTTCTTTGGGAAAAATTGTTAGGTTACCATTTGTAGACTCAAATTCTCATAATTTAATGTCATTTGATATTATTCATAGCGACATATGGACGTCTCATGTTCTTAGTTCTTTGGGTCATCGGAATTATGTTCTCTTTTTGGAGGATTATTCTATGTTTTTATGGACTTTTCCGATAGCGAAAAAATCTCAAGTTTTTTCCATCTTCTTAAAATTTAGAGCATTCATTAGAACCTAATTCGAATGGGAAATAAAAAATATTCAGTGTGATAATGACAAAGAATATGACAATGGGGTGTTTCAGGAATTCTGTGCTAATAATGAGATCAATTTTCATTTTTCTTGTCCTCATACGTCGTCACAAAATGGGAAAGCCGAACGCAAAATTCGTACCATAAATAATATTGTCCGAACTTTATTGATTTATGCTTTCGTACCCCCGTCTTTTTGGCATCATGCTCTACAAATGACTACATATCTCCTTAACATAATTCCTTCCAAAGGTTTGACATATTTTCCCCCCTTCAAATTTTATATAATAAGCCTTATTCGTATTCATATCTTCGGGTCTTTGGGTATTTGTGTTATCCGTTATTCTCATCCACTACAATTAACAAACTTCAGGCCCGGTCTACTCCATGTGTGTTTTTGGATTTTCCGTCTAATCATCGTGGTTACAAATGCTTTGCTTTATCCTCTAATAAAATCATCATTAATCGCCATGTATTTTTTGATGAATCCTAATTCCCGTTTGCTAAGGGTAGTACTCCCGTGCCTAGTTCGTATAATTTTTTGGATGATGGTATATTCCAGCATATTATTCACCATTTTTCGAACATCTCCCGCACCCAAAATTCTCTCCAGACCCATCGCCGCTGGCCCCACTACCGTCACGAGCTACGATTGCCGGTATAGTCACTAGGCTGGGCCAGGCCGGCCCAGCCCACTTCAAATCGGGTCCACTGTTTATCGTGTTGGGCCAGAGGCCCATCGCTCGCCCACCCGTCCCGAGTCCAGAAATTTCCCAAAATTCGCCCAATTCTTCCTCGAGTCATAGACCGGTCACTCATAGTCAATGGAGTATTTTTATACCAAAGAGACATTTTAATTTAAATTCTAATGTTCTTAAATCACCCTTACCCCGTAATCTTGTGTCTGTGTTAAATGACTCGAATTGGAAAATTGCTATGACCGATGAATATAATGCCCTTATTGATAATAAGACGTGGGAGTTGGTGCCCCGTCCATCTGGTATTAATATTATTAGGTCTATGTTGATTTTTGCTCATAAGGACAATTCAAATGGTTCATTTGCACGACATAAGGCGCGACTTGTGGGTGATGGTAAGACTCAGCAGGTTGGTGTGGATTGTGGTGAGACGTTTAGTCCGGTGGGTGTGGATTGTGGTGAGACGTTTAGTCCGGTGGTCAAGCTGTCTATCATTCGCACTGTGCTTAGCTTGGCTCTTTCGAAAGCATGGCCTATTCATCAGTTAGATGTAAAGAATGCTTTCCTATATGGTGATCTCAAGGAAACAGTTTATATGCATCAGCCTTTGGGATTTAGGGATCCCGAACATCCTCATCATGTCTGTTTGTTGAAGAAGCCCTTATATGGGCTTAAGCAGTCTCCACGGGCCTGGTATATGCGGTTTGCCGACTATGTTTCGACTATTGGGTTCACTCATAGCAGGTCGGATAATTCCTTATTCATCTATCGTCGTGGTTCATCCTTGGCCTATATTATGTTATATGTGGATGATATTATTCTGACTGTCTCTTTCGATGCCTTACGCCAGTCTATCATGACAATGCTCAGCTCTGAGTTTGCTATGAAAGAATTGGGGCCCTTGAGTTATTTTTTGGGGATTGTTGTCACTCGTTATACATGTGGGTTGTTCTTATCTCAAAGGAAGTATGCAGCTGAAATCATTGAGAGGGCTGGGATGTCATCCTGTAAGTCCACTTCCACTCCAATTGATACTAAGCCCAAGCTTAGTGCCGCGGCCGGTGTACCATACGAGGATCCGACCCGCTATCACAATCTTGCAGGGGCCCTTCAGTATCTTACATTCACGAGACTAGATATTACATATGTTGTCCAGCAGGTGTGTTTATTTATGCATGATCTCGGAGTTGAGCACATGAATGCACTCAAACGCATCATTCGGTATATTCAAGGTACACTTGACTATGGTTTGCATTTATATCCTTCATCGACGTCCACACTTATCTCGTATACGGATGTTGATTGGGGTGGCTGTCCGGATACCAGACGGTCTACATCTGGCTATTGTATGTTTTTTGGCAATAACCTGGTCTCATGGTCTGCGAAACGTCAGTCGACATTGTCCTGATCCAGTGCTGAGGCCGAGTATCGAGGGGTAGCTAATGTGGTCTCAGAATCATGTTGGTTACGTAATTTGCTATTGGAGCTTCATTGTCCTATTCTGAAAGCAACTTTGGTTTATTGCGATAGTGTTAGTGCCATCTACCTTTCTGATAATCCGGTTCAGCACCAGCGCACTAAACATATCGAAATGGCCATTCACTTTGTGCGCGAAAAGGTTGCTCGTGGTCAGGTACGCGTCTGCCATGTCCCGTCAAGGTATCAAATTGTCGACATCTTTACAAAGGGTCTTCCCTCGGTCCTTTTTGAAGATTTTAGGGACAGTCTCAGCATTCGAAAACCGCCCGCTATGACTGCGGGGGTGTGTTAAATATACTAAATATACATAAGATATACACGTTATGCACGTGTATATCCTATGTATATTTGGTATCGGATGGTCACAGTTTTTATGCATTACTGTACAAAGTTTTGTATAGTTGTAGTGTACCTTAACTAGTCTTGTACTCTTACTATAATTGTATAGTTAATCTCCAAATAGAATAAGGTTTTAGGAGTAGAATATGAATAAGATTCTCCTATTATAGAAATATGTAAATTGTATATATAGTATTTCAATTAATGAAAATAATCAAGGGATTATTTCTTTCACTATAATCACTAATAAGCTGAAAAAATTCTTCCACCTAGATTCTATAATGTGATGATCATCTTCCCATTCACTATGTTCAGGAAACACGACTTAGAGGCCCGATTTAATATTAGGGGGATGTATCCCTTCGAGAGGCAATAACACTAAATCGTGATTTAAGGCATTCGTATAATTTATTTTTTGAAATTCATGCCTAACAAAAAATTATACAGGACTATTGGCAAGTGTAAACAGTTAAGAATAAAAAATAGGGTAAGAGGTTATTTATGCAAAACCTTTCTTGCTAAGGAAACAACTCATTTTTGTACCCACTACTTCAAAGACCATGTGTTATGTTTGAGAAATAGACCCAATCAGCATGATGATGAAAATTAGAATGATCCTTTGGCCCATCAATATCCATCTTCAATAAACCAGGCAAGGGTTCCAAAAATACGTACAAGAAGAACCCTTAATGAAATGGAGAAAAAGTCCATAGCGACACATGTCTTGCCGAATTGCCGGAAGTTACATTTTTTGTTAAGTTACGAACTGTGTTATTTATTTACACTAAATATTCATTTACAAGGCGATACAACTAACTCAATCTTCATTGTGTCGGACGGTTACTTTGCGAGTCACTTTGGCCATAATCAAAGTATATCCAACATTTACAATGTGGTTTAAAGAGTTTGTAAGCGTTACGATATCTTTCTAATCTTAACATAATTACAAAATATACATATTCTACCGCTAACTCGCTATTTTTTAACAATATATAGCTCTATAATTTAAATATGGTGGCAAATTTTTTAAAGATGTAGCTTGGGGACCTTGTAGGATCACAACAATGTCCAAGTATTACATAAATGGTTTTAAATTTCATACCGAAGAATGCTCTAAGAATAATAAAAGTAATAACAACAAGGTTTGGGTTAAGGGTAGTGATATCAACCAAGATGGGGATGTTGATTATAATGGTGTACTCCAAGAGATTTTAGAAATGGAGTATTCTGGTTGTCCATATAAAATAGTACTTTTTTATGGAAGTGATTTTATCCATTCCTAAAAGAGGTATAGGAGAAGTCAAACAATATAACATCATTGAAGTTAAACACACAAGAGAGTATGAGAGCTATGATCCTTTTATTAATGCACAAAACGTTAAGCAAATATACTATGCTTCTTATCTGTTGCGTGGGTGGTAACTAAAACCAAGATTGTGGGTCAGGTGGAAGTTGAGAATGTGTTGGATGTCGCATACCAATATGACATATCAAATGTTCACCAAATAGTGGATGGTGAGTTAGAAAATGACTTAAGCATCCTGAACACATATTAGAAGAAGTTGATAGAGAGGAAGTAGAATCCATAGAAAATGAGAAGGTGGATGGATCAACAGATGAAAATGAAATAACCGAAGAGGAAGAATGGACAAATGAGAAAGATGAGGATGAGGAGGATTAGCTAGCAAGTCGGTTTTTCAAGAACTTAATTCTTGTTTTATATTATTTTATATTTTTATACTTGGATATATTTTTATGTAGATGATAGGTAATGATGGTCGAGATAAGGGTAGGGGTAGGGGTAGGGGTAGGGGTAGGGGTAGGGGTAGAGAGAATCAAAGTAAGAGTATAAAGAGAAGGCCGATGGATCCCCAAATGAATTCTTCTCCACCAACATCTATCCTATTGTCATGACCCAAATCGGAGGGCCGCGACGGGCATCCGGACCCCACCCGTTGGATACCGCTAATCATACATCCAACACCTAATCATAATTAAATACAGACTAAGCCGAAAAAAAGATTATAAAAATCTTAACCAGAAATCCAATTGTTCATATATACATACCCATACCAAGGCGACAAGGCCACACATGACAACTAACCACAGGACACCTGTCTACAAGCCTCTAAGAGTAGCAATATCAAAGGTCGGGACAGGGCCCCGCCATACCCATATATACAAGCAAAAATGTACCATACCAAAATTAGACCAACACTCCGAACAAAGGGAGTGCTCCAAAAATCCGCTGGATTCGCAACCTACTAGCGTGAACCGTCACCTTCTTTAACTGAACCCACGGGTATGAAACGCAGAGGGACGTCAGTACGACTGATGTATTGAGTATGTCAGGCATGAACAATAGTATAACAGGGATATAACAACAATTGAAACAGAAACAACCGACCAATAGTAAGTATCTCTGAGGGTCCTAATACATATGCCTAAATATCATGCACAATGCAGTATACATATACATCGGCCCCATTGGGCATCTTCCTTATCATAACAGCCTCTGTGGACATCATTTCATGTCGGCCTCTGTGGGCATAATATGTCTATATGTCATGCATAATGCGGTAAATACATATATACTGGCCACACAAGGACATCTTCCTCCCCACATCATATATATATATATATATATATATATATATATATATATATATATATATATATATATATATATATATATATATATATATATATATATATAGTGGCCTTTAATCATGCATCTTCCTTCATTAAGCCACACATGCTTTATCATTATCATATATCAGCTGATCAGGTGGTCTGCATTTCCCGTTTCCAGTCCCCAATACACGGTCTTGGGTAAAACATGAATGCAATGCAAATGAAAATGCATGAATCACAATAAAATATCCTGAATGACATAATCTCCTTGTACCTTCGGTTAACGCCGTAAATATTAACATATTTTTCGTATGCCTTAATAAGGACTTATGAACATATTTAGACATGCTTTTAACATAGGAATAAAAAACATGAATATTTTTAACTACTATGAGTAGAATAAATTATGGAGCAATATCACGATTACATTTCGTTACATGGAACATGCCAAAAGAAAAAAATAATTTGCCTTGACATATCTTGATTCCACTTAATAACTTGAAGTAGAATTATTGCTAAAAAGAATGGAGTAACGTTGCTTCTAGGGAGAAGGTATGTCGTTGCTTCTGCTAGTTACTTAAGGAATAAACTCATTTTCCAATTGAAACCAAAGTGAATTGTAGAATAAAAGTTTGCAGCTTACGTTTTTTTTTCTTTCAACTTCGTACAAAACAACAAAAAGAAAGGGTTGGAGGAATAATGAATCACAATTCAGTCTTCAAAGTGAATATGTAACTTCTCAATTTGAGAACAAAACAAACCTTCATCATGATGTCTCCCACTTGCCAATTCTTGGCGGCGGAGACATCTCAAATGATTCCACATACACACCACATGCACTCCACTCCACTAATTAAGTGATCTGACTCCGCATAATTTATCAATCACACACATAATTAATTCTAGATTTCATTTCATTTAAATCCTAAAAATTCATAAGACCTTCATATACTCAATGTCATAATTTGTAATATGACACTAGTCCATAATCTCTTTATGCACACACCAAATTATTTTCTTTCCCCGTCGTCACAATTGTTACATCCAAAGTTTATTTCGGGATCACATCCTTTTATATACTAATTTCCTTATTAGCATACGTCGATATAACATAAAGTTTCCCAACGCTCGGGTCTATTTACACCCACCTAGCGATTTTCCATACGCCTAGTGGTTCAAACCGTGACCCGAAAGTACGGGATGTTACATCCTTCCCCCCTTAGAATTGGGGTACGTATCTAATCCCCGTTACGTAGCCCAAAAATACAACTGTTCTTAGTTCCACCAAATCCGCTAGGGTCCAATGGCTACAAACTAATATTGCACAATTTCAATAGATCTGTATTTACAACACATCCATATTATGTAAAAAGATCGATAACGTACTTGTAACGACATCAAGTGAGGACTCCCGATCCTTTCGTCCCATCAATGCCTAAGTACGGTTCTGTCCCCCACCAAAATTAGTTGCTCTACCCCTACGTCTACCTTGACCGGATAATGTGTGATAACTCTGCCTTGACGGCCATACTGACCGTGATGAAGTTGCCGCAGATCCGATCAGCTGAACTCTAACACCTTCGCCTCCTGTCAGACAATCTCACATAATATGGCCAGGTTCACCACAAGAATAACATACATTTATTCCTTGTCGGCATGGTCCTAGATGGGTCTTACCACACTGTTCACATCAAATCAACGGTCCTCTGAATAGAATTTCCTCCGTAACAAGTTTCTGACATATGTTAACCCTGACCTGGTCCCGATTGAACAATCCGATCAACCCTCATCCTTGAAAATGGTAATGATGCGCTAGCTACCAGATAAGATGGGTGTCCATGAGGCTGTGGCATGGGCCCATCTCCGAAATCTTCCACGTCATTGACGAATCGGGCCCTCTTATGCTGGCCCTTATCACGTTCTCGATCTTCATGCTGTTGCTTCTTACGATCTTCCAAGTTCTGTGCATAAGCCTGAATGTGGGTGATATCCATACTCGGATTCAAAGAAGCCGTAGTACACTCATTAATCAAGTGTGGCCCCAAGCCGATAACAAACCTATGTACCCGGTTACTCATCTCTGCTACAATCGTAGAAGCATATCGGGCCAACGAATTAAATTACAAACTATATTCTTGAACACTCAGGTCACCCTGTTCAAGACGTAGGAACCTGTCCTGCCTGGCCCGTCGAAGTTCGGCTGGCAGAAAATGCTGTAAAAAGGCCTTTGAAAATTTTCTCCATCTAGCCGGTGAAACACGAGATCCCCTAGATTGCTCCCATGTATCATATCAGGTTATTGCGACATCCCGTAGTCTATAAGAAGCAAACTTTACCAACTCAGTATCGGTAGCATCCATTACCCGCAAAGTGCGCTGTACCTGATCCAGAAAATTCTGCGGGTCCGCATTTAAGTCGGTTCTTGTGAAAATTGGAGGGTCTAGATTGATGAAATCCCGAGCTCTTGCGCTAGCAGCTCTATCAGAAGGACTGGGAGCCTGACGTTGGGCCTGAGCGGCCACCAATCGTGTCAATAACTGAACCGCACTTCGCATAACAAGATCCACGTCTGGAGTATCTAGTGGAGGAACTGGGGCACTGCAGCTCTACTACTCTCCTCTGATGGTGACGAACTAAGAGAATCGTAGGAAGGGGTCGCACCGGCACCGAGGGTCTCACTCTGGCCCTTGCTAACGGGTGGCAATCGGCTGGTACCTTCGCCCGCAGTCGTATACAATGTCCTCATACTCTTGAACTTCTTCCTTGTTGTAGGCATCGCTGGAATTATAAATACGAAATGGATTAGGAATGAAATACTTATGACTCAGCTCTACTGCATGATTTATGAGATGAAAGAATAGAAATCATTCCTAAATATCAGATAGCCTCCTGTTTATAAGTATGGTGCACAACATACCCATAAATAAGACTCTACTAGACACGACTTGTAGACTCCCTAGGATAGACATGCTCTGATACCAAGTTTGTCAGGCATGAACAATAGTATAATAGGGATATAACAACAACTGAAACATAAACAACCGATCAATAGTAAGTATCTATGAGGGTCCTAATACATATGCCTAAATATCATGCACAATGCGGTATACATATACATCGGCCACATTGGGCATCTTCCTTATAATAACAGCCTTTGTGGCCATTATTTCATGTCGGCCTCTGTGGGCATAATATGTTTATATGTCATGCATAATGCGGTAAATACATATATACTGGCCACACAAGGGCATCTTCCTCCCCACATCATATATATATATATATATATATATATATATATATATATATATATATATTGGCCCTTAATAAGACATCTTCCTTCATTAAGCCACACATGCTTTATCATTATCATATCCCAGCTGATCAGGTGGTCTGCGTTTCCCGTTTCCAGTCCCCAATATACGGTCTTGGGTAAAACATGAATGCAATACAAATGAAAATGCATGAATCACAATAAAATATCCTGAATGACATAATCTCCTTGTACATTCGGTTAACGTCGTAAATATTAACATATTTTCCGTATGCCTTAATAAGGACTTAGGAACATATTTAGACATGCTTTTAACATATAAATAAAAAACATGAATATTCTTAACTACTAGGAGTAGAATACATTATGGAGCAATATCACGATTACATTTCGTTACATAAAACATGCCAAAAGAAAGAAATAATTTGTCTTGACATACCTTGATTCCACTTAATAACTTGAAGTGGAATTATTGCTAAAATGAATGGATTAACGTTGCTTGCTTCTTCTAGTTACTTAAGGCATAAACTCATTTTCCAATTGAAACCAAAGTGAATTGTAGAATAAAAGTGTGCAGCTTACGTTTTTTTTCTTTTTTTTTTCTTTCAACTTCGTACCAAACAACAAAAAGAAAGGGTTGGAGGAATAATGAATCACAATTTGGTCTTCAAAGTAAATATGTAACTTCTCAATTTGAGAACAAAACAAATATTCATCATGATGTCTCCCACTTGCCAATTCTTAGCAGCTGAGACATCTCAAATGACGCCACATACACACCACATGCACTCCACTCCACTAATTAAGTGATCTGACTCCGCATAATTTATCAATCACACACATAATTAATTTTAGATTTCAATTCATTTAAATTCTAAAAACTCATAAGACCTTCGTATACTCAATGTCATAATTTGTAATATGATACTAGTCCATAATCTCTTTATGCACACACCAAATTATCTCCTTTTCCCGTCGTCACACTTGTTACGTTCAAAATTTATTTCGGGATCACATCCTTTTATATACTAATTTCCTTATTAGCATATGTCGATAAGTTTTCCCAATGCTCGGGTCTATTTACACCACCTAACGATTTTCTATACGCTTAGCAGTTCAAACCGTGACCCGAAAGTACCGGATGTTACACCTATCATGGGGCTACTCGATGACTCTCTCTACCTATCCTGGTATGGCCAGCAGTCCACTCCGCTCTATCATTATACAGGCCCACCCCAGGGCTATATCTAAGTTCCTCTACTCGCCCCTCCACACCGGGTTATTCTATCCAACGGGGATATACCTAGATGCCTCCCTCTATTTCGCAACTGTCATATAGTGGTACTCCATCATCTACTCCCATTCAAGCTAGATCACAACCTTCCTAATGAGCTACTCCATCATTTCACCTTTCGGGTCTTCGCCTTCGAGACTATAGTTATGAGTTCGACACTCCTACTGTACATCACTCTATTGAACATGGTTAGGACACTCCACAGCCTGAGTGAAGTGATAGTTACCAGAGGCTCACCATCGATCCTGATGGGTTTAGGTAGGATTTATCTATTTTTTTACATTTTATGTTGAAGTTTATCTGGTAATTGTTGAATTTAACCTATAAATGTCTTATTGTTGTATTACAGATTTAATCTAGGCCCAAATACTACGACGGTCATTATGGACATCGTTGCCGATCTTTATGATGGTCATACCAGACTTGAGGTGATCTTCCAAAGCCGCTCGAGCAACAAATCTTCAATGAATTAATTCCAAAATTTTCCTTGCATAAAAGTGTGCATGATTTACACAACATTACAAAAAGATTTGCACTAACTTTTAGAAAAAGTAAGGCATAGACTATCCAACTTGTTTGCATCAGCTCGCCATAGAGGCACAAAACCTTGGTGGTATCAACCCCGTATATGGGAAGACCTATCCAGAAACTGGCCACTTATGAGAAGTTTAAGTAGAGCAAACTCGGAAAGAAAGCTAGAGCATCTGAGAGGGGTGGCTCTCTGCACACTGAGGGTTGTCAACATAGGGACAGTTAAGAGGAGACTGATATTTTTCCTTAAGCCATAGTACTATTTTTTAACTAACTATATTACACTAATCCTGATTAATTATTCAATTTGTTTTGTTTGCCGGAAGAAGCATTGGGGAGGAAAGTAACTTATGATAGAGTTATTCAAGGCCGCTCATACGAGGAAGAAGAGAAATCAATAAATACAGATACATGAGTTGATCCGCCGGCTGACGTTACCTTTCTATGATTTGACAACACTAGCTTAAGCTACTAATTATTTTTTTTCAAAAGAAACTTATATTTTAATTTTAGGGTCAATATCAAAGTTCCTTGGATGAGTTCCGTCGGACTCAACTGACAAATTAACAGTACGCGCCAACATAGATTTTAGATGAAGATGTTGAGTAGCTTTGGTTGGGTACTATTGTGGCCCAAGAAGGGGAGATCTTATGGCCTTTCTTAACGAGCATATCACTGCTATCGATCTGAATCGCAAGACATAAGAACTTCCTCGGAAGTTGAGTCAATGAAAAGGGCGACAATGATGGCTATAAAGTAGAAGATCGTCGAGCTATCTAACCAACTTCAGAAGACAAAGGCAACAAAGAGGTGTAGGGATCAATAGTATGAAGGTATTAAGGCTCAATTAGGCGCTTTACTTGCTAAAGAGGAATTTCTGATTCCCTCTGTATGTTGATGATATTATGCCCCAACCTCGACCTCTACGCGATCATCCTATGCGTGATCATTTTATCCATGATCGTCTTGTTCGGGGTATTATGGATGAGCCTTCTAGTAGTTCATATCAAGATGTGGTGGCAAACAACCCTTGATTTGTGTTAAATACTGTTGGAAATTAGCCTTTGGCGGGGAGATGCGTCCACCCATCTTTGATGAATTAAACAATAGTGTTCCGCATGTTGGAGACCTTGTCTCTTCGCACATGCATGATCTACGAAGTGAGTAGATGACCGTAGGGCCAAGAATCGTCTAATTTCGTTGAGAAATGAAAGAGATATTGGTCCACGAAGTAAGGTGTTTGAGACATGGAAATGTGGTGTGGGACAAATCTACCACATCGGTGGGAATAGGAAGAATTGCTCTCTATATAAGTCTCTAATGTGGTAAAGGGTTTGGATCCCCAAGGGGTATCTCATGTGTTTAAAGGAGGGAAGACCTAAATGTGCTTGGGTTCAAGGCTAAGCCCACACGCGCGCCGCCGCCCGCATGTCCCGTCTGGTTCACTGGTTCACGGGTTCACGGGCTGTGGGGCTATTTTTTGAGGTATTAAGTTTGGACCAGAATTCTTTCAATATTTACAGTTTGGTCCCTGAAGTTTTAATATTTATAGTTTGGTCCCCAGAGTTTCTGGGAAGTTGACGGAAGGCAGAAAGCCTACCGTTGGGACTGTTTTTTGAGGTATTAATCAGCCATTACTTGGCTGATTAACTCCTCCATTAACAGCCCATTACTTGGCCATGAACAACCTTAAATCAGCCTCCTTGATGGTCATTTACTGCCTTTACTTGGCTGTTTTAATGGCCTCCTAATGGCCATTAACAGCCATGTTTTGGGCAGTTGTACAGCCCCTTCTCCTTGCTATATATTGAGCCTTCTTTGGCTCAATTCAGTGGCAGAAAATAGATGAAAAACAGGCAAAAAACAGGCCACAAAACAGACGAAAAAGACAGAAAAACTGACTGAAATTCAGCACAAAACAGTGAGAAAAATAGCCACAAAACAGTGAGTGAAATTCAGCGAAACTTAGTGCAATTTTCGACTGAAAAATAGTGACCAAACCCTCACGTATACACAAGATATACACTACAGAGACACAATATATACACAGAGACAAAAGAGAAGAGTAGAGAGAAACTCTTCCTTCCTATTCCATATCTTCAGCAAGTCGAGTCATATTTGTTTTCTTCGACAGGCTCAACCTATTGGCTTTGTAGTGTTGAGATTAAAGTGTTGTTTTATCTTGGGAGACTATTGCCCGCTAACGTAAAAGCATATATACGGGGCAATCTTGTCTTAAGGATAGAGGGCTATCCTCGACTCAACACACAACGTTGTAACCATCCAGATTTAGTTGTTTCTTGATTTCAGGATATCAACATTCAAGACACAACAAACTTGCGGTAGTTCTCAACATTGGCTTTGCAAGGTGATCAAGATTCAAGACACAACACACATGCGGCAGTTTTGAAGATTGACCATTTATTTATCCTTTCGAACATTTGTAATAGTTATTACTTCCCGTACTGCTTTATAAAGTACCATAGAATACCAACAATTTAAGACAAGATTGTATTGTAATACTATTAGTGTTCGAAAGATGTCGGTCAAAAGTTGTGTGACCAAATCTGGATATGGCAATGGTTTTCTGGTAGAAGAGAGTGATGATGATGAACGTGTTCATGGTGTCACCGCTACCAAGATCAAGTTGGAACAAGCGCCACGAGAGCTTGAGGATGTCAATCGGGACAAGAGGAGAAGGCGAAGATGTACTTCTATCTTGCAGTGAAGGCCTGTATCTATCCTGCATAAAAGATCCGAATAATGGTAAGAAGGAAATGGACACTCGATCGATGAAGTAGAAGTGAGCAATTCGAAATTGGGATAAGTAGTTTTTCTTACTTGTCAAGAATAAAGATTAAATGAGGTCTGATTAAAAATTAATTAAAGTAAGGAGGAATATGAAAATAATTTATATTCCTTACGCTTTAAAAATCAGAAGTTTAATCTCATCTTCTTTTTCGTTTAAAGATTGGATTGTAAAGCAACTTAAAAAGATCCGTTCTTTTAAGTGTAATTATTAAAAGTGAGTAAAGTATGTTCGCACATACGAGGGAGTAAGATCCACTGACTGTGCGAAAAATGTTACCACTCTTAAGTAAGCGCCAAGAATTATCTGGGCACCAATCATAACGGAAGAAGTCTAAAAGTTAAAGACGTTGAGCCTGACATACTATTTGGCAGAAGATCCTTCATAGGATGATATTGGACACTCAGTCATATAAAGCCTCCAGGCGACTGGAGTGGGCCAAAATTCCTTTGATATGATGATATTGGACACTCAGTCATATAAAGCCTCCGGGCGACTGGAGTGGGGCCAGAATTCATTTCATAGGAAAAGTAATGGACACCTAGTAAGGTGGGTCAGAGTTTTCAGGTCTGAAATGATCTGAAGGCCTAAAGAAAGGCAGAAAAGAAATTGGACACTCAGTCTGCTAAAGCAACTAGAGTGGGTCAGAGTATCAAGATCACATATGATCCGATTACGCCCTAACCACAGGCAAGATGTTGTTCATGTGAAGCAACGCCACCTCTAAAATCAAAGGGTCTGGAGAGGTTGTCCTCAATAGGACTTCAGGGAATGGAATCACTCTAAGCTGAGGTGATACATGTTCCTAACTTGGTTTAAGGGACGCTGTTGGTCAAGCTGGTTTGAGACTAGTCCAACAGGTCTGTAATAACTAAGAATGGTACAGTACGTCTGTAGCCAAATGAATGATATATTTGTAATCCGTGCATCTATGCCATCATAGATTAAGACACGTTAAATAGCAAGTCATTCAAAAGCTAACGATGTTGAGATTGTTGCCTTCTGTCGACATAAACCCTCAAAATGAATGTGAGGTAGACGAATAGGCAAAATCACCTTTCCAAATTTCGTCAAAGGGAATAGCGAAAGAAGCACCGCTCCTCTAGAACTTAGTCACACCTACTTGGGTGATTTGAAGTTTATACAAATTGGGGGGGGGGGGGAGAAAAGTACGTTGTGACCTTCATTGATGATGGTACAACGTATGGAATCCTTTGTTTGTTAAAAAGCAAAGATGAAGTTGTTGAAGCGGGTAAGCGCTACAAAGCAGAAGTTGAAAATCAACTAAGCCTACGGATTGAGAAATTCGTAGTGATAGAGGGGGAGAAAGTGAAGCATCGTTCATTAAACGACTGTTCATTTCTCACCTCAGTCCAACGGTGTTAGCCAAGCGCAAAGTCGTACGCCCAAATTATGTGGGGTGGCTTGGTAAAAGTTGGAACACTGAAACATGTCCAGCTGTACCTAAGACTGTAGATTGCATATCCACTGAATCTGCAAATAACAGTAGTGCTGATCGCTTCTTGGCGTAAAAGAATACTGAATTCTTTGAAGATAGCTTTCCTTGAAAAAGGAAAAAGGAGTAATTGCTCAAGGTTAACAAGAACCCGCGAGGGCCTGACTATCCGAAACTAGACGTTCCGTATCTACAGGACTCGAAAGTTGCTGGCTATCCGGAACTTAATATTCCAAATCTGCAGAACTCAGGGATTCTAGATGTAGAACCTAGAAGGAGCAAAAAGGGGACAAAGACTTGTTCCATACCTTCTAGCTTGTATGGTTGAGAACGAATCATGGACAATTAACAAAGAATTGTCATCTCCAAAAGCACTACTTTGGAAAGAAGCTAAAGAAAGAAATAGATTCTATCATATAGAACCATACTTGCGTAATGGTTGATCTTCCTCCGGGAAAAGAACCTTTGGGTTGTAAAATGTGCTCCCCTGTGAGTAGCTTCACATCCAGGGCCATTGTAGTCTTACATGGCATGGATGTTGAAACAACATTTCCAACCGAAGAGTTGGAAGAAGAGGAACAGAATTGGTTTGCTGAACTGTTGGGCTTCTTCCTGAACTTTCATTTTGGTCCCTGAAATGTTTACATTTTGGTCCTGAAAGTTTCAGATAAAACAGAAACAATGAATCTGACCACAGAAACATTGACTCTGAAATTAGAAAGCCAACAGTTGGAGAATCAACAGTCTGAAAGTAAAAGTCATATTGAAACAAAGTCTCGATATGAAAGATATGAGTATCACAGATGACATCTTAGGAATTGGATTTCTAAGACATCTAACGGACTGGTCGATAGTTGACAGTCTCGTTGAAGCCACCAATGGATATGAATCATAGAACTGATTGGAATCATGGTGCACCCATAGACAAGGAGCGATATGCACAGATCATGTGTAGTTCAATGTATTGTACACACTACAACCGACCTGGTATCGTCCTACGAACAGATCAGTTGAACTAAGGTTCACTGATAATTTTAATACATGATCGGTAGAAGGCGTTAAATCTGATATGACGATATCTGAGTTAATGCTTATCTACAGATTATAGTATTCTGGATGTCCAGCGGTTCTGGGAGAACACAGTGATGCAAACTGGACATCAGATCTGAAGAACACCAAAGCCACAAGTAAATGTGTATGGTGGGTCTTGGAAAATCCTCTAAGCAAACTTGCATCGGCCGATTCATGATGGAATCGGAGTTTATCGCTTTATACAAAGCATGAAAGAAGTTGAGTAACTTCACGGCTCCTTAGAGGACGTCCCTTATTGGGAGAAACTCGTGCCTTCAGCAGTTATACACTGTGGCTAGCCGGTCGGCTTCAGGAAGGACACGGATGACGGCGTCTGGACATATCTTTCAGGATCTGTCGGAGACATAAGACCGTATGGCAGTTGATCATCACGGGTGTCACATCCTTGTTTACTAACTAAGGGACTACCCGGAGATCAAGTGTTCTGCCTGTCTAGGGGAATTGGCTTAAAACCCAAACAATACGAACCTTTGCGGTGGAAACCCAACCATACTGATTGGAGATCCCAAGAATTTGGTTCAATGGGAAAACTAAGCGGCAAAAGGCTCAGTTGAGCGCTTCGGTGGAAGCAAGAAGCACTTCGGATGATGATTTCTGTACGGAAACATGAATCCAAAGTTGTTCCCGCGATAGACATTAAAGTGCTACCTGCATGGTGGATAAAGGTTAAGCTTCCAAACCTTTTAAAAGATCCTCAAATGGTTGAGGTTAAGGTTGGGGAAACTTTTAATGATTCCTAACACTTGAGAAGTGGGGTATAGCAGGATACCTTGTAGGAGATCACCTATTTAAGTGCGAGGATGGCCGCCTCAAATGAACGCACTTAAGAATCCAAGTGTGTCCATGGCCAAAACGGACAGAAACGTAAGAAGAAAAATAAATAAGAAGAGTTATTGTATTGATATCATTGTCTTGGCTTACACTAAACATTGACGGTTCAAGACATCACGTTCACCGCGCAGTAAGTAAGTCCGATGGTTTCAACTAGGAAAGGTTCAAAGCGAAAGCTACCACTCCTGATGCAATATCTTTTCGCTGAAAGATTGCTGAAATATAGGCACCTTGTGTGCGCGCCACAATCTCTCTTTCATAGAGGGGATTGTTGGAAATTAGCCTTTGGCGGGGAGATGCGTCCACCCATCTTTGATGAATTAAACACTAGTGTTCCGCATGTTGGAGACCTTGTCTCTTCGCACATGCATGATCTACGAAGTGAGTAGATGACCGTAGGGCCAAGAATCGTCTAATTTCGTTGAGAAATGAAAGAGATATTGGTCCACGAAGTAAGGTGTTTGAGACATGGAAATGTGGTGTGGGACAAATCTACCACATCGGTGGGAATAAGAAGAATTGCTCTCTATATAAATCTCTAATGTGGTAAAGGGTTTGGATCCCCAAGGGGTATCCCATGTGTTTAAAGGAGGGAAGACCTAGATGTGCTTGGGTTCAAGGCTAAGCCCACACGCGCGTCGCCGCCGCCCGTCCGTCCGATTCGATTAGGTTCCGGTTCTCGTTCACGGGTTCACGTTCACGGCGTGGGGCTGTGGGGCGTGAAATTTGTGGGTGAAATTTGTGGGGCTGTCTGATATTATCTTTTGGACCAGAGAACTCTGCCGGATGTACGATTTGATCCCTGAAGTTTCATATGCAGTTTGGACCGTAATTCTTTCAATATTCTGATTTGGTCCCTGAAGTTTTAATATTTATAGTTTGGTCCCCGAGTTTCGGGAAGTTGACGGAAGGCGTAAAGCCTACCGTTGGGACTGCTTTTTGAGGTATTAATCGGCCATTACTTGGTGATTAACTCCTCCATTAATGTGACCCATTACTTGGCCATGAACAACCTTAAATCGGCCTCGCTTGATGGTCATTTATCGCCTTTACTTGGCTGTTTTAATGGCCTCCTAATGGCCATTAACAGCCATGTTTTGGGCGATTATACAGCCCCTTCTCCTTGCTATATATTGAGCCTTCTTTGGCTCAATTGATGTGAAAATAGATGAAAAACAGGCAAAAAATAGGCCACAAAACAGACGAAAAAGACAGAAAAACTAACTGAAATTCAGCACAAAACAGTGAGAAAAATAGCCACAAAACAGTGAGTGAAATTCAGCGAAAATTAGTGCAATTTTCGACTGAAAAATAGTGACCAAACCCTCACGTATACACAAGATATACACTACAGAGACACAATATATACACAGAGACAAAAGAGAAGAGTAGAGAGAAACTCTTCCTTCCTATTCCATATCTTCAGCAAGTCGAGTCATATTTGTTTTCTTCGACAGGCTCAACCTATTGGCTTTGTAGTGTTGAGATTAAAGTGTTGTTTTATCTTGGGAGACTATTGCCCGCTAACGTAAAAGCATATATACGGGACAATCTTGTCTTAAGGATAGAGGGCTATCCTCGACTCAACACACAACGTTGTAACCATCCAGATTTAGTTGTTTCTTGATTTCAGGATATCAACATTCAAGACACAACAAACTTGCGGCAGTTCTCAACATTGGCTTTGCAAGGTGATCAAGATTCAAGACACAACACACATGCTGCAGTTTTGAAGATTAACCATTTATTTATCCTTTCGAACATTTGTAATAGTTATTACTTCCCGTACTGCTTTATAAAGTATCATAGAATACCAACAAATACTTGTTTAGACTAACTATTAGATACTTGTTTAAATTATTTATGACTTGTATATTTGATAAATGCCTTATATGACTTGTTTAAGTGTTTTATTACTTGTTGGTAGGTTTTGATTGAAAAAATGAAAGTGTTTTTTTTATTGGCATTTAAAGTAGTTTGAGTTGGAGAATGTTCTATATAGTAGCTTATTGTTGCCCGGGTAATTAATTGGCAGTACGTATTGCTGGCTGAAATTAGCTATTTTTTGTGATTGTTTTTAATTGACAGAGGATAGATGTAAAATAAACATTTCCTATCAGTTTTTAGCAGAAAACTGACCGCTAATTGACTGAGTTCGGCCGATTTCTAAAAAAGATCCAGGAATACGTACTTTTTTTCCAAAAAAAAAATTGCAAACGGTGGGTAGTTTTTTTTAACAAAGAACATGGTTAGTCAGTATTTTTAATTTGTTTGAGTGTGTGTTAAAAGAATAATTTTATGCAAGAAATTAAATGCTACCGACGTCGGTGGGTTTTTCGATACCGACACTCCCCATACCAATCAACAATTTGTGGTTGATTTTTAGTAGATATTCCAAGAAAACCAATTGATCGCAGTTGGTTTTGGAAATCGATTTTGGCCTTTTTAATAGTGGACTGTTGAGAAGGAAGCCTAACGACGAATAAAGAGAATGTCATTAAGCTATCGCGTGAAAAATTGGATGACAAGTCAAGACTCTCCAAGTAATATAAGAGATGTTTACATTCTATATCACTAGATCCAATCTTATTACTAAAATGGGCTCATATTTTCAGATCTTACCCTAATTTAGCCTATTTTATATAATTTAACATATTTAGGAAAAATGAAATAATTCTTTAATTTATGAGTATGATTTTCAATTTTTATGCTTAGAGACAAGTTGAAAGTTATATTCATGTTTATCATGACAGATTTAAACCATTGTTAGGTGAATAGAAGTAAAAATTTAAAATTTTCATTGTTGTTGTAACGACCCGTTAGGTCGTTTTGAATATTTTTCTTATTTTCCCGTAAATACCCCTTTCCCTAGATTTTTATCGTGTTTTTGAAGTGCGGGGATGGGTGGCGCTATTTCCGAGGTAATCGGATGAGAATAACGGAAGCAAATCTAAAACATGATTAGACGTGTCATGTTTTGATTAGATGCGTACAACATAAAGTTTGCTTCTATTAATCATGATTAGATGTGTCATGATTAGATGCAAATCTAAAACTCCTAGTCAATCATGTTTTTGAGTTTTGAAAGTTTCAAGTTTGAAAAGTTTGACTAGGAGTTAACTTTTGATTAGATGCATCCAGAATCGAATTTTGATGGCTCAATTAGCTCCTAAACATGATTTTTTTACTTTGGTGGACTGTTGCAATGGATCCGAGACATTTGAGTATGTTTTGGGTAAATTTGTGGAATTGGAAAGTCTTAAGATAAGAAATGAGCTTTAGTTGACTAAATTCAACATCGAGGGAATTTGAGTCTTTTTGGAAGTTTCGTCGATTCCATCAGGTCTGGAATGTCGAATATGGTCTAGTTGAATTGGGGTATAAAGCATGTACTTTCTGTCTTATAAGTAAAAGATAGTCTTAAATGTGATTGTGTATTTTCATCACTCCTACATGCTCATTTAAAAGTGAAAAAGAAGCTAAAGGTCGAGTCTTTGATGTGAATAGACTAAAGGTCGGATCTTTATGACCTATATTGATTAAATATTGAATATTTATTGCATATCATTGCTTTTTACTGTTATGCATGTCATATTCATATTTATATGGTATCTCATACATGCATATTTGCTGATACATATGTGGGTCCAAGGGAAATGATTCTGGTATGCGATAATTATGAGCCGATTGGCTAGAGACATGTATTGTGAGCCTACATTTTGGCTAAGTGATGTGATTGGGAGCCTAATATTAGCTAAGGAACCCGAAGGAAAATGTTTTTCGGGTGGTATATGGACCTTGTGACTCCCACATGGGTCACGATTCATAGAATTTTAATGTGTGTGTACCGGTGATGAAAAACAAAGGTCTTGCATTGCATATTCATTTGTATCTCATATCATTTCATTTATATTTTGTTTGATTGGTGCCTAGTTTGTTGCTTGTAACACTTTTGACTTGGTTATGTGAATACTTGACTGGAGGGACTAGATTTTATAACCTAGGCTTGGACTCTTGAATTAAATGTACTTGTAAATTTGGTTATTATGACGAATTATTTGGCACTTGGTGTAGTAGTAGTAATTGATAGACCAGCCCTCGTCTCCATTTAATATATGGTCGGTCGATGATGTTGTTAAGTACACATTGTTTCTCATACTCACGCTACACTTGTTGCACCCTTTTGTGTGCAGGTTCAGTTCCTAGTACCAGTGGGGCTCGCGATCACTCTTCCCACTGAGGAGCTGCATTCAGACGATTTGGGATGAGCCACTAGAGAGATTCATAACACCAAATCTTTCCTTTTTATCCTTTACTTCCTGTCCTTTTCTTTCAGATAGTTTATGTACTTTCGGGATATATTCCCAAACTTGTATTATTCTTTAGTTAGTTTTTGTACCTGTGATACCCAATTTAAGGAATTTCATCCTTTCTTACTTGGTTATCTTTGTTATTTTATTACAGACTTCAAAGTTTATTTACTTATAATTATTTCGCATTTGTTCCTTTATCAATATTGGGAGATTCGGGTAATGGTTGGCTTATCGAATCATGATAGTTGGTGTCATTATGACCTTCGATTTTGGGTTGTGACAAATTTGTATCAAAGCTTTAGGTTCATCATTCTTACAAGTACAAGAACAATATCTAGTATAGTCTTGTAGATTGGTACGTAGACGTTTGTACTTATCTTCGAGAGGCTATAGGACATCTACGAAAACTCTAATCTTTCATTCCTGATCGTGCATGCCTGATTCTAATAGTTTTTCAAAGTTTCTTTGTTTTATTCTCTCACAGATTGTGAGGACACGTTCAGCCGCAGTAGGAGGTCAGGAGCCTGCACCGATGCCCGTACCCATTCCTAGTAATGTTGCTTGAGAGAGAGGCAGTAGATGAGGTAGAGGTCGTGGCAGGCCTAGAGCCCGTATTTCTACGCTAGCTAGAGGTTGTGCAGCAGCTACTGCTCAAGCCCGTGTTAGAGAGTTGAGTCTGGAGCTAGAGGATGTTTCCGGGGAGGACCTAGTACTGGCGGATGAGATTTGACCTGCCCAGGAACCTGATGGATTCAATGCTACTCCCCTTCTTCAAGATACCCTAACATGCATTCTAAGTGTCTTTGAGGGTTGAACTCACGCAGGAGCACTGCTGTTTACTCCAGACAGTTCACTGACCAGAGTTAGGGGTCAGACTCCTGATCAGGCACCTACAGGTTATAGAACTCCAAGGGCACAGCCAGTTGTTGTTGTGGCTCCTTCATTTTCGGTTATCCAGCTTAGGGTATTACTATCCGTCTAGTCATTCAGTTTACTATGACAATTAATGAGCGAAAGAGGTGGGATAAGTTTGAGAAGATGAAGCCACCACATTATGATGGACATCCTAATGATGCTTATGAGTTCTTAGTGAGTTGTCATAAGAGGTTGCACAATCTAGGGTTGGTTGAGTCCAACGGGGTTCATTTTATAGTGATGCATATGGTTGGCCCTGCCAAGCAGTGGTAGAGGGTGTTTGTTGAGACTAGACCAGCTGGGTTGCCTCAATTTACTTAGTCTAAGCTTTCTCGGGTGTTTCAAAAGAAGTAGGTACCCCGTAGCTTGACGGATAAAAGATGGGACCAGTTTAATAGGTGGGAGCAGGATGGTATGATCGTGACTAAGTACGAGATGAGGTTCCACTCTTTGTGTCGCCATGCCTTGACTATTCTACCAGATAAGACAGAGAGGATCAATAAGTTTATTTGGGGTTTATCTTATCCCCTTCGTCTTTCATCGACTCATGTGGCATATTCATGAGCTACTTTTCAGGCAGTGGTGGATGCTGCTAGGAGCGTCGAGTTTATTAGGCACTAGAAGTTTGGAGATATTTCAACTAAGAGGCCCCGTAGTTTAGGCAGTTATGATGGCACCTCGTATGGAGGTAGAAGGCATTATGGTATAGGGTATAGTCCATAGTTCAGCAGACTAGTTCAGGTAGATATGCAGACTTCGATCGGTGGTTCTGGCTATAGGGGTTATAGTTTGAGACAGGGTTCCTAGAGTTATTATTCCCGACTTGGAGGTCGAGGTGGGCATTCCGGCTATTCTAACTCTTGTGTCACGTCGTGGATGCTATGAGTGTAGTAACATGGGACATTTTGCGAGGGGCTCCCCTTGGCTTAGACAAAGTGGTCAGCACTTCGGTTCCCGTGATTTTGGGTCTAGAGCACCAGCACAGTCGGCTAGGGGTGGTTCTCATTTAGGTTGTGGCGATAGTCGTGGAGGTTCTCATGCCGAGGGTAGCCATGCTCAGTTATATACGTTTCTTAGTAAACCAGAGGTAGAGGCTTCTGATAATGTCATCATAGGTACTATTTCAGTTTGTCGTCATCCAGCTATATCATTATTTGATCCAGGCTCTACATAATCTTACTTGACTTCCCTGTTAGTGTTTCTACTCCTGTTGGGGATTCTGTAGTGGTGGATCACATGTACCGATCCTCTGTTGTGACTTTGATGGGGAATGATACTTGGGTTGACTTGATGATTCTAGACATGGTAGATTTTGATATTATTTTAGGCATGAATTAGTGGTCTCCTTACCATACGATCTTGGACTATCATGCCAACACATTTATGTTAGCCATGCCAGGAACTCCTAGGTTGGAGAGAAGGGGTGTTGTTAGTTATGCGCCAAAGAAAGTGATATCTTACCTTAAGGCTAGATGGATAGTTGAGAAAGGTTGTTTGACTTATTTGGCATTTGTTTGTGAAACTAGTGTGGATACACCTCCTCTTGAATCAGTACTAATAGTTAGAGAGTTTCCCGAGGTGTTTTCGACGAATTTGTTGGGTGTTCTTCCAGATCATGATATGGATTTCTGTATTGATTTGGAGCTGGACATGAAGCCCATTTCTGCTCCTCTATATCAGAGGGCGCCAGCAGAGTTGAAAGAGCAGTTGTAGGATATGTTGAGTAAAGGGTTCACTAGGCAGAGTGTTTCACCTTGTGGTGCTCCGATTTTATTTTTGAAGAAGAATGATGGGTTTATGCATATGTGTATTGACTATCGATAGTTTAACAAGGTCACAATCAAGAATAAGTATCTCATTCCTCACATTGATGACCTATTTGATCAACTTCAAGGTGCATCAGTCTTCTCTAAGATTGATTTGAGATTCGATTATCAGCAGTTGAAGATTACATCGGAGGATATCCCTAACACATCTTTTAGGATCCGATATGGCTATTTTGAGTTCTTGGTTATGTCCTTCAGGCTGACTAATGCCCCAGTAGCCTTCACTGATTTGATGAATGATGTCTTTAGATTGTACTTGGATTCTTTCATAATTATCTTCATCGATGATATATTGATCTACTCCCAGAGTGAGGCAGAGCATGAGCGACATTTAAGGATTGTGCCTGGAATTCTGAAGGAGAAGAAACTTTATGCCAAGTTTTTGAAGTGTGAGTTTTGGCTTAGTTATGTGGAATTCTTCGGCCATATAGTGACTAAGGATGTAATTATGGTGGATCCGAAGAAGATTGAGGTAGTCCGCGATTGGTTCAAGCCTACTTCACAGAGATTCGGAGTTTCATTTGCCTCACTAGTTATTACTGGTGTTTTGTGGAGGGGTTTTGTCTATTGCATCTCCTTTGACTAGATTGACTCAGAAGAATGTACCTTTCTGGTGATTGGATGAATGTTAGGCGAGCTTTCAAAAGGTCAAGACTTTGTTAACTACCGCTCTAATTCTTACTCTTCCCATGGAGGGATGGGGGTTTACTATGTATTACAATGCTTTGTGGATTGGTATTGGTTGTGTTTTGATGCAAAAGGGGAAATTTATAGCCTATGCTTCGAGGAAATTAAAGGTACATGAGAAACACTACCCCACTCATAACTTGAAGTTGGCGGCGACGGTGTTTTCTTTGAAGATTTGGAGGCACTACCTTTATGGTGTTCATTGTGAGGTATTTACCGATCACAAGAGTCTTCAACATATTTTCAATCAGATGGATCTTAATTTGAGGCAGCTAAGGTGCTTAAAGATGCTTAAGGATTATGACATCTCGATTTTCTATCATCTGGGCAAGGCCGATGTAGTGGCGGGTACCTTGAGTTGAAAGGCGGCGAGTATGGGTAGCCTAGCATGTTTGCAGGTTGGGGAGCCACCTTTGGCTAATGAGGTGCAATCTTTGGCAAATAGGTTGGTGAGACTTGATATTTCTGAGCCTGACAAGGTTCTGGCTTGTGTGTAGGCACGGTTGTAATGCTCCGAACCATGGCCAAGGCAAAACATGACACTCGGTGCCTAACTGTATATAACCGAGCGAACCACATGACTTGCTAATCAACATGGGCATCAAAACATGCTATAGTAATGGTTTAAAATATGTAAAACATAATACTGAAATTGTAGTCTGAAATATATTGCAAAAATAGTCTATAAATATAGTAAATATGAAAATCAATGCTGACATGACTGACATGACTAGTCTATGAAACTTCTGAGCATGAGTTTGACTGTAAAATTGTTTTACCAGGACAAGGCCCTGGCCTACTTTTACTATATATCATAATCATGAAAATAAATAGAATGTCTAACACCTCGAATGAAATGGGGCTCACCAAATAGCTGGTATTGAGGCAATCCTAACAAGCAGATCCGTCGTCCTAAAACTTAGTACCTACAACGTGAAGTGCAGGCCCCGAGCAAAAGGGACGTTAGTACATTTGAATTGTACAATATGCAAAGCAACTGAAAGAATAAACGGGCACATGAAATAATAAGAAACATGAAACTGAAATTGAACATGACCATAGATATAATCTTACATGAGTATGATAGCATGCATAAAATTTGTATAACTGTATATTTGTATATATGTTGGAGAGAATTAAAAAAACCGACATGTAACCACCACATGTGAACGTTTCATCTGATCTCTGTCCGATCAGCTAAACCATCTCATACCTTGTCGGGGTACGAGACATGAACATGAAAAGATGGATCCAATAATCCCATAAAAGGGTAACATGAAGGTATCGTCCTCTGGGCAGAGCGATCCTTATCCTATGTAGTTCCAGGCTGTCTGAGCCTTTTCGGTAATCTGTACAACTCCCAAAACATAAACATGAAAATAGTTAGCTTAGAAGCCCATGGATTTCATAAAAATAACTTGTAACATGATTCATGATTATAATTTAGCATGTACATAAGTATATAATATAACTTACGTAAAACATGAAAACATGCATAACTTCATGAAACTGAGTAATGATGATCACAACTTATGTTAAAGAACCCATGGAATTCAAAGCATGTGTGCATGGATTACAAACAGGTTCATGACAATCATAATGATCTATCATGAATACAATTGACGAATTGTAATATAGACATGACGTATAATATTACATGTATTAGGGTTACTATGATAATAGAACAAAACCCTAAGCTTATGAAGAATTCGTATTTCATGGAAAAGCGTGGTGTGGGAAAGAACGTGGATATTTCCACATGTGGATAAAAGTTCTACATACCTTATTCGCTCCAACACTTGTATTAAAAATCTGTTCTTTGAAACAGAATCCCAAAGCTTGAACCTTGAAAACTTGGGATGGATTTATCTTGAAAACCCTAGGTTAAGAACAATGGATTTTAATAAGAATTCATGAGGACGGTGTTAGAATCGCTTAGAATTGCATGATAAAGGCTTACCTTGATTTAGGAGAAGGTTGGGAAGAGAGAACCTTTGTTCTAGGGCTTGGAGATTGTGAAAACTAATTTTTCAAGACTAAGTTGCATATTTATAGTTTTCCTGTAAGAAGAATTTCACGGCCAAATTCGACGGTCAATCGAATTTTCTACGGTCATGACATGAATCGTATAATTTTCTATAGTTCGTATAGTCAAACCGTCACCCAAGTACATTTTCCAGTGACTTTCCTAAGTTGAGGAAAATGTTACGGTAAAAAAGGACGGGTCGTATAATCTTATACGGTCCGTAAAAATTATTGTGTTCCATAACTTTCAAAAAAAAATTATGGTTCATTTAGACGATCTGTAACACTTTTACGGTCCGTCAATCTTGGGCATAAAACTGGGTCTGCATAACTGAAATTGGTTTTCAACTTTAACTCCCTGTCTTGGCTTCATAGACTCCTTAATTATGAATATGGCTTGATTTAGAGGTACGAGGTGTTACAATATCTGCCCCTAGGGATCATTCGTCCTCGAATGATAGATCATGATTAGGAATAAGACTGGATATGGCATGAGTACATGAACGTGAAGAAACATGACATGAAACATGGGGACTAAACTGACATGATTACATGAAAACATAAACATGGGAGCATGAGACATGAGTACTGAATACATGAACGTGAAATATGAGACATGAATACGCAGGGGACATGACATGAATACTGAAGGTATTTACCTTGTTCGTTTTTGCTTGCTCCTCAAATAAGTGCGGATATCTGGACTTCATGTCCTATTTGTATTCCCATGTAGCTTCCTCAACTTTCTGACTTCTCCACAACACTTTCACTGAGGTAACTTCCTTAGTCCTCAACTTGCAAACCTAGCGATCCAAAATGGCCACAGGGACCTCTTCATATGTTAGGCCATCATTAACCGTAATGGATTCGGTAGGGACACCTAACGACGGATCTATCACACACTTCCTCAACATGGATACATGAAACATTGGATGCACAACAAGTAAATCTTGTGGCAATTCAAGCTCATAGGACACCTGGCCAATCCTTCTCAAAATCCTGTATGGTCCAGTATATCTGGGACTGAGCTTCCCTTTCTTTCCTAACCTCATGACACCTTTCATAGGTGAAACTTACAAAACACCCAATCATCAACTTGAAACTCCAAATCTCGACTCCTCACATCTGAAAAGGACTTCTGGCGACTCTAAGCCATTTTCAAATACTTCTAAATCAACTTAACTTTTTCCTTATCCTGATGGACTAAGTCTGGTCCTAACAATATTCGCTCACCAACTCCAAACCAACTAATTGGCGATCTACATGTTCACCTATACATAGTTTCGAATGATGACATCTTGATACTAGCATGGTAACTGTTATTATAAGAAAATTCAATGAGAGTTAAATGATCATCCTAATTACCTTTAAAATCAAGAACACATGCCATCAGCATATCCTCAAGAGTGTAGATAGTACGCTCTGCCTGGCTATCTGTCTAATGATGAAAAGTTGTGCTGAGATTTACCCTAGCACCCAATTCTTTCTAGAAAGACTTCCAAAAATATGTTGTGAACTGAGCACCACAATCTGAAATGATGGACACTGAGGTCCTATGAAGCCTGACAATTTCTCAGATATACAACTTAGCATAATCTTCTATTGAATATGTGGGTTTGACTGGCAAGAAGTGGGCTAATTTAGTAAGTCGATCCATAATCACCCAAATCGAGTCATGACTTTGGGATGAGCGATGTAGACATGTTATGAAGTCCATGTTTATCATCTCCCATTTACAAACAAGAATATCAATATTCTGAGTTAACCCACCAGGCCTCTGCTGTTCGGCTTTCACCTACTGATAATTTGGACACTTGGCTACAAAATCTGCCACATTTCTCTTCATATCATTCCACCAATAAATCTCTTTAAGATCATGATATATTTTAATAGAACCTGGGTGGATAGAATACCTGGAATTGTGCACTTCTGCCATGATTCGATCTTTGAGCCCATCTACATCTGGAACACACAATCTGCCTCGGTACCTCAAACTACCATCATATCCTCCTTGTTTTAAAGTCATAATTTTATGCTTGTGAATCCCCTCTTTCAGCTACAATAGATAGGGATCATTAAATTATTTCTCCTTTACTTCGGCTACTAAGGAGGACTCGAACCAATTCTAGACATCAACACCACCATCTTCGAAGTTCATGAGTCAAACTCCTAATCTGGCTAGTCGGTGAACTTCCTTCTCCATAGTTATATTATCTTATTCAACATGAGCTAAGCTCCCCATCGATCGCCAACTAAGAGCATCAGCTACCACATTCACTTTCCTCGAATGATAGAGAACATCCACGTCATAATGTTGTATCACTTAAAGCCACCTCCTTTGTCTAAGATTCAACTCTCACTGCTTGAAAATATACTGAAGGCTTTTATAATATGTGAAAATGTCAATGTGAACCCCATACAAATAATGACGCCATATCTTGAGTGCAAATTTTATGGCTGCCAATTCCAAATAATGCGTCGGATAATTATTTTCGTGAGGCTTAAGTTGTCTGGATGCATAATCTATCACCATACCATGCTACATTAAAACACACCCAAGACCAACTCCTGAAGGATCACAATACATAATGAATCGATCAGTTCCCTCTAGCAATAGTAACACTAGAGCAAAAGTCAGTCTCATTTTCAATTCTTCGAAACTACGCTCACAAGCATCTGACCACTGAAATTTGACTTTTTTCTGAGTCAATCTAGTTAATGGAGCTAAGATGGAAGAAAAAACTTCTACGAAGTGCTTGTAATAGCATGTCAGACCCAAAAAACTTCTTATCTCGAAGACTGAGGTAGGTCTAGGCCAATTCTTTACAATATCTATTTTATGAAAATATACTTGGATGCCTTCACCTGAAATCACATGGACTAAGAATGCTACTGACTTTAGCCAAAATTCACATTTGGAAAATTTCGCATAGAGCTTACGGTCCTGAAGTGTCTGCAACACTATTTTGAGATATTCTGTATGATCAGCCTCACTACGAGAATAGGCTAGAATGTCATCAATGAAGACAATGATGAAAAGGTCAAGATAAGGCTTGAAAACCCGGTCTATAAGACCCATGAAAGCAGTTGGTGCATTCGTCAATCTGAACGACATAACATGAAATTTGAAATGACCATAGCGAGTTCTGAAGCCAGTTTTTGGAATATCAATTTTGGGAAGATGATACTTTTTATTAATGGTAACCTTGTTCAACTGTTGGTAGTCAATGCACATACGCAGAGACACATCCTTCTTTCGAACAAACAAGATTGGTGCACCCCATGGTGAGACACTTAGTTTAATGAATCCCTTATCAAGGAGATCTTTCAACTGAGATTTTAATTCTCTTAACTCTGCTAGAGCCATTCTATACGGCAAAATAGATATCAGCTTAGTGCCGAGAAGTAGATCAATACCAAAGTTAATCTCCCTACCGGGAGGAACTCCGAGAAGATCTTATGAAAACTCATTGACAACTTATACGGACTAAAGAGTTGAAGTCTGGGTATCTTTATCCCTTACCCGAACTAAATAGTAAATGTACCCCTTGGATATCATCTTTCTATATTTAATATAGGAAATTAAACTACATATGGGTGCTAATGCATCACCGTTCTATTCTATGACTGGTTCACCAGGAAATTCAAAACTGACAATTTTGGTTCTATAACCTACTGTGGCATAACATGAAGATAACCAAATCCATACACATGATTACATCGAAGTCTACCATTTCTAACTTTGCCAGATCGGCTACAGTAATACAGTGATAGACTTTAACTAGACAACTCATATATACTCATCTAGCTATAACTGACTCTCCAACTGGAGTGGATACTTTGAAGGGTTTATGCAACTTTTCGGGTTCTATCTCAAATTTCTTAGAAACAAATGGAGTTATATATATTATAGAGTGGATTCAACTCCATAAGGGCACAAACGTCAAAAGTGAAAATGGCTCTAGCAGAGTTTGGACCTCCTATGACAACATCTGCACGAACCTCTATATCCTGACGACCTGATAATACATACAAGCAGTTTGGACCTCCGCCTATGTTACCAGACTTAACTGGACCACGCCTTGATTGGGCTTGAGAAATATGAAAAGTTGATGAATTTGTGGACTAAGCCACATTACCTCCGGTACCCTACCTCTCTGATGGGCAGTCTCGCTGAAAATGGTCTCACTGACCGCACTCATAACAGACATCCATACCCAGCCGACACTCCTCTGGGTGTCTCTTGCCATACTTACCATAAACTGGATTACTAAAGGTACTTTGACCCACACTGGCATGTGACTGAGAGCCTGATGCTCTGAAGTTTTACCTCTTATGATCATTCTTGAAGTTTGGGGCTGGGCACTGGCTGAAGATGGAGCAGGTCTTGATGACCTATTTTTAAAGAATTGTTTCCCTCCACATACCCCATGACTGAAGTGACCTAAAGACTTGTCTCTCTTATTGAACTCCATGTACTTCTCATTATGTAATGATTCCTCTTCCTTTATCTTGTTCTCATTACCTTGTACAAAGGCTACCATCTTGGTAATAGTCATTTATTTTTTTTAACAGAAATATGAGTTACATCGTATAACTGAGGATCAAGACCATACACAAAACTCCTAACACTGGCCCTCATGTCTGGAGCTATATGTGGAGAATACTTTGTCAAAGAAACAAAATGAAGATAGTACTCTTTCACACTCCTGTCATTCTTCTTAAGCTTCTCAAATTCTATAGTCTTTTCCTCCATAGCCTCGATTGGCAGAAAGTGTTCTATGAAGGCATTTGCAAACTTATCCGACATTGCAGAAGGCACATTTTCCCCTCAGGACTGTTCCCATGACTCATACCAGATATTAGGAACATCTTGCAATTGATAATCTCTCAACTATGCTACCTCTATCTCTGTAGCATGCATAGAATAAAAGATTTTCTGAAGCCCATCAGTGAAATTATGTGGATCCTCAGTATTACTTGACCCTGTAAACACCGAAGGATCCATACGCAAAAAAATTTGAGTCATGAAGCTATATGACTCCCTACTAGCTCCTGCACTTGGAGTCGTTCCCTGACGTTGGGTTTCTGCAGACACAATTCGGTTGAGTAGCTGAATAGCTCCCCTAACATCTGAGTCAGTGGAACTGGCAAAACTGGAATGTGAACCTCCACAGGCCTTGTAGTGTCAAGTGGGGGTGTTGTCCCTGAATTATCTCCCAGAGCCTGAGTATCTTCTTCACAAGCAACATTAGTAGCAGCCCTCTTGCTTGTAATTGATTTCCTTTTAGCAGACATTTTTTTTAAATACATAATTCGCACGAGTTAGAAGGATGGCCTGAAGGTATAGCTCTAATTACACAATCTAGAATATGAAAGAAGTGAGACAATCCTAGATGTCTTAGTGGTCAACTATTTACATGTGTGGGCGCCTCACATATATAAAAGAGACTCCACTGGACACAGTTTCATAAACTCCCTAAGTCACTTGAATCTACGCTCTGATACCAAGTTTTGTAACGCCCCAAACCATTGCTTGGGCAAAATATGACATTGGGTGCCTGACTGCATGTGATCGAGCAAACCACATGGCTTGCTAATCAACATGGGCATCAAAACATGATATAGTAATGGTTTAAAAGATGTAAAACATAATATTGAAATTATAGTCTGAAACATATTATGGAAATATTCTATAAATATAGTAAATCTAAAAACCAATGCTGACATGACTACTCTATGAAACCTCTAAATATGAGTCTGACTACAAAATTATTTTACCAGGACAAGGCCTTGGCCTACCTTTATTGTATAGCATAATCATGAAAATAAATAGACTGTCTAACACCTCGAATGAAATGAAGCTCACCAAATAGCTGGTACTGAGGCAATCCTAATGAGCAGATCCATCGTCTTGAAACTCAGTACCTGCACCATGAAGTGCAGGCCTCATGCAAAAGGGACGTTAGTACATTTGAATTGTAATGTATGTAAAGCAACTGAAAAATAAGTAGGCACGTGAAATAATAAGAAATATGAAACTGAAAGTGAACATGAACATGGATATAATCTGACATGAGTATGATAGCATGCATAAAATCTGTAGAACTGTATATCTATATATCTGTGGGAGAGCATTAATAAAACCGACATGTAACCACCACATGTGAACGTGGCGTCTGATCTCTACCCGGTCAGCTAAGCCATCTCATACCTTGCCGAGGTACGAGACATAAACATGACATGATGGATTCAATAATCCCATAAAGGGGTAACATGAAGGTATCATCCTTTGAGCATAGTGATTTTTATCCTACATTGACATAAGTAGTTTCAGGTTGTTTGAGCCCTCTTTGTAATATGTGCAACTCCCAAAACATGAACATGAAAATAGTTGGCTTAGAAGCCCATGAATTTCATGAAATTAACTTGTAAACATCATTCGTGATTATAATTTAGCCTATAGATAAGTATATAATATAATTTATGTAAAATATAAAAACATGTATAAGTTTTTGAAACTAAGTAATGATGATCACAACTTGTGTTAAAGAACTCATAGAATTCAAAGCATGTGTTCATGGATTACAGACAGTTTCATGACAATCATAATGACCCATCTTGACTACAATTGATGAATTGTAATATAGACATAATGTATAATGCTACATGTATTAGGGTTACCATGATAATAGAACAAACCCCTAAGCTTATGAAAATTTTATGTTTCATGGAAAAGCGTGACGTGGGGAAGAACATAGATATTCCCACATGTGGATAGAAGCTCTACATACCTTATTTCCTCCAACACTTGTATTAAAAATATGTTCTTTGAAGAAGAATCTCAAAGCTTGAACCTTGAAACCTTAGAATGGATTTATCTTGAAAATCCTAGGTTAAGAACAATGGATTTTACTTAGAACTCATGAGGACGATATTAGAATTGCATGATAAAGGCTTACCTTGATGTAGGATATGGTTGGGAAGAGAGAAACTTCGTTCTAGGAATTGGGAATTCTGAAAACCAATTTTTCAAGACTAAGTCGTGTATGTATACTTTTTCCTGTCGGAAGGATTTTATGGCCAAATTCGACGGTCTATCAAATTTTCTACGGTCTGGACATGAACCGTATAATTTTCTACGGTTTTTATAATCCGACCGTCACCCATGTGCACTTTCGATGACTTTCCTAAGCTGAGGAAAATGTTACTATAAAAAAGGATGGGCCGTATAATCTTATATGGTCCGTAAAAATTACTATGTCCCGTCACTTTCAAAAACAAAATTTACGGTTCATTTTGACGGTCCGTAACACTTTTACGGTTCGTCGATCTTGGGTGTAAAACTAGGTCTGCAGAACTGAAACTGGTTTTCAATTTTAACTCCCCGTCTTGGCTTCCTACACTCTTTAATCATGAACATGACTTAGTTTAGAGGTGAGAGGTATTACAGTGGTCTTCCTTATTGGAGTATATTAGGGCTCGACAATTTAATGATACTAAGTTGTGCAAGATTTGGGACAAGGTATTGAAAGGAAAAGCTAAGGAGGCGATTCTTGATGATGAGGGTGTGTTGTGAATTAATGGTTGCATATGTTCCTCGGGATAAGGATTTGATCAAGTTGATCTTAGAGGAGGCTCATAGTTTGAGGTATTCTATTCATCCATGAGCTACAAAGATGTATCAGGATTCGAAGCAACATTATTGGTGGTGTAGTATAAAGAGGGACATTGTGGAGTTTGTGTCTCGGTGCTTAAATTGTCAATAAGTAAAGTATGAGCACCCAAAAGCTTGGTGGAATTACTCAGAGAATGCCTATACCTAAACGGAAATGGGATCGGATTGCTATAGACTTTGTGGTAGGGTTACCATGGACTTTGGAAAAGTTTGATGCTATTTGGGTGATCGTGGATTGGTTGACGAAGTCGGCTCACTTTGTACCATTCAAACTATAAATAATTCTGAGAGTTGGCCAGAATATGCATTCGTGAGATAGTTAGATTGCATGAGGTGCAAATTTCTATCATTTTAGATCAGGACACGCAGCTTACATCCCACTTCTGGAGATCCATACAGAAGGAGTTGGGTACTTGGGTTAGCACAACATTTCACCCTCAGACAGATGTTCAGTTCGAGCAGACTATTCAGATCCTTAAGGATATGTTGTGAGCTTGTGTGATTAATTTTAGTGGTCATTGGGATCAGTTCTTGAGCTTGAGGAAGTTTGCTTACAACAACAATTATCATTTTAGCATTGACATGGCACTGTTTGAGGTATTGTATGGTAAGATGTGTCATTCTTCGGTGGATTAGTTTGATACATTTGAGGTTAGGACCTGGGGTACATATTTGTTGTATGATTCTTTGGACAACATCAAGTTGATACAATAGAGGCTTATCCCAGCTCAGAGTTGGCAAAAGAGTTATGCGGATCAGAAAGATCATAATATAGAGTTCATAGTTACTGAATGAGTTTTGTTGAAGGTTTCACCTATGAAGGGTGTAAGCAAGTTTGGAAAGAGGGGAAAGTTAAGCCCTAGGTATATTGGTCCTTTTGAGATTGTGCAGCATATCGGTGAGGTAGCCTAGGAGTTTGCTTTTCCTCTGGGATTGTCGGGTATGCACTTTATCCTTTTATATTTCCATTCTTAAGAAGTATAATTCGGATGGTTCTCATATGATTCAATGTGATTCGGTGTTGCTTGATCAGAATTTGACTTATGAGAAAGACCGAGTGTTATACTTGATAGGCGGATTCAAAAGTTGAGATCCAAAGAGATAGCATCATCGAAAGTTCAGTAGAGGCATCATCTGGTCGATGAGGCCACCTAGGAGACCGAGATGGACATGCGGACTACATATCATCATCTTTACGGAGATTCGGGTACTTTTTTTCTCTGTCATGTTCATGTTCGAGGACGAACATGTATTTAAATGGAGGATAATGTAACGACCCATTAGGTTATTTTGAATATTTTGCTTATTTCCCCATAAATACCCATTTTCCTAGCCTTGTTATGATATTTTTGATGTGCGGGGATAGGTGGTGCAATTTTTGAGGCAATCGGATGAGAATAATGGAAGAAAATTTAAGTTTTGAGTTTTGGAAGTTTTAAGTTTGAAAAGTTTGACTAGGAGTTGACTTTAGAGTAAATGCACCGAGAATCAAATTCTGATGGTTTCATTAGCTCCGGAACATGATGTTTGACTTAGGTGGACTGTTGGAATGGGTCCCAAGTGATTTGAGTGTGTTTCTGGTATGTTTGTGGAATATAGAAATTCTTAAATTAAAAAATGAGCTTTAGTTGACTAAAATCAACATCGATGGCATTTAAGTTTTTTTGAAGTTTTGTTGATTACATCAGGTCCGCAATGTCGAATATGGTCTAGTCGAGTCATTGGTTTGATTCTCGAGGCACTCAATAGTAATTTGAGTGTTTTCTTGAAAGTCTAGTTTTAAGAGTTTTAATGTAGGTTTTGGTCAATATGACCTCGTAAGATGATTATGAGTGCACGAGTAGATTCATTGTGTATTTTAGGAGTGATTTGCATATTTGGTATGTGATCCGGGGGGGGGGGGATCCAGGATGAGTTTCGAGGGTCCATTTTGAGTTTTGAAAACACCAGATTTTTTTGGTGTTTAGATACTGAATTCCTTTTTTGGCAATCACGAGACATCTATCGCGATCGTGGTATATCGCATGGTCCTTAATTGCGATCACGATGGGCATGTCGTGTTTGCTAAATCCATCTTATGGGCCGGGTCAAAGCAATGATCCGCGATCGCGAGGCTGGGCCTGTGATTGCGAAGGGCATTTCTGTTCAGCGACTTAAAAACCCCCCAAAATGATATTTTGTGTTCTATTCTCATTTTTTTGAGCTTGGTGTCTCGATTTGAAGAGGTGTTTAACGGTATTTGCAAGGTTCATCGAGTGGGTAAGTTTCTAACTTCCTTTTTACCTTTATCATTAATTAGTAAGGATTTCCATGCTAGATATCATGAATTAGATTGAGGATTTTGGGGAAAATAAACCCTAGGCTTGAATATAAGAGATTTCTTCAATTGAGCATGAAATTGATGTTAGATTTAGATGACTTTTGATATTTAGGCTCCCTAGAGGATGGGTAAAATAATTTTGGAATAAATTTTCTGTTTTGCCCTTCGAGACCCGGGATTCTATTTTTGAGTGACTTTTTGGGTTCGAATGTTTTATATAACAATATGGATATTAATAGACTCATGTGTTAACGTATAATCAATATTTGAATAGATTGACACTTTTGGGAGGCGTCGCAAAATGTCAAAGCTTAATTGTGATCATCAGACTTCTAATTCTAGGCAAGTTGAGATCTCGTACCTTATTTTAAGCAGTATGGTTAGTCTAATGAACCAATTAAGAGGGTGTAATGGGGATAATAAGGGGGTACCGATACTTGTGAGGTGTTGAGCACTTGTATCGGGTATTAGTGACATGTGGGTACTTGTGCTTTAAATTGAATAGTGAATGTCATGCTTTGGGCACTAGCTGATAGTATAGTACGATCCTATATCTCTGTGATAGGGTATGAAGCTTGTACTTTATGTCTTATAAGTAAAAGATAGTCTTATCTGTAATTGTGTATTTTCATCACTCCTACGTGCTCGTTTAAAAGTGAAAAAGAAGCTAAAGGTTGAGTATGTATTGTGAATAGACTAAAGGTCAGATCTTTATGACCTATATTGATTAAAGATTGAATCTTTATTGCATATCCTTACTTCTTATCGTTATGCATGTCATATTCATGCTTCATATGGTATCTCGTGCATGCTTTTATATGGTATCTCATGCATGCATATTTGCTGATACATATGTCGATCCCAGGGAAATCATTCCGGACGAAGTGATGTGATATTTTTGAGTCTATTGGCTAGAGATAGGTATTGTGATCCTAGTATTAGCTAGAGACATGTATTGTAAGCCTATAATTTGGCTAATTAATGTGATTGAGAGCTTAAGATTGGCTATGGAACCCGAAGGAAAATTATTTCAGGTAGTATATGGACCTCGTGAGTCACCCATGACAATTCATAGAACTTGAACTTGTCCGTATCAGTGATGAGAAACAAAGGTCTTGCGTTGCATATCATATCATTTCATTTATATTCTGTTTGATTGGTGCCTAATATGTTGCTTGTAACTCTTTTGACTTGGTTATGTGAATACCTTACTTGACTGGAGGGACTAGATGCTATAACCTAGGCTTGGACTCCTGAATTAAGTATACTTGTAAATTTGGTTATTATGATAGATTATTTGGCAGTTAGTATAGTAATAGTAATCGGTAGGCCAGCCCTCGTCTCCGTTTAAGATAGGATCATTCGACGATGTTGCTAAGTATATGTTATTTTCTGTACTCACACTGCACTTGTTGCACCATTTTGTGTGCATGTTCGTTTCTCAGTATCACTAGGGCGCGCGATCACTCTTTCCGCTGAGGATCAGCATTTGGATGATTCGAGGTGAGCCACTACAGAGATTAATGGCACCGAATCTTTCCTTCTTATCCTTTATTTTCTGTCCTTTTCATTTAGACAATTTCTGTACTTTCGGAATATATTCCCAGACTTGTATTATTCTCTAGTTAGTTCTCGTACATGTGACACCCGATTTTGGAGATTTCATACTTTCTTACTTGGTTATCTTTGGGATTTTACTAAAGACTTAAAGTTTATTTATTTATTAGCATTTTGCATTTATTTTCTTTATCAAATTGGGAAGATATGGGTAATGGTTGGCTTACTGACTCGTGAGAGTTGGTGTCATCATGACCTTCGATTTTGGGTCATGACAGTTGAGGTTTTTAAAAGTTTGAAATTTGTTGAGATTTCTTATAAATTAATGATTAAAGTTCGTTGAGGATGTAATTTTGAAGTTGTGGAAATTTAAAGCTACTTGATGAAGGTTTAAACTATTTCGGACAGAGTTTCGTGGTTGAAGTTTGTAGGAGAGGAAACCCAGCTTTTGTATAAGTTTGTCTAATATTGTATAATTTTATATAACAGTGTAAATGCGTGTATAAACACCTCTTATTTATCATTATATACTTTTATACAAAATTGATATTATCTACAATAAGTGTATAACATTGTATAATATTATAGTGTGTGTAAACACTATTGCAAAAAAAATTGAATATACGAGTGTAAACTGAAAATATGGCGACGTGAGTGTTATATATTGTATTGGCTTATATATTTTTAGAAAAAGATCCCTAATAATAATATAATATTTTTTTAGAAGATGAGACTTGGCAGTATATGAAAATTTCATTACCTAATAATAATTAAATATGTAACCGAAAAAGAGTTTCTTATTGAAGGAAAGGATGTATTAATATCAACTTTTGATGAGTTCAACAACATGTATTAATGAATGTTAACATATATACATGTTCAGCTTAAATAACACGGTGAAACCTATGTGATTCACCAGACCGTTCATAGGGTACATCTTTACCTAAGTTGAACTATGCGTTTCATCAGTCTATCCGTAGTCAATCTCATCCATCAATAGTCCAACCAAGTGTGCGTAACAGTAGACCATCTACAATGATGGCTAATCGGGCTATGCATGAACTAGGTACTACCCAAAAATCAAAAAGTCACTAAGCATGTAATTAATTAAAAGATAAAGAAGAATAATACTCAATATCTCATAATATAAACATAAGTGTGGATGCGTAAAACAAATATCGAGTTTTCCTATAAACCCCATTGTATGTCTATGTCATGGAACTACTAGTCTGAATACAAAAGTACGAGACGCAACTCGGAATACCACTAAGTCAACTAAAGAAGAAGGGGCCGCTATGATCTAATGGTGGCTCACCTCGACTGAACTGGACTGAAAGAAGCTGGAATAATCAGGTATCGACCATGCTCGCCGTTAACCACACCTGCACATACAAATATCAACAAGCGTGAGTCTAAAAGACCCAACAAGATCATTGACACCCTCTCAGCTTACCCCTAGGGCAAGTCTTAGAAATCCATGATAATTCATTAAAGCAATGAAACAGTACAAGTATATTAAATATATACAAACCCTGAAGCTAAAACTGAAATCATGAAGCATAAACAAGCAACACGTGAAATACACTAAGTCTGAATCTATGCTCAAAGGGACACAGTTTGTATTTGTTAAAGGTGGCGATGAGGTAGGGCTCGAATCTGGCGGGGGTCGGGTCCTGCAGCGAGTGCAGCGGGACTTGCTCGATCCGTCGATCCCGATCCCGTCGCCGGGTCGGGGGTCGAATGCAGCGGGTTTTTCTTTTTTTAAATAACATATGTATAAAAAAACTCAATAAACAAGATAAGATAGTGTAATAAAAACATCACAAGGCTGTTTTTGTGCCTCTTATATTATTTAATAGACATGATTTTTTTGTAATACAAATACAATTGTCTAAAATCTAAATTGCAACTTTGTGGTGTTGTCCAAAAGTTGCAAATTACATAATAAAATTGAAATTAAAAAAATTACATTCTCAAAAAAACCTGTTCTAATTGCTTGATGATTTCCTGTTGTTCTTCGGTTGGAATTGGTATTTGTTGGTCAAATTGATCCACGTCGCTTCCACTACCTTCGGTTAAGATTTCGTTGTAGTTTTCATCTTCTTCTTCGTTGTAGTTTTCATCTTCTTCTTCGTTGATCTCCGGTTGACCACACCTTCTCCGCTCCGCTCGTATCCAATCTCTGAATAATACTGCAATTTCCAAGCTGTCTCCGGCTAATTAGTGTCTGTGGTCTCCTATTTGATATCTGCCGGCAGAAAAAGCGCTTTCAGACGCAGTTGATGACGCTTGAATGTTCAAAACATCTCGGACCATCAATGAAAGTGTCGGAAAGGTCTTCTCATTCCCCCTCCAGTATTTCAGCAATTCTTCATGTCCATCTTCATTGATAACTTCTTGATACGGTACAGAACCCTGCAAAACAAAAATATCCAACTCGCTAATTTGGTTAGTAGTAGAGGTACGGCCGCACATTATATTTCTGAGGCTTTTAATACTAGCCGCAGGAACAACATGTCTTTTGTGAGGTTGTGTTGAAGATGAAGAAGATGGTATGGAAGTCGGTAAGTTACTAGCATTTTCTTGTTGATAAAATCTATATTTTTTTTTGCATTGGTGTTCTACGCTAGACAACACTTCTTCTTTAGTTTGTTCAATAGGTGGTGGGTGATTTAGATTTTTGGGACTTGGAGGTGGTAGTACTTCTATACAATCGTAAATAGTTTCAATTAGTGATTTAGTACCGTCTATTTTAATAGTAGGATTTAATACATAACCAATAATATAAATAGTGGGAATAGGAATAAAATATTTTTTTATTTTGACAAACATTTTTTTAATAGCTGCCTTATAAGCTGGTTTTTCCATATATTCACTAAGTAATAAAAATATTAGAGTTATATAAAACAACATAGTTGAAATAGTAGGATAATATATACCGGAAAATTCTTTTATTGCTTGAAAAAATTTCTCTAAAAATACAATAAGTTCGGAAATTTTTACCCAATCACTATCTAAAATCATATCAGCTGGATTTTTATTATGAGAGTTAAAAAATAAAGTTATAGGTATTCTATAGTCATAAGCAACAAGTAGTTACTCGTATAAAGAATTCCACCTAGTGGATACTTCTTGTGAAAATTTTCTATAAGATAATCCACAATCGTGACAAATTTTTTTATATTCTTTTCTACGTTGTACTTTATTACTTTTAAAAATAAAGTTTATAGAAAATTGTATTTTACTAAGAATGTCTTCAAAAAGTGATAGACCATCCTTTACAATTAAGTTATATATATGGCACGCGCATTTTATATGAAAATGATCTGCAAAAGATGGAGTTAAACTATTGTTTAAAATTGTAATTGCGTAATTGTTAGAAGAAGTGTTATCTAATGTAATAGTCATAATTTTATCGGTTACGTAATAATGGCACACTTGATAAATATTATCTGCAATAAAAGTACCAATGTGCCTATCATCTATATATCTATACGCTAAAATATATTTTTGCATAGACTATTTATAATCTATCCAATGACAAGTTACAGTTAAATAATCATGGCTGTTAGTACTACGACCTATATCAGACGTGATAGATACTTTGCCATTAAAATGATATAATGAATAACGTAAATACTGTTGATATTCATGCGCGAATTTAAATACATCTCTCTTAACAGTTGATCTAGGAAAATCGTTAAAAGCAGGATTATATATATCTCTAATGTAATGAATAAAACCGGGAGATGAAGGAAATGAAAAAGGCAAACCCTCCACATCAACTAATTTTGATATTGCTTCCCTATCTCTATGTTTATTGTATTTAGGGCCTACAATTCCCCCAGTCATAGGGTTAATTTGATCCTCAGATTTGGTCCTGGACAAGACGTGATGTGAACCTTGTCCCGATGGAGCGGGCGTTTGCGCACCCGGTTTTGAAGCCTGGTATTCGGCATACCTAGCTGGATGAGCACTTACTACGTGTCTAATTAAACCCCCCGTCCCACCGTGACCTTTTCCAGTTTTAAATTTTAAAATATTTTTATAAATTTTACATATAGCTACTTGATTCTCTACGTCCCTATCAAAAAATGTCCATGCATCTCATTTTAATGGTCGTTTTGCTGGACTTCGTCTCATACTAGGGGGAATAGGAGGTATTTCAGTTGAAGGTGCACTAGTGGGTGTGTTGTCATCAATATTAGTGGGTGTATTATCTAGATCATCGTTTAAATTAAAGTCTTCTTGAGTTCCAAAAAATAGCTCCTCGTCTAAATCTAATGGTATTGTAGGAAAATGTTGAGTATCAACAAAATCATCATGTGTAGGAATAAGATGACTAGAAGAAGTACTCTTGCCCTGGTTGCCCCTACTAGAAGAAGCACCCTTACCCTTACCCTTAAACATACATTTTAATCCTTCCATTTTAATTATGATAATAAATAATTAAAGATAATAAAATTAAGTGCGCTAAATAAAATAAACAGACAATAATAATTTAATGAAGGAATGAATGTACCAAACGCCGACGTAACGTCGACGTGTAATCGAGAGGTTGAAAATTGAAATTTTGTTCGATGGAAGATCCTCAAGCTAGTTGCCAACTTCACTCCCAATTCCCAAATGAATAAATAAAATTGAATATTTAGCAAACAATGTAGACCTGTAGAGAAATATATTGAGAGATTAGAGAGATTGTAGGAAGATTTGTGAGAAAGATGAAGAGAAAATGAGCTATTTATAGTTGGAAAATTGAGTTAAAGTGTAAATATAATAACTTATGGGTTAAAAATAAATATTAAGGGGTATGGGGGGTTGGGGGAGGGGGGGAGGCCTAAAATGGCCGTTGCCCAAGAGCCAAAATCTAAAATGGCCGTTGGTGCAACGGTTATATTTGCAAAGGGGGAGAAATCGGGCGGGGTTGGGGTCGGGACGGGCTCGGGGCGAGCTCGGGTCAGGCGGGCTCAGGTCTGGCGGGACGAGACATTGTCCCGTCCCGAGTTCGAGTCCCGCCACCATTTTTTTTAAGCCGGGGCGGGCTCGGGACGGGGTCGGGTCGGGGTCGGGCCGTCCCGGCCCACTGGCCACCCTTAGTATTTGTCCATGTCTTACCCCGTCTTTCGGAGTGGAAATTATTTACCCACAATCTTACCTGGGTCATTTATAATTATGGCATCTATCCCCAACTGAACCCAATGATTCTGTTGTAGTATGCCCCTCTAAAGATATGATAAAGTGGAACCAATATCGAATCAATACCAATTGAAAAGTATACATATATAACAAGTAGCTATTTAAGCGAAATTGTGCTAAAGGACTCATACAATCATTACTTTAGACACTTGAAAATGATTCACTTTGGACCATGCTTGCCCATTCACACGAACTAAATGATGCATACATACAACACAAACTATATGTTTTTTTATGAAAAGCAAGTAAATTAAGAGTTTAAGCCTCACTTGCCTTATAACCGGTACGCCAACCTCTCTTGAAACGCCAAAGTCTCTTTAAATGATATCCAATAGCCTCAATCTATTCAAAAACATAAATAATGGGCCCAAATTAATCTAGGAAAACTAAATTCATAATTTTAGGACACCTCGGGGTAAAAGTTAACTCTTGGTCAATACAAACCCGTTCCTCCGGTCCACGGTCCGAAACTCAAAATTAATTTCATGGACACGTTACTCATAAGCTACAAAATCGTAATATATAATAAGTTTCAATCTTTATGCCAATTGATACGTCAAATCTCAATTTTCTCTATTTCAAGCTTAGACTAAATCTCAATAGCTATACCTCAAATAACGAATTTAAAGGTAAATATATCTCACTATTTAATATATATTTCATATACGACAATAACTCGTCTAATTCATATATAATAATAACTCGTCTAAGGATGTACCTTAATACTCGTATATTGGTATTGTCGAAAGTGCAACGTGATGAATAGAAAATTACTCTCCTTTTACGTTGATTCTTCGGGAAAAATAAGCTGTCCTATTTTTGTTTCCCAAGAAGAGAGTCATCAACATTAATCAGTCCATAGACATACTTAAACTTGCTTATCTCTCCACCGTTACGCCGCATTATATAATCTTCTCTGTACTTGTTTTTCACAAACTGAGCCAAATCACAAACCATAGGTCATTTGATACGTGGGTCAACTGAAAAGGTGGGTTGGCCCACTATGTTTACTGTTCATCTTTCACTCTTTTATTTTCTTTTTTATATAAAATTTAAACTTCAAGACCAAAATTCTAAAGGAGAACAACTTGTTTTCCCATAACTATCAGCTATGATTTAAAGTCGACAGCGGAACAACTTTTATTCTTTAAATCCTTCAATTCTCAATTTGTATATCTCATACACTATACCTTATAAATAATATTAATTAAATATATATACATACATATTCTAAGAATAAAATCAATACCCACTTTGATATGTAACTCGTTAAAACTAGTGAACTACAATTAAAGGACTCCAAATTCACTTGAAAATTTTAAATCGGGTTCTTACATTCTCCTCTACTTAAAATAACGTTCGTCCGCGAACGTAAGACAAGTCATACCTTATCTTCCTAACAAGTCTCCTAGATCCACCAAAATTTCTACAGAATTTTTCCTGTAATTAAGACTAATGTCATTCATATACCTGTCTCAAAAGAGCTAACAACAACACCCAACGGTCATAATTTATAATCTAACATATACTAGGAAGTTCTGGGTGACTCCATACCATCAATCACATGCAAATGGGGCATCGGGCGACCCTGTACCATCATGCAAAAATACAAGTAAAGAATATAAACACCATTGTAACTCGAATGATGGGGCGACCCGTGCATGCACGTACAGAATATAAACATCAATGTAACTTGAATGAGTCAACATTACAAATATATAAATTCATGATCTGTTAGTTCAAAATCCTCGTGAGAACGCAGAGAGTATACCTATAACCAATGCGTAACCAATGCACATACGCATTGAAGCTTCATTGCACCAAGATTATTAAACTACTTTTGGTAATAAAAATATCATTCAACTTTACATAAGTATTGTGTATATCGTATCATATAAGTTACCCTATTTGATACTTGCATTATGTTCTCTACCGACTATTATAATGGGGCATAATAATAATAATAATAATATAGTGTGTTTAATCAGGTGAATCAAGAGATAATGCCTTCACTCACAGCAAGTATAATGTATTGGGACTTGAAACGACCAATGGAGGATCAAACTTGTACATCTTCAGATAGTAATAGTAGCTCAATGGACATAATTTCAACCTCAACCTTGGATGATACTGCTTCTGAGTGTTCGATGGATGACACTAGCAACTGAGAAAATTTTCACGTACTGAATTTTTTTCTCCACTTTGTTCTCATTGATTCAAATTCTGAAAATTTTAGGGTGTATGACAATGTAGTAGTCAATCAGTGTTTGATTGCAGTTTTCTAAAAATAAATATTGCGAATATATTTAAAGAGTTATTTTTGTATTGTACAAGAAAAGTGATGATTTGTATGTACAAGCCCTAAATTATCTTTTTTTTATATCCAATGAAAATATTTTAGTCTTCAAATAGTCTAGTTGGTTGGTTGATTAAATTTCACCTGGTTGGTGAGAGTTTGATTTCTTTGACATGACTTCAAGAACAAAGTCGCGGGTATCTTTCCCGAATGTCCTGTTCCGCCTCCCAAGTAAGCTCCTCGCTTGGATGTCTCCTCCACAACACTTTTACAAAATAAATACTCTTGGATCTCAATTGGCGAACCTGCATGTCCAAAATAGCTATCGGAATCTCCTCATAAGCCAACTTCTGATCGAGTTGAACTGACTCATGGTCAATAACCTGAACAATATGGATCGGATCTCGGGAGTATTTGCGGAGCATGGAAACATGAAAAAAAATGAATGAACTTCTGATAAAGCTGGTGGTTAAGTCAGTTTGAAAGCTCCTACTCCGTCAGTTTCTCAAAGGTAACAGATGATATTGTACAACCTTTTCGGCATTGCATCTGTGCAACTACTGATGTATAAGAAACTGTGGGATACAAAAATTGCAGGAAACGGGAAGTAAGTAAATATTACAAATTGCTAGAAAGGATAACTAAAAATTACAACAAATTGGAATCAAGAACAAAACAAACTCCTTATGTGATTTGCTAAGTCGAGTGATGGAACTTTGTCTTTAAGACAAGATTGCCCCGTATATATCCTTTTACGTTGTCGGGCAATAGTCTCCCAAGATACAACATCAACTTAACAAATGAGCAAAGGAAACTCAAGTGTTACTCTTGAAGAACTTTGAGTATAGTAACTTTGCTAGAGAGGAAGAAGAAGATTTTAGAAAATTTTGTAAGTGTTTTCTTGGTAGTGCTGAACAATTGAGCCAAAGGCCTCAATTTATAGTGTAATGAGATGACCCCTCAACTATCCAACTAATGGACTTCAATAGCCATGTAATGACACTTATTGAGGGGTTACATTCAGCCAAATAATGGCTGAATTTATGTGCCAAATAATGGAGATTCAATGCTCCAAAACCAGCCCAAAAGTCAAAACTTTCCATCTTCCCATTGTAGCATTTTGCCTCCAAAGCGTCGCGGCTCCAGTGAATGGACACCCAATTAGCGCATCGGCGCTCCGGCGCCTCAGCGCCAACGGGGCTGCTTCGCGGCTCCGCGGCGATTTCTGACTCGTTTCATCTTACACTTCTTCCTTCGTTTACCAACGTGGAATACTTTGTCATTTGGTCAATAACCGTCCATCATTCTATGTCTCAAACGTATTACTTACGTACCAATATCTCTTTCACTAATGAAATTTGCGATACTTGGCACTACGTGTGCACATGTGTGGAAACGATATTTCCGACGTACGGGGCCCCAATTGTTCGAGTCATAAATAATGGGATAAACTTAATTCCACATTAGTAAATTTCCAACAATTCCTCTTGAAAGAGATTTTAGCGCACTCACAAGGTGCCTATTTCGAGCAATCTTTCAGTGGACCGATGTTGCATCAGGAGAGGTAGCTTCAGCTTTGAACCTTCCATAGTTGAGTACCATCGGACTTACTTACTGCACGGTGAACGTGATGTCTTGAACCATCAGTGTTTAGTGTAAGCCAAGTCAATGGTACCAACACAATAACTTCTCTTACTCTGTTCTTCGTAATGTTTTGTCTGTTGTGGCCGTGGACACTTCTTGGATTCTTAAGTGCGTTCATTTGAGGCGGCCTGTCCTCGCACTTAAATAGGTGGTCTCCTACAAGGTATCCTGCTATACCCCACTTTACAAGTGTTATGAACCATTAAAAGTTTCCCCAAACCTAACCTCAATCATTGAGGATCATTAAAGGTTTTGGAAACTTAACCTTTACCCACACTGCAGATAGCACTTAACATCTATCGCGGGAAGGGTTTTGGATTTGGTGTTTCTCTACAGAAATCACTATCCGAAGTACTCATGTTTCCACCGAAGCGCTCAACTGAACTTTTACAGCTTAGTTTTCTCATTGAACCTAATTCCTGGGATCTCCAGTCAGTAAGGTTGGATTACCACCGTATTGGTCCTTATAGCTTGGGTTTTAAGCCATTCCCCTAGACATATAGACCATCTGATCCTTGGGTAAGCCATTTGTCAGTGGATCCGCTATGTTATCCTTTGATTTTATGTAATCAATGGATATTATACCCGTGGTGATCAGCTGCCTAACATTTTTATGTCTTCGTCGAATATGACGAGACTTGCCATTGTACGTAGAACTATGTGCCCTTCCTAGAGCCAACTGACTGTCGTATTGGATAATTACTGAAGGTACGGGTTTGTCCCAATAAGGGACATCCTCTAAGAAGTCGTGAAGTCACTCAGCTTCTTCTCCTACTTTGTCTAAAGCGATAAACTCTGATTCCATCATGGATCGGGTGATGTAAGTTTGCTTAGAGGATTTCCAACACACAGCCCCACCACCAATTGTAAATATATACCCACTGGTGGACTTGGTGTTCTCTATATCAGATATCCAGTTTGCATCATTGTACCTCTCTAGTACAGCTGACTATCTCGAATAATGCAACCCGTAAGTTAGCGTGTATTTCAGGTATCGCAGTACCCGATTCAACGCCTTCCAATGATCATTACTCGGATTACGGGTAAACCTAGCCAATTTGTTGACTATATAAGCAATATCAGGTCGGGTGCAGTTTGTTATGTACATCAAACTCCCAATCACCTGTGCATATTGCTTCTAGCATACGGGTGCACCATAATTTTTATCACGCTTTTGATTTCTATCCAGTGGTGACTTCATAAGCGAACTGTCAAACATCTCGAACTTTCTCAACACATCCTCGATGTAGTGAGACTGAGATAAGACCAGACCATCAGACGTCTTAGAGATCTTTATCCCTAAGATGACATATGTGATACTCATATCCTTCATGTCGAAGCATTGTTTCAACATGTTCTTAGTCTCTAGGATCAAGCTAGGACTGTTCCCTGCGATCAACATGTCGTCTACGTACAGACATATCATGACGAACGAGTCGGAGTTACCTTTCGTGTAGACACATTTGTCACATTCATTAATGGAGAAACCCTTTAATAGTAGAGTACTATCAAATTTTTTGTGCCATTGTTTCGGAGCTTGTTTTACCCGTACAGAGATTTGACAAGTCGACAGACTTTCTTCTCTTGCCCTGGAACCACATACCCCTCGGGTTGTTCCATATAAATTTCTTCTTCCAAATCACCATTTAAGAAGGATGTCTTGACATCCATTTGATGTATCTCAAGGTCGCGCAACGCTACAATTGCAATGAATACTCGTATGGATGTCATCCTAGACACCGGGGAGTAGTCAAAATAGTCAAGGCCTTCTTTCTGTCGATAATCATTGATTACCAACCTGGCCTTGTACTTATCTATAGACCTATCTGCTTTATACTTCCATTTGAGTATCCATTTACTACCCAACGGTTTATTTCCCAGAGGAAGATCAACCAACTCCCACGTATGGTTATGCAGGATAGAGTCTATTTCACTCTCAATATCCTCTTTCCAGAGTGGTGCCTCTGGACTTGACAATGCTTCAGCAATTGTCCTTGGTTCGTCATCAACCATATAAGCTACAAAGTCAGGACCGAAGGATTTATCCTTTTTGACCCTTTTACTTCGCCTTGGTTCTATCTCTGGAGTATCCAAGTTCTGAGAATCTGGAATACTAGATTCCAGATATTCAGCCACTTCGAAGTCCACTAGATCTGAACCATCTAGATCCGGACAGTCAACGACTCCCGGTTTCTGAGAGCTTTGTTCATAACTTCATTTGCGAGAGGTTATGTCTTTTTCCTTTCTAGGAAAAGTATCCTCAAAGAATTGAGCATTACTTAATTCCATGATTGTACTCCCGTGGATATCTGGAATATCTTACTTATACACTAAGAAGCGATAAGCACTACTGTTATTTGCATATCCGATGAAAATGCAATCTACAGTCTTAGGCTCAATATTGACCTGCTTTGGCTTAGGTACTTCGACCTTTGCCAAATAACACTATATATTTAAATATTTATAGGTGGGTTTCTTTCCCTTCCATGATTCATATGGAGTTTTGTCCTTACCCTTATATGAGAATCTGTTAAGAATCGTATTAAAGGTAAGGACGGCTTCTCCCCACATATTTTGGGGAAGACAGGAATTGATGAGCAAGGCATTCATCATTTACTTCAACGTACGGTTCTTGAGTTTCGCAATACCGTTCGACTGAGGTGAGTATAGAGCCGTCGTTTGATGAACAATGCCCGATTCAACACAATATTCCTCAAAAGGCGCTATGTATTCTCCCCCTCTATCGCTACAAATGGATTTAATCTGCATGCTTAGTTGGTTTTCAACTTCTGCTTTGTAGCGTCGGAACGCTTCAAAGGCTTCATCTTTACTTTTCAACAAGTAAAGGTAACAATACCTTGTGCTATCATCAATGAATGTCACAAGGTACTTATTCCCCCCTAGTTTATGGAAACTTCAAATCACATATATCTATGTGAATAAGTTCTAGAGGAGCGGTATTCCTTTCGACGGATCGAAAAGGAAGTTTTGTGAGTTTTGCCTCTACGCACACCTCACACTTATGTTGAGGGTTTACGTCAATAAACGGCAAAAACTCCAACTTAACCAACCTTTGGATGGACTTGTAGTTAACATGTCCTAATCTATGATGTCATAAATTACAGGACTCAAGCAAGTAAGAAGAAGAAGCTTCAATATTATTGCTTGTACATATTACAGACATGGCGTTAACTTTGAAGAGGCCTTCACAGACGAAGCCTCTTCCCACAAAAGTTCTATTCTTGGTGATTACAAACTTATTGGACTCAAATACTAGCCTAAAACCAGCATTAACCAATAAATGACCTGAAATTAAATTTCTCCTAATCTCAGGGACATGCATCACCTCCTTCAGAATGAGCTCCTTTCCAGAAGTCATCTTCAGGACTACCTTTCCTACCCTCAGCACGTCAGAGAAAGCATTGTTACCCATGAACAGCTTCTTGTTTGTAACTGGTGTATAAGTGGAGAAGGCATTTCTATTGGAACATATATGTCTTACTCAAACTGAATTGACAGTCATGCCATGGTATGTTGAGTCTCATGCTCAACATATTGCTGACTTTTAAGGGAAAGTATACCCAGGCTAAGAGGATAAATCAAAACCAAATAACCTAATTAGGTATGATATCAACTAACTATGGTGTATTCAACACACAAACTTAACAAGATGAAATACCTTTATAAGGCACCCTTTCAAACTGTAAACCCTCGAAGGTTCAGAATCTCTGTTGCTGAATAGTCCAGAACTCTCCAGAGCCCAACCTGAAATATATTGTAGTAGGTCAATCTGATTCTCCCACTGTGGAAGTCGTGACGATTAATATGTCAATTTCGATTCTCCATATATAACATATTTGATATCCTTACATAGCCAATTAAATACGTTTAACTGAATTGATTTTCCTCATTCAGTTGTAGTAATAAACTCTCATGGCTGTGACATATGATCGTGGTCTTAATTTATAATTGTGCTGAAATTCCATTTTCTATTACTGTTTACACTTAATGCAATTCACTTAGTTATGCCCACGTTTTCTCAAGTATAACCTGTACGAGCCGTAGTTCTCGCTTTACTCGTAACCTTGCTACATGTGCCACTTACTGTGTGTCCTCAGTTGTTGATCAACCAACTGAACCTCAGCTCCCACTTCAAGAAACATAAATAGATGTTATCCTTAGCACCCAACTCCAATATTAAGAGTCTTCCAAATCTGTATAGTAACTCGTGCATACTTATCCTAGTCTTATAGGCTAATACTCAACTCAAGTCATCATCTATATTTTAGCTTATCTTTTAGGCTTACCTCTTACCTTTCTGAACTTCTCTGTAACTCCTGGAGAAACATTCTTAGTCGCTAGAGCCTAAATAGTTGAGATTGTTCCCCCCTCACGTAGAGAAGAACATGAAGTGTATCACTTTTCATACTTCAAGCTTTATGGCATGAAATAGGAATGAAAGGGATTTTTTCCTAAAATGTCCATACATCCCCTCAAAGATAAGTACATACATCTCCGTACCGATCCACAATGCTCTACTAGACACTACTCCTTGACTCTAAGGAAATTATGAAATCTAGTGCTCTGATATCAAGTTTGTCATGACCCAAATCTGACACTAAGCATGCGATTAATTAATAGATAAAGAAGAATAATACTCAATATTTCATAATATAAAGATAAGTCCGGATACGTAAAACAAATATCGAGTTTGCCTATGAACCCCATTGTATGTCTATTTCATGGAACTACTGGTCTGAATACAAAAGTACGAGACGCAACTCGGAATACCACTAAGTCAATTAAAGAAGAAGAGGTCGATATGATCTAATGGTGGCTCACCTCGACTGAACTGGACTAAAAGAAGCTGGAATAATCAAGTATCGGCCACCTGCTCGCCGTTAACCACACCTACACATACAAATATCAACAAGCGTGAGTCTAAAAGACCCAGCAAGATCATTGACACACTCTCAGCTTACCCCTGGGGAAAGTCTTACAAATCCCTGATAATGCATAAAAGAAATTAAATAGTACAAGTATATTAAATATATACAAACCTTGAAGCTGAAACTGAAATCATGAAGCATAAACAAGAAACACATGGAATACACTAAGTCTGAATCTATGCTCATAGGACACGGTTTTTATTTGTCCACGTCTTACCCTATCTTTCGGAGTAGGGATTATTTACCCACAATCCTAACCGGGTCACTCATAATTCTAGTATCTATCCCAACTGAACCCAATGGTTCTGTCGGAGTATGTCCCTCTGAAGATATGATAAAATGGAACCAATATCCAAGTAATACCAGTTCAAAATTTTACATATATAGCAAGTAGCTATTTAAGCGAAATTACGCTAAAGGACTCATTAGGTCATTAATTTAGATACTTAGAAATTATCCACTTTAGATTATGCTTGTGACTCACACGAACTAAATAGACTTGTAAGTAACTGCACAAGGTATAGTGCAGGGATCGTAATGCTGATATGTTAGGTTTTGGAAAGGCGTGAGGGTTGCGGAATTTGACGCCTTTTGGATTGATAAAGGATAATGAGGTCTTACTAGTAAAGACTCAATGGGTGGAGGTGTAGTAAATGAGGCTGCAGACTTTGCATCGAAATGTTCGAAGTTGATGGCGATTTAAGAGAAAGTACATTAAGGATTTGATGTGTTTAGAGTTCATGGGGGTTCTATCAGATTTATGTATCAGGTGTAGGTAAGGGGTGGGCCGGGTTTTAGGGCGAGGTCGGGTCAGGTAGGGACCAGCCCGACCCAACCCACTGGCCAGCCCTAGGTGAAAGTGGAGAAACATAAAGGTTACAATAAATAATTTTTAGAGGAGAGTGGTATACTAACCCTTTTCTAGAAAGTATGTTAAGAAGGTAAGTAACTATTTGCAATGCATAATGCCACAAAGAATGGAGTACGGAAGCATGGGCTAGTAAAGTTCGAACAATATTATTAATGGTACAAATTTTCTTTCGGGTTTCCCATTTTGTAAGGATGTATGAGGGAGGACAAGAAAAAAGAAAAGAGATGTCATTTTTGTTACAAAATTTCCGAAACGGCCCATTGTCAAATTCCCTTCCAATATCACATTGAATATTTTTAATTTTCGTTCAAAGTGGGTATGGATGACAACATACCCAGTGAAATCCCACACCGTGGGGTCTGGAAAATTGGGTAAGGATGAATGCTCTAAATATTAAGAATGTTGAAAAAATATGAGATTTTTTAGACAACGGAAAAGTCTACAAAAAATTAGAATAATCATCCAAGAATAACACATAATAGCGATGACCCAAAGAGCTCAAAACGGGAGATGCTCACAAATCACTATGAATAATATCAAAAGGCATCGAAGTACTAGAAGTAGAGGCAACAAAAGGTAATCTAACATGTTTCTCTAGTGGACAAGAAGAACAAATATTAGTACTACGCATACTATTACAATTAATAAAATTAGTATTTTTTAGAGAAGAAGTAATTGACGCCCCGTATGCCCCAAACGTTCATGTCATAAGGAAGGTGCTAGAGCGTCAAACGTCAATGGTGTGGCTTGACTCGTGGAAGTGGTGGTGGTGATTGGATAAAGCTCTCCCCGACTATTACATCACATTATAGGTAGCCCCGTTGTGAAATCCTTCACAGAAATTCCAAAAGGGTCAAAGTCAACAGAACCCAATTATCAGTTGTGAATTTTCGAACAAACATTAAATTTGTAATTAAGTGAGGAGCATGAAAGACATTTTTTAAGGCTAACGGTGGGTTTGGGGGAGATACGTTTGTGTGACCATAACCACGAATGGGAATTGAATTGACATTACCAACAATAATGCCACGATTTTTGCTTAAATTGAAATAAGACGAGAGATTATTTGGCGCGGATGTCATATGCAAAGTAGCTCCGATGTCCATGTACCAATTCGAGTCCAGAGGATTTAAACCAAGTGTATGTATCGCGGCCTCACTATCCATAGGCGTCAGAACCGATGTTGGGCCTGCAGCAGTAAAGGCCTGCTGTGGCCAAGGCCCAAGCAGGCCAGCTTGCTGATGGTGAGGCCCAAGTAGGCTAGCCTGCTGCCAAGGCCCAGTTCGTGTCTGCTAGGCAGCCGGCTGATGCTGGGTGTAATTGGGCCTGGCCCAATTGGGAGAATAAAATGGGAATTGTGGCGTGGGCCACTAGCCCAGCCCCACGATCACTGTGCATTGGCCCAAGGCTGCGATCAGTAGTGCTGCGGCCCAGCCGGTCCACTGCCATCACGTGCCCACCACTGCCGCCACTGCCACGTCCTCCACAACTGCCACCGTCACTGCCGTGGCCGCCGCCGCATTTCTTGCCGCCATTTTTCTGATTTGACCTTTTTTGCCGCCACCGTTGGTACTATTTTGCCTAGAATTGTCCGAGAATGAGTGAGGGTCATCGGACGTGGCTAACAGCAAGGCAGAATTTGCTCCGGTAGCGGTCTTTTTAGCCAAGCCAGCCTCTTCTAATGTGAGCATGGAACGTGCTTGATAGAACGGAGGGAGATGATTACTTTGACGAAGAAGCGTCTCAACTCCATTATAAGCCTCGGATAGGCCTACAACCATCTGGAGAACAAGACAATCATTCGTGACAGGCGCACCAACATTCTTGAGTTGATCCGCCAACTCATTGAGCATGTAACAATAGGTTGAGACATTCGAAAATTCCTTCATGGTGATGTGTGAGAATTCCTGCTCAAGGGTCACGGCACGGGAATTTTTTTTATCTTGGAATATATCACGCAACCTATTCCAAGTGTCCATTGTCGTCGCATCGGGTTCAATAATTGTTTGCAAAAGATCCGTAGAAATAGTGGAATAAATCCATTGATGTACCATAGCATCACGAGTTACTCATAACTCAGTGTCATCATCGGTGGTAGGCACCTTCTCCTTGCCTTTTTCCACGGGGATGATGTGATGAAAGACTCGATGAGAGCGTGCGTGAACTTTAAATAATTCCGCCCACGTCGCATATTGAACGTTTTTCATCTCAAGAACAATAGGGATGTTGTTCTTGATATTGGAGACGGTAAAGGCATGATGAAATGTGTTCTTTGAGGTAGACATACTGAATGAACAAGAGGAGAATTAGGGATTTGGAAAAAAAATTGGAAAGAAAAATAGAGGGAGTGGCCAGCGGCCGAGGAGGTCTCGGTTGCCGAGAAATAGGATAGCAGAAGTGTGGGTTGGAGAAGGAAAATATTTGTCATTGACTTCTGATATCATGAAAGAAATAATCACTTGATTATTTTCATTAATGAAGAGATATATGTATAAATATACAATATCTAAATATGAAAAATAAATTAACCTTTTTATACTATAATTCTAATAGATTTTTCTAATACAAGACTAATACCATAATTACAATTATACAAGAATTCTACAACTATGGTAAAATATTGACAATTATACAAAGTGATATACACCGTGTATATCATCTTTCAGTATTTAATAGAGGTCTGAATCTGAATAATTCATATCTTAGGCCATTAAGTGTATTTATTTTTCTAAAAATTTTAGCTCATATTAGATATGAACAGATCTGATTTGGTCAGATATATGATCTCGTCTTAAAACTGTTCACACCGTTCCAAACCATGAACGCTTTAAGCCTTGCTTTCTTCGACCAACCTCATACCATTGTGTGGTTCTCCTTGTAGGATATTATTATAATCAATTCATATAGCTTTGGTCAGACTTCATGATTCCTATTTCTTCCCGTGAAGAGGCCTTTTTTTGTATGTGAGTTAATACTGCAATTAAACAACAACAATAATATACTTAGCGAAATTACATACCGTGAGATTTGAAGAGGATAGAGTGTACACAGATCTTACCTCCACCTTAGTAGGTAGCGGCTGTTTTCTGGAGACCCTCGGCTCAAGACAAATCATAATCACAAGTAAGACAATCAAAATAAAACAAGAGCAATACTGGAGTTGAAGATAAAAAATATACTTTGTCTGATACCAAAGGATTACTAGATGAAAATCGTAGCAGATTTTGATTCCTTCACCTTCAATGATTTTGGTTCCTACTATTTGGTCTCTTATTTCATGACAAAGTGCGATGGAATGTTTTTTTGTGCAATTGTTGGGTCTTTGTGAACACCATATAAGAGGGGAAGAAGGGGACGAAAGCCCAAATAGGGTGAGATGGAGAAGTGATAATAATATCAACCAAGGTGTTGTTCGTTTGTTCGTATGAAGATCGTTCTCTACCTTTCTTTTACTTTCAATTAAATCCTGCTGGAATATGTAATTGTGTATACTGTTTGCACTTAGGCACTTAAATTTATTGTATTAAATATAAAATACCCATTTATATGTTTCCTTTCTATCGAATAATGATTTTAGTTTTGCCAGATTAATATTTTTTCTAATACCTCATTGTTATTGTAATTAATTAATATTCTAATTTGAACTGTATATTTATTATATTTAAATATAAAGAACATATACACCGTTAGATGTTTAAAATAGATAATATTAATCATTCAATATTCAAATTTAAAATTCAAATTTAAATATTTAAATAAAAAAAGTAGTATAACGTTTTATAAAGGAATTGACCTAAATTAGGCCCAAGAAGCCCAATAGAAAATATAGCCCTCAATTTTGTGGAATCCACGTCACCAGCTTCTTGTTTTACCAGCGAACGCCGCCGTATTGGTCCCATTCCGTCTTCGGGTCAAAATAGGAATTTCAAATATCAGAAGACAAAAACAACATGGAAAGAAATCCTAAACACCCTAGTAAACATAATACAGTAATAATAATAATAATTCTATTAAAGACCACAATTCCAGAAAAACCAATAATAAAATAACACAAACAAAAACAGTGTCATCTATTCCTCTTTCCTGAACTCCTACGGCGTAGATCCGAGGAGTTTCAGACAAAAACAGCAGTCTTTACAAACCCTAAAACACTCTCTCCTCCTTATTCCTCATCAATAATCAAGTAAGTTTATGCCATTTTCTCCCCTTTTGTTTTGTGTTTCTTGTATTCTTTGTTTTTGTTTTCAAGTTTGAATGTTGATGATTGATTGTTGGTCTGAGTTCGTTTCTACACATGGGTTTTGAGTTATGTAGCTGTTTTGTTGGTGGGATGAATTTTTGTATGTTTTTCTGTGTGATTTTACTATTTTTGATTGAGATCTGTTTGATATGATTTTCTTGATTGTAAAAAGATCATATTTGTTAAATTAGCTTTTAGGAACATGAGCTATTTCATTATCCTAGTCCTTGTATTAACATCCTGTTTAGAAAGTATTGTGCAAAAGGGTTATCTTTGAAAGGAATAAAGGGGTGGTTTTTGAGTCTGCATTGTTTTGATGCAATAGGTTCTTTTAAGTAATGGTTGTTTTCTGAGAAGTTCATTAGTTGTGGAAAAACTGGCTAGTTGGGTACTTATTATGTATAGGAAGTAAATCTGGGGATTATAATGCCTGTCACTGCCATATGTTCTTTTTCTTTCATGTAAAGGCTTGATATGGTTCTCATGGTTTATCTTGATGGTGTTGTATATCTATTCTGGGAATCCTTATCCAACTTTTGGTATTTGTACCATATGTTCTGTTAAGAATGAAACACTTAAACACATACATACTGTAGCCTGCAGTTAAAGCAATTGTTTTTAATGTGTATCTCCTCTTTCTGCGCTTTGTGCTTCTGTTAAGAATGAAACACTTAAACACATACATACTGTAGCCTGCAGTTAACGCAATTGTTTTTAATGTGTATCTCCTCTTTCTGCGCTTTGTGCTTCATATAAGAAAGAAAACAACATTCATTCTGTTGTATCTTCCTTCCCTTTGAATATTTATTGCTACTACAATTATTGACATCTGTGATATTTTCAGAGTTAGGGTATAATTTTTCCTTTTTATTAAGTTCAAGCTTGTTTGATGAGTTCATATGAGTAATAACATTGTTATTTTGTTTGGTATAGTCATGGCTGGCTTGACACCGGAAAGTTCTCAATTTGATACTCGGCAGTTTGATGCCAAAATGACTGAGCTGTAAGTTGTTTGCTCTAATTTCTATACCAATTGGGTTTTAATCTGGCAGCAGAAAACTATACTTGTGTTTTATTTCCTCCGTAGGTGCTTTAGCTATCCCTTGCAGCTATCCTGTGTTTACTCATTTTATTTTCAAACTTTTGGATGTTTGATATGCTGAAACAGGCTTGGGACTGAACAGCAGGAGTTTTTCACATCATATGATGAGGTTTATGACAGTTTCGATGCCATGGGTTTGCAAGAAAACCTTCTTAGGGGCATCTATGCTTATGGTAAACTGCACTTCTTAATAGCACATGTGGTTTTGTTAGATTTAGCAGGGCATTGAACACTCGTCTTAAATTACTTGAAGGTTTTGAGAAGCCATCTGCTATCCAGCAAAGGGGTATTGTTCCTTTTTGCAAGGGTCTTGATGTGATCCAACAGGCACAATCTGGAACTGGAAAGACAGCAACTTTCTGCTCTGGAATTCTCCAGCAGCTTGATTACAGCTTAGTCGAATGTCAGGCTCTGGTTCTGGCTCCAACCCGTGAGCTTGCCCAACAGATTGAGAAGGTTATGCGAGCACTTGGTGACTATCTTGGTGTGAAGGTTCATGCTTGTGTAGGAGGTACCAGTGTCCGTGAGGATCAGCGTATCCTTCAAAGTGGTGTTCATGTGGTGGTCGGTACTCCTGGTCGTGTCTTTGACATGTTGCGCAGGCAGTCTCTTCGCCCTGACCACATCAAGATGTTTGTTCTCGATGAAGCTGATGAAATGCTCTCAAGAGGTTTCAAGGATCAGGTTACCCTTTTCTTCTTTCATTTCCTGCTTTATTTTTCCTGTCCTTCAGGTGGAATTTTTCTTATTTATTAGGTTTCTGTATTGGGATCTGGGAAATAGTGCACAAATATGGGGTTACCTTTTTCTTTTATTTGGGTGGCTGGGGGTTAAAGTATAGATTGTATGCATCTTTTCTTAATCATATGTTACTTTTGTAGAAGATTTGTACATATGTGATGTTAACCTCTTTATGGGAGTTGTAGCTATTCTTGACATTATTAGCCTTATTATGCTTTAATGTCTTCTAGAATCGCTGCAGAACTTTGCTGGCTCCTTGACCTTATCTCCACAGTATCTCCACTGCCTGACCTATAAGCTGATTTATTCCTACCAAGGCTCACAAATATTGTCTATTGTTTTCCAGATTTATGATATTTTCCAGCTGCTGCCACCAAAGATTCAGGTTGGCGTTTTCTCTGCCACAATGCCACCAGAGGCCCTTGAAATTACTAGGAAGTTCATGAACAAGCCTGTGAGGATTCTTGTGAAGCGTGATGAGCTCACTCTTGAAGGTATCAAACAATTTCATGTCAATGTTGAAAAGGAAGAGTGGAAGGTTGAAACTCTTTGTGATCTTTACGAGACCTTAGCCATCACCCAGAGTGTCATCTTTGTGAACACCAGGCGTAAGGTTGATTGGCTCACCGATAAGATGCGCAGCCATGATCACACAGTATCTGCAACTCACGGAGACATGGACCAGAACACTAGAGATATCATTATGCGAGAGTTCCGATCTGGGTCATCTCGTGTGCTCATCACTACTGATCTTCTGGCACGTGGTATTGATGTGCAGCAAGTATCCCTTGTGATTAACTATGACCTACCTACTCAGCCAGAAAACTACCTGCATCGTATTGGTCGTAGTGGACGATTTGGAAGGAAGGGCGTTGCTATCAACTTTGTCACAAACGATGACGAAAGGATGCTTTTTGACATTCAGAAGTTTTACAATGTTGTAATCGAGGAGCTGCCAGCCAATGTGGCCGATCTCCTTTGAGGTGGTTTTGGTTCTGTGGGGTGAATTCTTCCTTACATTAAGTAATTTAATATTTGATTCTTAGGTTAGTTAGAATTGGGAAATGCAGTTGCCGTGGTTTGCCATGGAACCTGTAGTTTTCCAATTTGGTTGGACTTATCTACTATTGCAAATTTTGTTGGTTTGTCTTTTTGTTTTGGAAGTCCATAACAACTTCAGGTTTTGGATGTTTTTTTTGGATTTACTTTATTGAGTTCAACTCTTGGCCTTGTTGTTTTATTGTTGTATGAGGAAGGCTTTTGGAGGCAATTTTGTTCATCTGTATTGTGTGATCGTTTCTTTTGGTCTTGCCTTGTATAGTTTTTTCCTTCTAATTTTTGTGCTCTTCAATGCTACTCACAGAAAAACATAGTAGTAAATTGGAAGAGTCTGTGTCGATGACTTGTCTCGTATTTGAAACTTGAAACCACCCCACAATTGAGCTGGTTTTGGTGCTTGGACTGTGTACATCTTTTCTCTTGGTTGGCATTTGTTGAGCATGACGAAAGAAAAAAATGACTTATTTCTTCTTTGGTTCACAAATATTTTTCCTTGAGCCGAGGGTCTATCAGAAACAGCTTCTTTACCTCCCGAGGTAGTGGTAAGGTCTCGCACACACTACCCTTCCCAGACCTCACTTGTGGGATTACACGGGATGTGTTGTGTTCACAAATATGAAATCCCATGTCAAAGAAAAGCTTACTCTGCCTTTCTTTTCCATCCAGATCTCACTTTTATATTTCTCTTCTATTTTCTTCATTCCTTTCTGGGCCTCTCATTCGTTCTCAAGCATTTGAGGGTCCTTAGAACAAGTATCTTTACTGATCCATCTGGAGTTGCAGAATTGGATATTTGTGTTTGGTGTTTATCCCACATTTAGCAATTTAATCCGAATTGGTACAAATTAAGTCAAATAGATGTTCCCTCTGTTTCAATTTGTTTGTCTTGCTTTCCGTTTTAGTTTGTTATAGAAAGAAAGTTTCCTAATTTGACAACTCTTCAATTTCAACATCCCACATGGTATGTCTAAGGCCACATGATTAAAGCACATCTTGGTACATTATGCATATTTTTAGCTTCAGGTATGGCTGGCCAGTGGGCCGGGTCGGCCTGGTCCCGGCCCGACATCGCCTCGGTCCCTCCCCCGAATTTGACTATTTAAAAAAAATTGTGGTATCGGGACACGAACCGGGACAGGACATGGTCTCGTCCCGGCCCGCCCCGCACCGATCCTGCCCGAAACCTCCCCTTTTGCAAAAATATTGTTGCACCAACGGCCACTTTACATTTTGGCCGTTGTGTAACGGCCATTTTTGGCCTCCCCCAACCCCCCCTAACCCCCTAACCCCCCCTCCTCCTAACCCCCCTACCCCCTTAATATGTATTTGTAACCCATAAGTATTATATTTACATTTTAACTCAATTTTTCAACTATAGATATCTCATTTTCTCTTCATCTTTCTCACAAATCTTCCTACAATCTGTCTAATCTCTCAATCTATCTATTTACAAGTCTACATTGTCTACTAAATATTCAATTTTATTTATTCATTCATTTGGGAGTGAAGTTGACAACTAGCTTGAGGATCTTCCATTGAGCAAAGTTTCAATTTTCAATTTCTCGATTACACGTCGACGTTACGTCGACGTTTGGTACATTCGTTCATTCATTAAATTATTATTGTCTGTTTATTTTATTTAGTGCACTTAATTTCAGTTACTTTAATTATTTATTAGTATAATTATAAATTTATAATGGAAGGATTTAAACGTATGCTTATGGGTAAGGGTCATGCTTCTTCTAGTATGGGGCAACAAGGGCAATGGTCTTATTTATACACATGATGATTTTGTTGATACTGAACATTTTCCTACAATACCATTAGATTTAGACGATGAGCTATTTTCTAGAACTCAAGAAGACTTTAATTTAGACGATGATCTAGATGATACACCCACTAATGTAGATGACAACACACCCACTAGTGCACGTTCAATTGAAATGCCTCCTATTGCCCCTAGTATGAGACGATGTCCAGCAAAATGAACATTAAAATCAGATGTATGGACATTTTTTGATAGGGACGTAGAGAATCAAGTAGCTAGATGTAAAATTTGTAAAGATGTTTTAAAATTTAAAATTGGAAAAGGTCACGGTGGGACGGGGGGGGGGGGGGGGGGTTAATGAGACACGTAGCAAGGGCTCATCCATCTAGGTATGGCCAATACGAGGCTTCAAAACCGGGTGTTCAAACGTCCGCTCCATCGGGACAAGGTTCACATACTGATATTGTCCTGGATCAAGTACATGGTCAAATTAACCCTATGACGGGGGAATTGTAGGCCCTAAATACAATAAACATAGAGATAAGGAAATAATAGCAAAATTAGTTGTTGTGGAGGGTTCGTCTTTTTTATTTTCTTCATCTCCCGATTTTATTCATTACATTAGAGATATGTATAATCCTGTTTTTAACGGTTTTCCTAGATCAACTGTTAAGAGAGATGTATTTAAATTCGTACATATTACGTTATTCATTATATCATTTTAATGGAAAAGTGGTTATTACTTCTGATATAGGCCGTAGTACTAACGGTCATGATTATTTAACGGTAACATGTCATTGGATAGATTATAAATGGTCTATGCAAAAACGTATCTTAACGTATAGATATATAGATGATAGGCACACTAATACTTTTATTGCAGAAAATATTTATCAAGTATGCGATTATTAAAGAATAACTGATAAAATTATGACTATTACATTAGATAATGCTTCTTCTAACAATTATGCTATTACAATTTTAAAAAATAGTTTAACTCCATCTTTTCCAGATCATTTTCATATAAAATGTGTGTGTCATATATATAACTTAATTGTAAAGGATGGTCTATCACTTTTTGACGACATTCTTAGTAAAATACAATTTGCTATACATTTTATTCTTAAAAATAATAGAATACAACGAAGAAAAGAATATAAAAAAATTAGTCACGATTGCCAATTATCTTATAGAAAAATTCCAGAAGAAGTACCCACTAGGTGAAATTCTTTATACGAGCAACTACTTGTTGCTTATGACTATAGAAAACCTATAACTTTATTTTTTAACTCTCATAATCAAAATCCAGCTGATATGATTATAGATAGCGATTGGGGAAAAAATTATGAACTTATTGTATTTTTAAAGAAATTTTTTCAAGTAACAAAAGAATTTTTCGGTATATATTATCATACTATTTCAACTATGTTGTTTTATATAGCTCTAATATTTTTATTACTTAGTGAATATATGAAAAAATCAGCTTATATGGCAGTTATTAAAAAATGATTATCAAAATTAAAAAATATTTTATTCCTATTCCCACTATTTATATTATTGGTGTTGTACTAAATCCGATTATTAAAATAGACGGTACTAAATCACTTATTGAAACTATTTACGATTGTATAGCAGTACTACCACCTCCAAGTCCCAAAAATTCAAATCACTCACCACATATTGAACAAACTAAAGAAGAAGTGTTGTCTAGCGTAGAAGACGAATGCAAAAAAATATATAGGTTTTACCAACAAAAAATGCTAGTAACCTACCAGCTTCCATACAATCTTCTTCTTCTTCAACACAACCTCACAAAAGACATGTTGTTTCTGCGGCTAGTATTGAAAGCCTCATAAATAGAATGTGCGGTAGTATCGCTAGTAACCAAATTAGCTAGTTTGATATTTTTGTTTTGCAGGGTTCTGTACCGTACCAAGCAGTTCTCAATGAAGAAGGACGTGAATACTTGCTGAAATACTGGAGGAAGAATGAGAAGACATTTCCGACACTTTCAATGATGGCCTGAGATATTTTGAACATTGAAGCGTCATCAACGGCGTCTGAAAGCGTTTTTTTCTGCCGACAGATATCAAATAGGAGAGCACAGACACTCATTAGCCGGAGACAGTTTGGAGATTGTAGTATTATTCAGAGATTGGATACGAACGGAGCGTAGAAGGTGCGGTCAACCGGAGATCAACGAAGAAGAAGACGAAAACTACAACGAAATCTTATCCGAATGTGATGGAAGCGACGTGGAGCAATTTGACCAACAAATACTAATTTCAACCGAAGAACCACATGAAATTATCAAGAAACTAGAGCAGGTTTTTTTCAGAATGTAATTTTTTTAATTGTAATTTTACCATGTAATTTGCAACTTTTGAACAACATCACAAAGTTGCAATTTTGACAATTGTATTTGTATTACAAAAAAATCATATGTCTATTAAATAATATGATAGGCACAAAAACAATCTTGGGATGTTTTTATTACACTATTTTGTCTTGTTTAATTATTGAGTTTTTTTTATATATGTTATTTTTAAATTAAGTGGAAAAAAAAACGCCCGGAATCCCGACCCAATCCCGTCTGACCCGACCGACTCAATCAAGTCCCTTCCCCGTCCCGCCCCGACCCGATCCCGTCATACCCGACCCGACCCACTGACCACTCCTAACTTCAGGTCACAAGATTCAAAAGTCTTTTTACTTTTTGAACTTCACTTTACCCATGCCGAATACTCCCAACTGGTTACACCGCAGGTCCTGCTTTGTGTTATTGTAACAGTAATTACAGATTTAGCAACCAACTAAGCTAACACCAATCAGATCAAAGTCAAAATGTGTTTAAATATATGTTAGTAGAGCTTTTGATCAGATTTACCCCAACTGCTATTAAACATAAAGTTCACAAGTTTTACTTGTTACAGCTTTAAAACTGAAAAGTTATTGTAAATTATAATTACTTATGGATGGAGAAGAGTAGTGAAGTTAATATTCACAAGTAATTATAATTATTCTCAAAAAGAATTATACTGCCTCCGGATAAAAAAGAGTGTTTACTTAGTCATTTGCACACCCCTTAAGAAAATACTAACTCTTAGGCAAAAATAGATAATTTGACTAAATGCTCCTAATTAAATAGGTATTGAGATTTGGTCACCTAGCACTTAATAAGGACAAATCTGAAACAGTAAGATTAATTCTTTCTTGATTTGGTAAGTGAACACTCTTTTTAAATTAAAAAATAAATGTCAAGTGAATACCCTTTTTGATCCGGAGGGAGAAATTACTTAAGGATATTAACTACACAAATGTAACTTCACTACTCTTTTCCATTACGTACATGACTCCTACTAATCCTTATCATTATGCCTGTAATTCCCACATCTCCATAACTTCTTCCATAATCTCAAAGGTTCATGTCATGTTTAAGGTAATCTTTTTGTCCCTCTATGTAGTTGTATAAATAGAGGCATGAAAAGTGATGTGGGATATACTAGGAAAAAAAATGAGAAAATCAACTAGTTGTTGTCGTTAGCCTATAAAAGCAAAGTTGAGGTTAATATTAGGTGGGATGACCGGTTTCGGGCTTGCTATGAGGTTTTAGCCTCAGTTTGAAAAGTAATAGGAAAATAGCCACATTATATATACTTAAAATACAGAAGAACTTATAAATGTTTTAACCTCCTGAATTTTTCATAGGATTTGAAAATAGTTAATTTTTTTAATCCCGTGAATTCTTATTTATATTTTGAACTTATAAAGGTATCCTTGAGTGACAAATTAATGACCATGTGATGACATGAACACTACAAGAAGAAAGACATTTATTAACAATATTTTTATTGTCATATGTTTGATGTTGTTGTCAAAAGTACTTTTCGCAACAACAAAAATTATTGCATGTTAGTTGTAATAACCTCCGATATAAAAGACTTTGTAACAACAATTTATTTTTTTGTTGTCATTTACGTTTTTTTAGTAATAATATATTAAATTTTTTATTGACATTTACGTTTTTAAAAATAATATATTTATTATTACTAAAATTATGTTGACAATTTTATACTTGTAGTGGAACCTAGAAAATTTAATGTTGTTACTCGTAAAACAAGAAAGTTATAGAACATCTATTTTTCTCCCTTTTAAATCCTTGACTAATACTTATCTGCTTGGATCATACTTGGCGCATACATGGATTAAACTAATAATTACATGTATTTTAACATAAAATTTATTATTTAATAGATCAAGTTTCTAGATTTTCTCTGGTGGAGAGGTATATTTGCCTGCCATTAACCAACTATCAGAAAGAAAATAAAACTCTTTCCTCTAGAAATCTCAAAATAAAACTCTTTCCTCTAGAAATCTCCACAAATTAAAAAAAAGATCAGTACCAATTGAAATTTTTGTAGAAGCACGTAATTAAGTATGACGTGTAAGGAAAAAGAGACTTAAAAAAGCAGTGCGTAAGTTTCTTTTTTAGTAACATGGACAACAGTAGGGAATTTGTCCTAAAAATGATCCCTTTTTGGTGTAAGAAATAGGCTGGACAAAATAAAAACATCTAATGGTATCTGTAAATTTAGGTTTGATTAATTCTTGGTCACCTCTTGGTCAATTTTCAGATTTTCTTTGGTCAATAGGCATATTAGGCCTCATTTTATTTGTAGTTAAAGATTCTGTAAATCTTAATAATTTGAATTTCAGTCATTAAGTATATTTCTAAGGTTTAAATTTTGGTCATTTATATCTCGATCATTAAGTGTTAATTTATCTGTTATTTTACAATCATTTAATGAATTTGAAATAATCTAAATGATTAAGATTCATAACAAAATTTTAATATCATTAAGATGTTATCCATTAAAACTTAGATTATGTAAAAATGACATTTACTCAATACTCCGTTCACTTTAACTGCTAACCATAATTACCGCCACCTATAATATTAAACTACCACCGCCGTCTCAATCCACCATTATCAACTACCACCACTGATACGATACGGGATGACTCGAGGGTGATTTTGAGAGCTAAGATTCGTGATGAAACTCGGCCTCAAACCAATGATGGCCATGGAGCATTTTCACAAATTTGAGAAGCTTCAAGGAGTCTCAAGTGTGTATCTTCACGCTACACACTCATTCATGATAAAGGGTAAACCTTTGAAGGCCATTGAAGACTCACACGTGAAGCGGATCAAGCTCTGAGAGATAGCATGAAAGAAGGGTTATTTATACAAAGAGAGGGATAAATTCATGCAATGAGACTATTATTTAAATACATGTCATCATCCATGAAGAAGACTAAAGAATGCCCTTATTTCATTAAGGATATAATTGTAATAGTCATAGTAGTCTTCTTAGCTTAGTTAGTATAAATACTATCTTTGTTGTTTCATTATATAGTTTTGATGAATATTGAATGAGAGTGACTCTAGTATCTAAGTTGTAGAATTAGTGTAGTGCTCCTAGTGAGTGTAGGAATTAGTTCTTAATCTCTTCAAATTAAACCTCTCTTTGAATATATTCAAGTTGGTAATTCAAACATGAGTTCAAGTCTTTCTTCCTTGGATGTTGATCATTTACTTGATTTCAATCCCTTCTTACTTCTATTCTCATCTCTATTTCTCTATCAAACTCTATCTTACTTTATGTTGTCCAATTCCGTGTTTCTCCCAAGTCAAATCATATCATTTAATATCATAGCTTAGGGTAAATGATTGTTTCTACAATTCTTAATCCTAGGTTCTTCTTACTTTGAAAAATACAAAAAACTGAAATTTTTTGAAAATTTTAAAAAAAATATTCTATCAAAATTTCAAAATTCTTAAAAATTGTTGCAATTCTGTTTATTTATTATTTTTGACACTAGATTCTTCTTCACTAGTGTTGTTAGAGCCTAGATTTAAAGTTTCAAGTCATTAGGAGGAGTTTTGAAAAGTTCACCATTGTTGACCTTCAAAGCTTGAAGAGCAAGTTCATGAGTCTTGAAGATTGAGCAAGAATTGACTCTTCAAAGTTATTGGACTTTAATTATCTAGTGATTGAGGCTCAAGATCTAAAGTTTGGGAGGATCTCAAGTTGATTGAAGATTTTACCATTGTTGGGTTTGAAAGTTTGAAGAACAAGCAAATTGGGTTTGTTGATTTGAGGGTTAATTGATTCCAATTTGTATTGGACTTTGTTCTTTATGTTGAGGAGGAGCTAGACCCGAAATTTGGAGTTAATTAGACTTGATTGAAGAAATTACAAATTTGAACTTCATAGTGTTCTTGAAGATCTTCACATCTTCATATGTGTTATTGGTGAGGAGGGTGCCAGAAAGGATGGTTTGATCCAAAACTCTTATCCAAAACTTGAGCAAAAGTGTTATAAGACCCAAAAGAGGATGTTTATAGGTTAAGTGGGCCCATGGAATTCCCAAAGTATAGAAAAAGTCCTCCAGACCACTTGCGACTAAATTGCGAGTCACATGAATCATTTGCGAGTCACCTAACCACCGCACAAAGATCCTCCAGACTCTCATCTACATCGTAATGGGTGGGAACAAAGCGGAAATTGGTGGGTGTAAATCGCAGGATACCATCTGCAGCCGTAGGTTGATCGCATCTTGTGTCAGAAACATTTTTTAACTTCAATCTCATTCCATTTCACTTTCTTTTCATTTCTTTTGACCTTCCAAGCTAATTAACAATAATAATTATTTTTACTTGGTTTTTAGTTAGTTCTTGTGTCCATATTTCTTTTGTGCAAATTCTTTTCGTGTTTTCCTATTTTATTTCATTGTTTATTTTATTGTCCTCGTCCATTTGCTTTGCTTGTCTGTTCCTTGGTGTCACAGAACTTCTAATCCGAACCGATGCTTGGATACTATTAGGAAATGATTTGAAATTGAAAGTTCTTGACGAGCTTAAGAAATAGCAAGAGTGGTTAGTGCAATAGCGTGTGGTCACAAGAGTCTTGACCGTGAGTGTAAACACGAGTACAAAATGCTATATTATGAGCGATACACGTGAGGTAGTGGGTTTTGTGAGGTCTTTTGTTCTTAAGTTTCTACTTGTGGTGAAAAATGTATCTGGTAACCTTAGATTATTCTGATAGTGAAGACTTTGATGATCGTGACTACGAAGAGGATGAATACTATGGTGATGATTGTGAAGTCAATGGGGCCTATGATGAATCTCAAGGAATCGAAGAAGATTATGGCTCCGGTGGTAATGATGGGACTTCGAAGGTTCGCCCAACATATGCCATGATTATGAGGATGATTTGAGGTACAACACTTTTTTCACACTTGTGATTCATATCCTAGCCACCTAGCCCTAGCCGAAACCTACCTCTTCTTCTTCCTCTCCTTAACGAAACCCTATATATTTTATTCTCTATTTCTTGTTTCTCGTTCTCTTGAGTCAGATAATAATGGTTGACCAAAATAAATTTTATCCCGCTCTTGCCGTTAACAACGTCAAGAACTTCATTCTGGTGATTCTCGAGATGGAAAAAGGGCAATATTCATCTTAGGCAGAGTTATTCAAAATTTATTGTCGCGCATACCAAGTCATTGACCATATTCTTCCTCCCAAACCTCAACAGGTGTCACGGAGAAAGACCATTCCACATACATTGATATGACTCTATGGTCTCGCTTGGATGCTATAGTCCTTCAATGGATTTACGACACCATATCGAATGATCTTTTACCCAACATTATTGGAACCGGATTCGACTGCTCAACAAGCATGAGAGCGTTTACAAAATATTTTCCAAGATAACAAGAGTTCTTATAAGGTTTATCTGGAAAATCAATTCACCAATGTTAAGTTGGATGATTTCCCAAACGTCTCCACCTATTGTCAAGAGTTAAAAATATTTATCGATCAACTATCCAACATTGGTGCATCGGTGTCGAATCAAAGGTTAGTTCTTCAATTAATTGCGGGTGTTAATGAACAATATGATGGCGTTGCTACGTTCATTCAACAAATTAATCTGTTGCCACCGTTCTATGAGGCTCGTTCAATATTGATTCTCGAAGAAACCCGGAAAATAAAACAGGCGGCGACCGCGGCCAACTGTGCCGGCATCATCCTCATTTCCACCAACACGTATGCCGATGATTTTATGCTTCAAAATTCTGGCTCGGGTAATGCAGCGAATCACAACAACTACGGACAGAAATGGGGTCATCGCAACAATAACAAAGGAAAAAATAATGGCAGAAAGGGACGGGAGCGTGGTAGTGGTAACCAGACCGATGGTGGCAGCAACCAACAGCAGCAACAGTGGGGGCAGTACCCACCGTGGGGTTGGTGACCGCAACAGTGGGCAGCCCCTTCATGCCCATACCCCACATCGTCGTGGGCCATATTACCACCACCTACTGGACAGCCCGGGGTACTTGGCAGTCGTCTACAACAAGCATATGACGCCCATGGACCATCTTCTTCGGGTTATGATCCAATAGACATCGAGAAAGACATGCACACTATGACTCTCAATGTTCCCGATGACACCTAATACATGGACACTGGTGCTACCTCTCACATGACGGCATCTCAAGGTACTCTCTCATTTTATTTTAATATTAGCAACAATAAAACTATTGTGGTTAGTAGTGGACAAGAAATTCCAATCCGTGGTATTGGACTATCAAACCTCCCCTCCCCTTACCCACCTTTACATTTAAATAATGTTCTACATGAACCCAAACTTATTAAAAACTTGATATATGTGCGTCGTTTCACCACTTACAACAATGTTTCTGTTGAGTTTGATCCGTTTGGATTTTCTGTGAAGGACATTCGGACGGGGATGCCACTAATGAGATGTGCTAGCACTGGGAATTTGTATCCTATCACCGCCGCCACCAACCACCAAGCCACCTATCCATCAACTTTTGCTGCCCTTTCTCCTACTTTATGGCATAATCGTTTGGGACACCCGGGAGCACCTGTGTTAAACTCCCTTAGAAAAAATAATTTTATTGAGTGTAAATAATCTGTGTTCTTCTGTTTGTCAGTCTTGCATTTTTGGGAAACATGTTAAATTACCTTTCTCTCTGTCTAATCAAGCATTGTTATGTCATTTGATATCATACATAGTGACTTGTGGACCTCTCTGATTTTAAGTTCGGCAGGTCATAAGTATTACATGCTTATTTTGTATGGCTACTCTAATTTTCTATAGACATTTCCCATTGGGAAAAAATCACAGGTTCACACTATTTTCATGCAATTTAGTGCATTCATTCATACCCAATTTGAGAAGTCTATTAAGTGTTTTCAATGTGACAATGAGAGTGAATTCATTAATGACCAATTTAAGGAATTTTGTCGCAAAAATGGTATGGTATTTCGTCTCTCTTGTCCACGCATTTCTCCTCAAAATGGAAAAGCCGAACGAAAAATCTGAGCAATAAATAATTTAATTCGCACACTTCTCATTCATCCATGCCACCATCATTCTGGCATTATGCTCTTCAAATGGCCCTATACCTCTTAAATATTCTCCCTATCAAGCTACTTTCAAACTTCTCACCCACTCAAATTCTTTATCATCGGGATCCTTCCTACACACATTTACGGGTTTATGGGTGTTTATGTTATCCCCTCTTTCCTTCCACAACAATAAACAAACTTCAAGCCCGTTCCACTCCATGTGTATTTTCGGGATACCCACAAATCATCGGGGATAATAAGTGCTATGATATGTCAAGTGGGAATTTTTTTATCTCTCGTCATGTTATTTTTGATGAGTCCCATTTCCCGTTTGCCAACATACACACTCATTCATCACCCTCTTATGATTTTTTGGACACTAGGCTGCATCCCCTTTTGTGTTTTCAATTCGGCAGCCCAGTTGCTCAAGCCCAAACTAGGGAGCCAATGCTCCTTCTCCCTCGGTCCAGTGGTCTTCCCCATCCGATCCACGACCCAATCCAGAACAGCCCAGCAACCAGCCGAGCTCTCCTTCTGTCAAGATTGGGCCCAACAACCAGCCATCTACAGACCCAGCCTAAACCAACCCAGCAGCCCCACTGCCGCAACAATCTCGTACGGGTTAGGCCCCCTCTAGGTCCATGGAAACTCATAGCATGCATGGGATTTTTCGGTCTAAGCGTCACTTTAATCTGATATCCTCAGTTCAACCATCCCCGGTTCCCCGTAACCCGAAAGTTGCCCTATCCAACCCGAATTGGAAAGTAGTCATGTTAGATGACATTGATGCTCTTATTAAAAATAATACGTGGGAGTTGGTGCTCCGTCCTTCTAATGTGAACATAATTAATTTCATGTAGATTTTTTGTCAAAAAAAGAAATCTAATGGTTAATTTGAGAGGCACAAAGATCTTTTTGTTGGTGATGGCAGGTCTCAATAGGTTGGTGTGGATTGTGATGAAACTTTTAGCTCAATTGTAAAACCGGCTAATATCCGGACCGTTCTCAATTTGGCCCTGTCAAAATCATGGTCCATTCATCAGTTGGATGTCAAAAATGCATTTCTGCATGGACACCTCCAAAAATAGTTTACATGCACCAGCATATGTGATTCTGAGATCCTATCTCATACAAATTTGTTTGCTTACTGAAGAAGTCTTTATATAGTCTCAAACAAGATCCCCGACCATGGTATAAAAGGTTTGATGATTTTGTTTTTACACTGGGTTTCTCAAGTAGCAAATTCGATCAGTCTTTATTTATTATCAAAAAGGAAACGACATGACATACATTCTTCTTTATGTTGATGACATCATCCTCACAGAACCATCTGATCCACTTTGCCAGTCTATTATGTCTCTCATTGCATCTGAATTTGCTATGAAAGATTTGGGTCCCTTGAATTATTTTTTGGGCATTGTTGTAACCCAAGATACATGTGGTCTATTTCTTTGTCAAAGAAAATATCCTGAGTAAATAATTGACAGAGTTGGGATGTCATCATGTAAGCATTCACCCACGCCGGTTGATACAAAGGCTAAGTTGAGTAACTGTTCAGGGTCTCCATACGATGATCCGACACATTACCGTAGTTTAGCAGGGGCATTGTAATATCTAACCTTTACGAGACCTGATATATCATATGACATTCAACAGGTATGTTTACATATACATGACCCAAAAGATAAACATATGACTGATCTCAAATGAATTTTGTGGTATATTTAGGGTACTCTTGATTTTGGCTTGCATCTTTACAAGTCCACCATTAATGGTCTCACTTCTTATACAGATGCTGATTGGGGTGGCTGCCCAGATATCAGACGCTCCACCTCTGGCTATTGTGTATTTCTCGGAGATAATTTGATCTCGTGGTCTTCAAAGTGCCAACCCACGTTATCTTAGTCTAGTGCTGAAGTCGAATATAGAGGGGTTGTTAATGTTGTCTCTGAATCTTGTTGGCTTTATAATCTTCTATTAGAGCTCCAGTGTCCGATCAAAAAGTCTACATTGGTTTATTGTGATAATGTGAGTGCGATATATTTGTCGGGAAACTTGGTACAAGATCAATGCACTAAACATATTGAGATGAATATTCTATTTATCCGTGAAAAGGTTGCACGTGGATAAGTTTGTGTTCTCCATGTCCCGTTCCGGTATCAGATTGCTGATATATTCACGAAAGGGCTTTCGCGTATACTCTCTCATGATTTTAGGAACAGTCTCAGCGTACGAGAGCCTCCCGCTAAGACTGCGGGGGTATGATAGATTATGGAAATAATCTTTGTGTATATTTTATATTTGAATGTAAATTATTATGATTTTGATTACCATGATTGTAGCCTAAACTCTAGTCTTGTAACATGTATATTATTCACTTCAAGAAATGAAAATATTATGGAAAATATTTCCTTACATGGTATCAGAGCCAGACCTATTTCAATTCTTTTTTCACCGATGTTGGGCCCTCAAATTATATTATCCACGCTCCAATTAACGAGGCCTGGTCGTGCGGGAGAGTGTTAAGAGTCCCACATAAAAAATGGAATGGAAACATGGACTCCTTATATGGACTTAGACAATTCTCACCCTACAAACTAGCTTTTGGGGTTGAGTTAGGCCCAAGATCTATTTTTTACAGTGAAGGTTGTGATGAATATGATAGTTTTTGTGCTTATGTTCCTCGTGATGGGTATGTCCATAAAGATAGTGATATTGAATATGTTGATTATGAGAGATCTTAGAGCAATTATTCATGTTCATTGTCTTATCCTATGTCGTATCCTATCCAAGATGGTATGTGTGCATTTGTTGGGAGTAATGAAAGTAGTCCTATGAAAAGAGGGGATTTACCATTGCCTACTTGTAGTAATGAGACGTTTTGTACTTGTTACCCTCATGCAAATGCGACTTACTCTCAATATGGTAATTTGATAAAAAGGGATGGTAAACAAGGTGTGACTAATCGTAAAGTCTACGGTAACAATAAAGTGCCTTGGTGTGATAGTGGGTTGAGTGTTGTGATTACGGGTGAGCATTTTTTTGAGCATCATGAATGTGATGAAGTGTGCATGGATCAACTTGTGCAAGAAAGAAAGAACCTATTTATCGCAAGGTGCAAATTGAAGATAGGATTGGTTCTATGGTCATTGACGAGAATAGTGGCATTAATGTGGTAAGTTATGACTTAGTAGAGCAATTGAAGTTGTCAACTATAGATCATTACCAACCCTATAGACTTCTAAGATTGAAGGAATCTGTTGAATCAAAAGTTTCAAAGCAAATTTTTTTGGTAAAGTTCCAAATTGGCAAGTACCATGATGAAGTACTTTGTGATATCCTACCTATGAGAGCTTGTCATTTGTTACTTGGGCACCCTTGAGGAATTGTAAGAAGAGCTATCCATGATCTAAGGACTAACAAATATTCCATCACTTTAGGAGACCAAAGATATACTCTCCGGTGCTTGACACATTTGCAAGTGGAAGACGATTACTCATGTATGCTAGAAATAGCAAGGAAGGTAAAGGTTGAGAACCAAGAGGTCTGTGAAAAGAAAGTGAACATAGAAAAGTTAGTGGATAACTCTCAAGGAGCCAAATGGAAGATTGCATTAAAGGGTTATCCTAACATTCTAAGGGAATTTTGAGAGTTCATCATCTTTCTAAAGAACACGAGAGATACAAAATTAAGAGGAGTAATAAAGAGCCACGTGATAACCCTAGAGTGGAAAAAGGAGAGGTTGTGTGGAGTGACGTGAGAGACTTGTCACAATGCCTTTCTAACCCTTCAAACCTTTCTACTTTTTCTAGTTATCTCATTCATTTTGCAGGCACTCATAAGGATGATCATTCAAGGGAATCTCAAGTTTCTTTGAGAAGTGAAGTAACCCAAATCTCTTCCAAAGAGGAAAGGCAATGCAAGGAACTTGATCGAGGTAACGAGGGTTATGTGCATGAGTTACGGGGAAAGAAGAAGCTAATCCTCACACTCTATTGAACTTGGAGGAACATGTTGTGACCAATAACCAATTGAGTAAGGATAAAGTTTTATCTTGTTTGGAGCCTATTGACTATTTGCTAAGTAATGATAATGTCTTTGTTGAGAGTGCTCACACCCTAGTTGATCCTTTTGATGACCAAATTGATTCTTCTTGCGAAATCGATTTGTGTCCACCTAGTCGTGATTTTAATGATAGTACATTGTCATGTAATGAAAATGATCATACACTAGTTGACTTTATTTGTGGTAAGTATGTTGTCGATTCTTGTGAACTTGAAATGCTACCAACTAGCAATGATACTTGTGTGAATCAACTTGTCTGCAATCAGTGTCCACTAATTGAGGAAGTTTGTGATGTCTTCTATGAACCTCAATTTAGTGATGATTTCGACTTAGTAGATAATGTAAAAAAATGTAACTATGACACACCATCCTTATTTGAAACATATGAAAATGAGTCCATTGATCTTACCTTGTTGACATTTGATGAGACTCAAGGACATGATAGTGATGTGTGCCATGTAGAGATTCATAACATTAATATTTTTGAGAGTGAAATTACATGATTAGGCTCTCCACCTTTAGTTGATTACTCTATCCTTAAGTATAATATTTTATTTGATAGTGACATAATTTTTTATAATGATGTGCATAGTTACATATTTTGTGGTGTGGGAGATGTAGCCACACTTGGAGGCTACAAAGTCTATGAGAATTCACCGTGGAATGATGATGTCCTTCCCTATGATGAAAATCTTCCCTTAGGGGATGATAATTTACTTGTGGGGAAGGAGTGTTTTGAAAAAGGAAGGTGAAACATTTTTATAAATTGCTATATCTTTCTTTTGTGTCCAAAATCTTAGTAGCATGCTTGATCTTGCTCTTGAACCTAATAGTGAGGCTACATTAGAGGACACCATAGATGAAGAACTTTTTTTCTTGACACATTACTTTACTATCTATTTGCATATGATGACACTCATGTTTGTGTTAGGGGTACATCCTATGTTGGCAGGGGTTTTATTGGGGTATAACATTATCTTCTTTACCCTCCCCTGCATGAGGGGAATCTCCTGTTAGGGGATATAGTATGTTCTTTGGGAAAGAGGGTGACACTTTCTTGAATATTGACACTTCTTTGTGTATTCCAATTTGTAAGCGTATGCTTGAATATGATTTTTAGTCTAATGGTAATCTTACTTGTGAGACCCTATAGACGAAGTTGTTTTGCGTACCTCATTTCTCTACTATCTATTCGCATTTGATGATGCTCGTACTTGTGTGGGATGCATATCTTAAGTTGGGAGGAACTTAAAGGGAGTTCGTGTTTGTGATGTTAAAATTCTTGATCCCTTTGCCTTCTCCCCATTGCATGATATTTGGAGTAGCCAAGATCTTAAGACGTCATGTGAAGAATTATTCTTCTTAATAGTGGTCATATCACAAGTTTTTGCATCCTTGGCATGTTGGTAGTTGTGTTTATTCTTACACTAACAATCATGCTTTGAGGTCCTTATTTTTATATTTTCTTCTTATGGTCTTGCAAAGTTTGGATTCGAGGACGAATCTTTTCAAGAAGGGGGGATGATACGTTACGGGATGACTCGAGGGTAATTATAAGAGCTAGAATTCGTGATGGAGCTAGACCTCAAACCAATAATGTCCCATGGAGCATTTTCACAATATTTGAGAAGCTTCAAGGAGTCTCAAGGGTATCTTCACGCTACACACTCATTGATGATAAAGGATAAGCCTTTGAAGGTCATTGAAGACTCACATGTGAAGCGGATCAAGCTATTGGAGATAGCTTGGAAGAAGGATTATTTGTGCAAAGAGAGCGTGACTATTCATGCAAAGATACAATTTTTTAATTACAAGCCATCATCCATGAAGAAGACTAAAGAAGACTCTTATTTCATTAATGATATACTTGTAATATCTATAGTAGTCTTCTTAGCTTAGTTAGTATAACTACTACCTTTGTTACTTCATTATGTGGTTTTGATGAATATTGAATGAGAGTAATTCTCTAGTATATAGGTTGTAGAGTTAGTGTAATGCTCCTAGTGAGTGTAGGGAGTAGTGTAGGATTAGTCCTTAATCTTTTCAAATTGAACCTCTCTTTGATTATTTTCAAATTGGTAATTTAAGCATGAGTTCAAGCTTCTTCTATCTTGGATGATGATCATTTACTTGATTTTAATCTCTTCTTTGTTCTATTGTTATCTCTATTTCTTCAATCAAACTCTATCTTATTTTGTGCTGTTTAATTTCGCATTTCTCCCAACTCGAATCTTATCAACTATCCAGGGGCGGACCTATGTTGAGGGTTGGGGGATCACGTGCCCCTGGTAGCCAGGAAACACTATATATTTATGTTATCTATATATATATATAGGACTTGTTAAATATATTTCGTGCCTCTTGAAAGACAGAAAGCTCAACTCGGCGCGCTGGTTTAGCAATCAGCCAAAATAGTGTCATGCGTGATTGCTTGGGTTCGATTTAGATTTTGGACTGCAGCATGGCTGTGCTATAATTTTTATTTTTCTTTAGTTTCCAGATTTCCACTTAGGAGTCCATTATTTTACATTTTCTTTCTTTTATTATTTATAAATTGAGTAAAAATTATTTACACCTCTTCAATTATATTTTAAAATCAAGTTCTCCTTCGATTTTGAATAAGATATTTTCTCCTCCTATTCTATGTAATGTTTATTTCTCTATTTTTTTATTCCCATCCATGTATACCTTTTTATATTATATATAATATTTTATTATTTTTCTAGGTGTTTCACTTATAATCTAATTAATGTCATATTATCTTATTATGTTTTAATTTAAGTCAGTTAATATTAATTCTATTTTTAACACTGTTATTGTAATATAATGTGCATTAGGCATTACATAGGTGTCTCTCTACATGTGTTTGAGTTTGTCAATGTATATCATGTATATAAATTTTGAGTTTTGATGTCATTAATTAGATACTTTTAAAATATAAATTTAAAACTTATTTGAAATATAAAGAGATAATCTTTTAAGAAAATTATTATAAAAATTACAACTATTTTATAAAATAATTTGTTATTACCTGCATTGAATATATATTTACAAAATGACTAGTAAATCATTTTTTGTTTCAGAAAAGTTAGAAATTTTGAAGTTTGAAATAGGCTTAAAACAAACGCGCTTCCTTATAAGTACCCATTTTGCAAAGGAATCTACCTACTTTTTCTTTCTTTAAAAACTTTATTTTGTTATTTAGAATATAAGAACAAGTCTAATTTAATTACGATGGATGACATATATTTATTATATCAATATCAATTAATGATATTTATAATATTGATATTTTGCTAATAAATAATCATAATCATTAAGTTTTTGAAGAGTTGTGTGCCAAACTCGGCACTAATAGTTAACATATTTAAAGACAAAGGTGCCCCCGTCGCGCTCAAATCATGGGTCTGCCTCTGTCACCACCCATCAACTAGAACTACAATCCTCAGCCATAACAACCATCACCACCAACCATCACAGGCAATCGTCACCATCACTAGCTAGTCACTATTTACAATCATCACTATCAATCACTATTATCACAATATAAGAACGAGTCTAATTTAAGTACGATGGATGACATATTTATTATATCAATATCAATTAATAATAATTATAATATTGATGTTTTGCTAATAAGTGATCATAATCATTAAGTTTTTGAAGAGTTGTGTGCCAAACTTTGGCACTAATAATTAGCATATTTAAAGACAAAGGTGTCCCCATCGCGCTCAATCATAGGTCTGCCTCCTCCACCACCCATCAACTAGAACTACAATCCTCAGCCATAACAACCATCACCACCAACCATCATAGGCAATCGTCACCATCACTAGCTAGTCACTATTTACAATCATCACCGTCAATCACTATTATCACAATATAAGAACGAGTCTAATTTAAGTACGATGGATGACATATATTTATTATATCAATATCAATTAATGATATTTATAATATTGATGATTTGCTAATAAGTGATCATAATCATTAAGTTTTTGAAGAGTTGTGTGCCAAACTTCGGCACTAATAGTTAGCATATTTAAAGACAAAGGTGCCCCCATCGCGCTCAAATCATGGGTCTGCCTCTACCACCACCCATCAACTAGAACTACAATCCTCAGCCATAACGACCATCACCACCAACCATCACAGTCAATCGTCACCATCACTAGCTAGTCACTATTTACAATCATCACCGTCAATCACTATTATCACAACGATCAGCCAGCATTATTGACAAACATCACCATCAACCACCACTATATATCGCTAAATCACTACTATAAGTCATCACTGTAATCATCTATCATCCATCACAATTATCAACCACAACTATCCCTTGCCATTATCAAACACCAGTATCGTCAACCACCATTACCATTAGTTATTGCCCTTAACCACTACCAACCACCAACCCCATTCGTCACCCACGACCACATACGTTAGCCATCACTATCAGCAATAATATTTAAATATCGTATTAATTTAATTAGTATGTTATTTAAATTTTATATTGATCATTTTTTAAAAGGTAATATTTATATATTTAGATACTGAGAAAACAAATAACTTTAATTATTTAGTATTCAAATCTTAATACAATATCTTTATATTCAAATTTAAATATCCTAGTCGTAATATATATATATATATATAAATTCAAATATTTTAATCATAATAAAAGCGAATGAAATCTCAGTATGCCATAAGCCAATTATTAAGAGGCATAAGTGATAAACGAAAACTATTTCTTCCAGATATTTTCCACCCAAAAGAACAAAAGAATGAAAGATCAGTATCCATTGAATTTATTGTAGGAGTGCGTAAATATGACATTTGAGGAAAGAGACTTTTGGAAAGAAGACTGCCTCCCTAAAAAAGGACTGCATGTATTTTCTCCGTTCCTATGTATTGTCGTATTTGTCAAAAGTAATTATTCTACAATAATTGCTATTCTAGAAAATAAGAAAAAAATTGTTTTATCCTTAGTATTTTACTACCTCTATTCCATATTAGTTGTCCACATCACTAAAAATAGTTGTCCCAAAATATTTAACAATTTACAAAACTAAGATAGAATTAAGTAAAGTTTTCCTATTTTATCAGTAACATTAATTATTTTTTAAAGTAGTCAATATTAATTAGAGTGCAATTTATTAAAGAGAGATAAGTGTAATATAGTAAAAATGCACATCTATTTATGATTTCTTAAGGAATGTGTAAAACAGAAAGTAGACAAGTAATATGGGCTAGAGGGAATAGTAGATTAAGCATTTATTGAAGAAATATAAATATGATTGAAAATCAAAGAACAAATAAGGATAGCAACAACAACATACTCAGTGAAATTCCACAAAGTGAGGTCTTGGGGGTGTAGAGTATACACAGACCTTACCTCTACCTTGGAAGGTAGAGAGTCTATTTCCGACAGACCCTCAGCACACGCAATTCAACGCAATATAAAAAGTCTGAAAAAATAATGAATAATATAATGAATAAGATAATCAAAGTACAATAAATAACAGATATAAAGTATAAATAGAGAGACAAGAAACAACATTTATCAAGTAGAAATAGAGAGACAAGAAACTACACGAGTAATACTACTACTACTAGTATAAAAGGATAAATAGGACAACACTCAACTATCCACTAGCATTCTACCATAATCTGTGTCCTCCACAATTTTCTATCTAAGGTCATGCCCTCGGTAAGCTAGACCTGCGCCATGTCCCGTTTGATCACCTTTCCCCATACTTCTTCAGCCTACCTGTACCTTTTGTGAAATCATCCATAGCCAACCTCTCACACCTCCGCACTGGTGCATCTTCTCTATATATGACTGAACCATCTCATCCTCATTTTTCGCATCTTATCCTTCATTGAGGCCACTTCCTAGGGATGGCAGGTGGGTACAATTTTGCGGATTCCGCACCGCACCCGTCCCAACTTGGGCGGGTATGAGTATAACTTTGGAGGATAGTAGGCGGGTATGAGTATAACTTTGGTGGGTAGTAGGCGGGTATGGGTAGGTGGTGGATTTGCAGTTATATCCGCCTCATACCCGCCTACCCCGCCCCACCCCGCATCCAACCGCCTGCCCCAAATCCACCCGCCTGCCTTATACCCGCCAAAGTTATATCCATACCCGCCCTAACTGGGGTAGTATGCGAGTATTAGCGGGTGGCGGATATCCACATGGGTGGTGGAGCGGGTGTGGATTTAGGAATACACCCGTCTAGGCGGATATGTTTGTTGAAAATGTACCCGACACCCGTGGCGGGTAGGTGATGAGTATAAAATTTTCTGGCAGGTATGAATGCGGGGAGGGGGTACCCGCACCCCCCCGACCCACCCAATCGACATCCCTTCATTTCTAATTCTATATCTCCTGGTATTCCCACACATCCACCGCAACATCCTCATTTTCACAACTTTCATCTTCTGAACGTGATAGTTTTTGACTGGCCAACACTCCACCCCATACAATATAGTCGGTCTAACCACTACTCTATAAAACTTGCCGTTAAGTTTTTGGGGCACCTTCTTGTCACAAAGGATTCCAAATGCAAAACAAAGCAGCCGACATTGCTGGGGATCAAACTCAGAATCTTTGATTTCGTAGACCAGCGCCTTATCCATTGAGCCGAGTCAAAATAAGGATAAATTACTAAATAATTCTAATAATTTTTATTAAAGGGTGTATAAAAATGCTACTCCGTCCGTTTCAAATGTTTGTCTTAGTTACTATTTGGACAGTTAAAGTATATTTTCTTTGATTATAATTTTTTTAAATATCGTCTACATATTTTGAATTGTTAACTATTGTGACTTATAGTACTTTTTATGTAGTTTCTAAATATGTAAATTTTATTTTCAAAAATTAAAAATTCTATAACCGAATTTACACCAAACATCAGTTAGTTTGATCTTTGTACTCCTAATCCAAACTAGGGTTGTCTAGTGGGCCGGGTCGGCTTGATCCCGACCCGGCCTGTTCCGCTACCCGCCACGTTCCCCATAAAAAAAAAAATTGTCGGTGTCGGGTTCGAATTCGGGACGGAGCTTGGGATCGTCCCACCCGCCCGATCACAACCCGACCACGTTATGCCCCGCCAGCCCCCTCCCCTTTGCAAAAATAACCGTTGCAACAACAGTCAAAATTTGATTTTGGCGGTTGTGCAACGGCTATAACGGCCATTTTTGGCCCCCCACCCCATAAACCCCTCTACCCCCTTAATATTTATTTTAACCCCTAAGTTAATATATTTACACTTTAACCCTATTTCTCAACTATAAATACCTCATTTTTTCCTCTTCATTTTTCTCACAAATCTTCCTACAATCTCTCCAATCTCTCAATTTATCTCTCTACAATTTTATATTGCCTACTAAATATTATATTTTTTTGCAAATTTATATCAAAGTTAAAAAATTGGGAGTGAAGTTGACAACTAGCTTGAGGATCATTCATCGAGCAAAGTTTCAATTTTCAACATCGATTACACGTCGACGTTATGTCGGCGTTTGGTACCTTCGTTACTTCTTTAAATCATTATTGTTATTTAATTTTAATTATCACACTAAATTTTATTTACTTTAATTATTTATTTTCATAATTATAATGGAACGATTTGGACGTATGATTAAGGGTAAGGGTAAGAGTAAGGGTAAGAGTGCTTCTTCTAGTATGGGTAACAAGGGTAAGGGTATTTCTTCTAGTAATCTTATTCCTAGTCCCGATGATTTCAATGATTTCACTCATATAGATGAAATTACTTTTTTTAATGATATACAATTAGATGATGAGGTAGATGAACCAAACTATAATTTAGACGATAATCTAGATGACACACCCACTAGTGCACCTCAACCTCAGGCTCAGACTAAGTCTCAGCCTCAAACTGAAACTGAAATGCCTCTTATTCCTCCTAATATGAGTCGATGCCCCACACAACGAAAATTAAAATAAGTTGCATGAGATTTTTTTGATAGGGACCAAGAGAATCAACTAGCTAGATGTAAAATTTATAATAATGTTTATAAATTAAAATTTGAAAAAGGTCAAGGTGGAACGAGAGGTTTATTGAGACATGTACAAGGCGAGGACACATCTAGGTGGAATCATTACCAGGCTAAAAAATTGGGTGTGCCAATACCATCTGAGTCGGGACAAGATTCACATAGTGTCCCCGACTAAGTACAAGATCAAATTAACCCGACGATGGGGGGGATTTTTGGTCCTAAATATGATAAAATAAAGATAGGAAAAATATGGCAAAATTAGTTGCGGTGGAGGGTTTGCCTTTTTTATTTCCTTCCTCTCCTAGTTTTATTCATTACATTCGAGAAACATATAATCCTGCTTTTAATGGTTTTCCTAGATCAACTGTTAGAAGGGATGTTTTTTAAATTTTCAAGTGAATATCAATAATATTTACGTTATGCATTGTATCATTTTAATGGTAAAATGACTATCACTTCTGACATAGGCCGTAGTACTAACTGTAATGATTATTTAACGGTAACATGTCATTGGATAGATCAAAATTGGTCTATGCAAAAATGTATTTTAGCATATAGATATATTAATGATAGGCATACTGAAAGTTTTATTGCACAAAATATTAATGAAATTTGTGATTATTATGGAATAATTTATAAAATTATGACTATTATATTAGATAATGCTACTTCTAATGATTATGCTATAAGACTTTTAAAAGTTCGATTAACTTCATGTTTTCCTGATCATTTTCATATAAGATGTGCGTGCCATATTTATAACTTAGTTGATGACGATGTCACACATCGTATTGGGTCAGGGTGGATGAAATGGAGACTCGTATTTAAAGTATTTTGCGATAAAAATGTGCCACCAAAACTTAAATGCAAGTTCTATAGGGTGGTGGTTAGACCGATCATGTTGTATGGGGTGGAGTGTTGGCCGGTCAAGACTTTGCACACCCAAAAGATGAAAGTTGCGGAGATGAGGATGCTAAGATGGATGTATGGGAATACAAGGAGGGATAGAATTAGAAATGATGATATCAGGGACAGAGTGAGAGTGACCTCGGTGGAGGATAAGATGCGAGAAGCTAGGTTGAGATGTTTCAGACATGTGCAGATGAGAGACATAAATGCCCTAGTGCGGAGGTGTTAAAGGTTGGCTATGGACGGGTACAGAAGGGGTAGAGGTAGACCGAGGAAGTATTATGGAGAGATGATTAGACGGGATATTACGCAGGTGCAACTCACTGAGGACATGACCTTAGATAAGGGGTTATGGAGGACATGTATTAGGGTAGAAGGATAGTAGGTAGTCCAGCGTAGTCCTACCTACGCTTACAAACTAGTAGTTGTAGTATTATTATTGTAGGCTCGCTTAGCCTATCATATTGCTTTATAGTCCCTTGTCGTTTGATTTATGTTGCTATGTGTATTTTGTTGTCTTATTTACTTGCATTAGCTATTGCTTATTTTTGCTTCTTTTTCAAAATGCGCTGTCATGACTTACGCACTTTGTGTGTCTTATTTTGCTTGGGCTTATGCTTTTTCTTGAGCCAAGGGTCTCTCGGAAACAACTGCTCTACCTACCAAGGTAGAGGTAAGGTCTGTGTACACTCTACCCTCCCCAGACCCCACATTGTGGGATTTCACCGGGTATGTTGTTGTTGTTGTTGTTGTTGTAGTTGTAAAGGATGTCCTAAAACTTTTTGAAAGCATTCTTGATAAAATGCAATTTGCTATAAATTTTATTTTTAAAGGTAATAAAATACAAAGACGCAAAGAGTATAAAAAAAACTTGTAATGATTGTGGATTACCTTATAGAAAAATTTCAGAAGAAGTTTCGACTAGGTGGAATTCTCTGTATGAGCATCTACTTGTTGCTTACGATTATAGACAACCTATAACTTTATTATTTAAGTCCCATAATAAAAATCCAAAGGATATCCTTGAAGATAATGATTGAGAATTTTTTTTTCAAAGTTAATGGATTTCTAGAGAAATTGTTTCAAGCCACTAAAGAATTTTTCGGTATTTATTATCCTACTATTTCAAATATGTTATTTTATACAGCTCTAATATTTTTGCTACTTAATGAATATATGAAAAACCCACCTTACGCTCCATCTATTAAAAAAAATGTTTATAAAAGTTTAAAAATACTTTTTCCTATTCCCACTATTTATATTATTGGTGTTGTATTAAATTCGACTATTAAAGTAGACGGTTGTAAAACACTAGTAGAAACGATTTATGATTGTATAGAAGTACTTCCAACAGACTCAACTGAAGAACCAACTCACAAACCAATTAAAGAAGAAGTTACGTCTAGCATACACACTGAATGCAACCAAGTATATATATATATATTACCAACAACAAAGTGTAAATAATTAACCGGCTTCTGTACCATCTTCTACTACTTCACTGCAACCTTATTAAAACATGTGGTTTCTTCTGCTAGTATTCAAGGCCTTCTAAATAAAATGTTTAGTGGTTCAATTTCTTCACAAGTTAGTGAATTTGATGTTTATATTTTGCAGGGTATTGTACCGTACGAATTAATTGTCAATGATGAAGGACGTGAAGACTTGCTGAAATACTGAAGGCAGAATGAAAATACATTTCCGACACTAGCAAAGATGACCCGAGATGTGTTGAACATTCAAGCGTCATCAACAGCGTTTGAAAGCATTTTTTCTGCTGGAAGATTTCAAATAGGAGAGCACATACATTCATTGGTGGGAGACACATTAGAGATTGCAGTTCTATTCGGAGATTGGATTCGAGCGGAGAGTAAAGGTGCGGTCAACCGGAGATCAACGAAGAAGAAGACTACAAATACAATGAAATCTTGTCCGAGGGAACAGGAAGTGATGTCGAACAATTTGACCAACAAATTCCAATTCGAACCAAAGATCCTCAAGACATTGTGAGAAAATTAGAAAAAATATGGTTAATTATATAATTTTTTTAATTACAATTTTACTATGTGATTTGCAACTTTTGAATAACAGCACAAAGTTGCAATTTTGAAATTGTATTACAAAAAAATTATATTTCTATTAAATAATATTAGAGGCACAAAAACAGCATTGAGATATTTTTATTACACTATCTTGTTCAATTATTGAAGTGTTTATATATATTATTTTTAAAAATTAATTGGCAAAAAAACCTCAAAATCCCGACCCGACCCATCCCGTCCCGTCCCGTCTCCCCAAATCCCCGCCCCTCTTCCGGCGGGATGTGGGACGGGATAGGACCTCTTCTCGTACCACCTATCCCGGCCCGCTAATCCCGCTGGAGCCCGCATCCCGACCCTTCCCATCCCGCCGAGACCCTCCCGCCCTGTTGGACATCCCTAATCCAAACACATTGAAACAGTCGGAGTAATATTATTACAAGTAAATAGGATCGAGTAGAGCGGAAATCATGGACAAATTTTTTGACTAGTCAACCCCTGATTTTCTTGGGCCCAAAACACAAGTTGTATTCCATTAAAAACGCCAATCTCTAGAATCAATAAAAAGGTAATATTCAAAATAAAAAGTCATTACACAGCACATCTTATTCCTCATTCTCTGGCAGTTTGGCATCCCACCCTGTCCAAAATTTCTCATCTTCCCGTACCTATCTCAAAAACTTCTTGAATTTCAAGAACTCCCTTCTCTTCTTCTTGCCTAACAAAAACCCATCATGGGTGATTACAGATCAAAATCTTATGGTGGTGGTAGGATGCAGATGGAAAAATATAATTATGAACCTAAATTTTCTTCTAATGATTTCAGGTCTTATAGTACTTCATATGCATCTACTGTTGGTGCACCACCTCTCCCACCTCCACCCCAGATGAATAAAGGGAAGAGCACTAGTGGCTCAACTTCAAAGTCTTGGAGCTTTAATGACCCTGAGTTCCAAAGGAAGAGGAGGGTTACTAGTTATAAAGTTTACTCTGTTGAAGGAAAGGTTAAAGGGTCTTTAAGGAGGAGTTTAAGATGGTTTAAAGACAAGTATACACAGGTTCTCTATGGATGGAGGTGATTCTTGAAAGTTGTTCAACTTTTTATATCTTTTCACGTGTTTTTGTGCTTTTTATAGTTGTTTTAATTGATCATAATGTTATATTTTGTTGTCAAGAGGGCAATTATAGATGTGGATTTTCTTGTTGTGAATGAATTACATTATTGGGTTTCTTTTGACTAATTAATTGATTATGAATTTCAATACTTTGGATTGTTAATGATGGATACTTTATCATCACTCAGTAGTCATTATGTCTTGGAAATGGATTTTATGTTAAATTTGTGTTCAGGGAGAGTTTTGAGGATTATATTTATGAATTATACTTCTAGAGGCCAGCAAAATTGGGGATACTTTCTATTATATATATTGTCGTATTTATTCTTAAATACCAGTTCAGTGCCTAATGATGCCTGTGGCTTGCCTTTCTCCTGATAAAGTTGAAGTCTTTATATGCCATCTAACATATATCTACTGACAACGTAAATAGTTTTTATAAGTTTGTAATTTAACCTGTTATACCTGGTTGTTTGTCTTATTTTCCGGTGTAAAGTTACCTATATACATTTTTTATGTGCGTGATGCTGTAAATTCTTTTTACACTGTATCAGAGCTGCTTGAGAACTGCCATTCTCTGAATGAGCCTTCTGTACTTTCCAATCTGTTAACCAACTATCCTTGCTTGTGGTTCTCTGAGGTGTGTTGGAGATACATATTCTATTGGCAAAATACATTGAAAGATACTTAAACTTGGCTCCAACTGTTATTTTGACACTTAAATGGGATACACTTGTGTTAAGTTGAGGTGTTTGATGATCAGTTGGTAAATTTAAGTGTCAAACTGACGGTTGGGGTCAAGTTTGAGTGTCTGTTTATGTATTTTGTCAATTAATGTTTGTTTTGTTATCTGTTATGCAAATCATAATCTGTTTCATTGCCTTGCTTCATTTTTCTTGTTGCTATTTTAATCTTTTTATAAGTGGATTTCTTGGAATTTACCTCTTCTATTAGTCTTCCCTTGTCACTGTTCTGTCGTTTTTTCTGGTTTGTTCATGAAACTATTTCTGGAATTTTATCTCACATTTATATCCAAACTGATAAAAAAAACCCTTTGCTAAATATGCTGAAATGTCTGCATCTCAAAAGATGTCTTAAGTCTTCATCATCTTAAGACAATAATGTTGGTACTCTATTGTACTTTATAAAGCAGTACGAGAAGTAAATAACTATTACAAGTGTTCGAAAGGATAAATAAATGGTCAATCTTCAAAACTGCCGCAAGCTTGTTGTGTCTTGAATGTTGATACCCTTGCAAGGCCAATGTTGAGAACTGTCGCAAGCTTGTTGTGTCTTGAATCTTGATATCCTGAAATCAAGAAACAACTAAATCTGGATGGTTACAATGTTGTGTGTTGAGTCGAGGGATTGCCCTCTGTCCTTAAGACAAGATTGCCCCGTATATATGCTTTTACGTTAGCGGGCAATAGTCTCCCAAAATAAAACAACACTTTAATCTCAACGCTACAAAACCAATAGGTTGAGCCTGCCGAATAAAACAAATATGAATCAACTTGCTGAAGAAATGGAAAAGGAAGGAAGAGTTTCTATCTTCTCTTCTGTTTTGTCTCTGTGTATATAGTGTGTCTCTGTTGTGTATATCTTGTGTATATGAGGGTCTTTGCTCACTGTTTTGCACTGATTTTCGCCACTGATTTGCACTGATTTTGGCCACTGTTTTGTATTGATTTTGGCCACTGTTTGTGCTCTTTTGTGATTGAAATGTGCTGCTATTTTTGTGCGCATTCTCTCCCGTTATTGAGCCAAAAGAGGCACCAATATATAGCAAGGAGGAGGGGCTGAACAGCTGCCCAAAACATGGCTGTTAATGGCCATTATGAGGGCATTAAACAGCCAAGTAATGGTTGTTTATGGCCATTGAAGGAGGCTGCTCAACTGCCCAAGTAATGAGCTGTTAATGGAGGAGTTAATCACCCAAGTAATGGCTGGTTAATGCTCCAAAACGCAGTCCAACGGTAGGCAGAAAGTTTTCTGCCTTCCGTCACCCCAAAATCAACTTTTCAGAAACTCTGGGGACCAAACTGTAAATATTAAGCAATTTGGGGTCCAAAAAGATAATATCAGAAAGTCCCCACAGCCCACGACCCGTGACCGGACGGGACGGGCGCGCGGCGGCGGCGCGTGTGTGGGCTTATCTTTGAACCCAAGCACATCTAGGTCCTCCCTCCTTTAAACACATGGAATACCCCTTGGGGTCCCAAACCCTTTACCACATTAGAGACTTATATAGAGAGCAATTATTCCTATTCCCACCGATGTGGTAGATTTGTCCCACACCATATTTTCATGCCTCAAACACCTTACTTCGTGGACCAATATCTCTTTCATTTCTCAACGAAATTTGACGATTCTTGGCCCTACGGTCATCTACTCACTTCGTAGATCATGCATGTGCATTATTGGATTAACTCTGAAAAACGATTACTTATACAGATTACCATCTATGTTCTAACCTCTAGGGGTATATAGGTGAAGAAAAGATCCGCCGATCACCCAGATCAGAAATTGGTATCAGAGCTTGTAATAAGAACAAGTCTTAGACAATGAAAAAACATCAATCGTTTCGACAAGTCAGAATATTGAATAAGATTTTATGGCAACAGAAAAGATCAAAACAGTTACTGATTAAAACTAGAAATCAGCAGAGAATGATAATTGATTTAAAAGAAAATTGGTTAAACAAATTTAGAAACTTTGAAATCAAATTATCAGAAAAAGATAAACAAATAAGCCTAGAAGAAATTTTGGCTAACATAAACGGACAAAATTATGCTTATGAAAGATTAATAGAACTAGATATAAAAATAAATGCATTAGATTTAATGATAACAGAAATAAAATCAGATTTAAGAATGGAAATAGAACACTATGGATGAAAATAGATTAATACAATTACACGAAAAAAGATTACAGTTAGACAGAATAACTGAAAGACCACTTACTTACAATAGAGATATAAATCAACACATTGTAAGCTGCAGAATAGCTATAGAAATAATAAAAGAATAGGATAAATAACTACGAGAAAATTATCAAACAATTAATAAACAGGAAGAAAAGATAACATTCTTGAGAAATTTATCAGCACTAAGAGAAGAAAGATTAAGGCAAAAAGACGAAGAAATCGATAAAATAAAAGAACAGAAATTAGGAGAGCAGATAAAAAATGAAAATGAGATTAAAGATTTAAAAGAAATCATAAAAAAATAATATAAATACATAGATTTACTAAAATATGGAAAAAGAAAAAAAAATACAAACAGATAAAAAAGAAGTATAATAACAAATGAAAACTTATGAAGGAGGAACAACTCAAACACTAAGTTTTAAACCCGATACATATCAGAAGATTCAAGATGAAAAAGAAGAAGTATCCGTAAAGAAGATATTTAAAACAAAATGGTTTGAAAGGAATAAGGAAATAAGATACATAGCACATAAACATGAAAATATAATTGATACTACTAGTACAAATGGCAGAACAAAGATTAATTTAATAAGTGATGAAGTAATAAAAAGAGAACTAGCTAAATTATCGACTAAAGAAGCAACGAAATATAGAAATATTTACTTTGGAGGAGTAGAATTTACAATAAAAGCATATTTTCAAAAGAATATTGATACACCTATACAAATCTACATATTAGATGACAGAATATTAGGAAATTTGCAAGATGCATTAATATCTGTAATAAAAGGAAATTTAATATATCAAAAATTAAAATTTACAATACAGCCAGACTTTAGCGTATCGTTAAAAGATGAACATAAAGATTTAGCTTTAACACTATAGTATAAATTAGATGAAATAAATATTCCACCAGGAAGTAAAGTAATGAGTATAGAAACGAAAATGATATACGCCTTAACTGAAAATCACCATGTAAAGAAACAACATGAAATGAATATTATAGTACCAAAAATGTATAAGGAAATACTTGAGCAAATTGAGCAAAAGGAAAACTCTAAGATAACAATACCAGAAGAAATATTCATGGATTTTAAAACCAGAACACTAACACCTTCAAAAAGATTAATACCAAGAATAGAAGGATCTAGACTAAATATAACTAGAGAATCGCTAATAACACAACATAATAGTTTACCAAGTATACAACCCAGGACAATAGATTTAATAAATATAGACTGCAACAGATTAAAAATCAAAGTTATAATATTTAAAAATATGATAACCATAGATGGAATAGCAGAAATAAATACAGGAGCAATTAAAAGTTTTATACACATAAGCAAGATAAATGAAAATGAGTGTAATATAATAGAACCGCAAACTTATAATTACCCTGAAAATGAAAGAGAAATAATAATTACTAAAAGTATAAATTTAAGATTCAAAATTCAAGATTTAGAATATAAGATAAATATAGGAGTAATAGAATATGATAGCTTAAATGAATTATTATTAGGAAGTGATTTTTTTGACTATGATAAACTACAAGATAAACAATAACGGAATAGAAATAAATGATCAAGGTAAAACCAGATTCATAAATAAAATATGAACGTACAACTAAAAATAATAAAGAAAAAACAAAAACTAAAGACTATAAAGATGGCCTTATCAAGAGAAATATATTCCCAATTAAAATACTTAGAATACAGCGATAAAGAAATGAAATTAGAAAATGATATAGAACAACTAGAAAAACAATGCGATAAGTTTGATAAAATATGGATAAATATGGGTAACGGATGAAAAAAACGAATAAATAATCCTAACTAACGATAAGATAAATCCCAACGATAAGATAGATGAGTTATGGGAAGAAATAATATTAAAAGAAAAAATGAAAAGCGTCCTACTACAAATGGATGAAATAAAGGAAAATCAGGCTAAAACGCAACAAATGATAAGAGAAGAATTGACTAACTTATGGAATGTATCAGAAATACCAACGTTTAAATTAATATTAGAAAAACTAAATATGTTATTAGAAGAAAAAAGTAAAGGAAAACAAGTAGAAACTAGTAATGAAGCAAGTACGAGTAACGATAATACAATAACTAAAACGAATACTCATAAACGAGAAATAGTACCAATAGATGCTTGGAGAAGGAGTAAAATACCAGTAATGGTAGACATAAGTAAGATAAAACCTAGATTATCAAAAGATGTAACAGAAACTCTAGACAGACTAGTGATATTAAATAAAGAAGGAAAATTCTAATGGAACCTAGTGCGATCACATTTTTAAGAACTCATGGTAAAGATATTATAGAAAAAGAAAGACATAAATACGAACCTATGCGATCAAAGTCAGTAAAAGAAGAGACACCAAAAAAGGAAATAATACCCGAAAAAGACGTAGAGAAAACAACCTACGAATACCTAAATTTAAGATTAGATAAACAGGAACAACAGATCAGTGAATTAAAAACAGAAAATTTAAAGTTAAAATCAAATGATAATGCAGAATGGTATGACAAGTATAAAAAATATAAAATAAAGCATAAGGATACAAAAACCCTACTTAAAGAAACCAGAGTAGAATTAAAAGAAACAAAGGAAGAATTAAAGGATGTTAAACAAGAGTTACTGGAACTCAGAGAAGAAATACAAATCCTAACAGAACAGTTAAAAAGATTAAAAGGAAAAATAAAAGTATGAAAGATTAGATTAAGTGATGAAACTACCTCAGATAGTAATACAGAGGAAGACAATACAGAACAAACTAATAAAGAATTACAAGTAGTAGAATTCATAAAGGAAGAAAATTCTGAAGACACAGAAATTGTAAAAGAAAATAACCAAATAATAGAAGCTTTGCAAAATATGAAAAGAGTAAACGCGATAATAGAAGATGAACCAGATAGCGATATAGAAGATGAATACAATGAACAGATAGAAACCGAGATTGAATCAGAAAATATAATTAATGAAGATGCAGATGATTATTCCGAAGAAGAATTAGTAGACCCTAATCTAGAAGTAATAACAAGAAGAAGAACTAGATTACCAGATCATATACCCATTGGACAACAAGCTGAATTTAAAGAATTTGTAGGATCAATGACCCAAGGAGTAAACTATAATGGATACTTTTTAGATTTAGATAATGTTTACGATGAACAAGAAGTAGAAAGAAGAATAACATACTGGAATTTAGGAATGTATATAGCATTAATGAATAGTATACAAACAGAAAATCTAGATTATATGTATGATCTAATATCTAAAACACTAATTGAAAAAGCAGCATACTGGATAGAATCAATAGCATATCAACTAAGAAGAGAAGTATTAAGTCATGCAACTGATTGGAAATCTATGTTAATGATATTTGATTTACTGTTAAAAATAGAATTCTTAGGTGAAAAATGGTTAGTAGCTAGGGAAAATGTACTAGCAGAAAGAAAAACTGAAATAATAATGAACTCAATAATATGAAATGTTGTAAGATAAAAACAATTACCAGAATATACGATTAGCTTTAGTAAATTCTTTTACGAAGCAAGATTCTTACCTGAAGAAGGAATAATTTACCAACAACTATACTATGACCATTTACCAGTATCATATAATATTGAAATATCAAAAGAATATATTTAACTAGAACCAAAAGAAAATACTCTAGGAGAAAGAATAAGAGTACTTAGAGCATATCTAATGAGAAAATGCGAAGAATACAGATTACAGCAAAAGATTAAAAAAGATAAGAAAATAGGATTAAAAGAAATATGTGGATTTACTGAAAGAAGATTAGTATTTGGATGCGATGATAATAGAATAGAAAAGAAGTATAGAAAACATAGAAGACACAGAAGATATGAAGAGAAAAATGAAAGGAATCACAAATATAAAAGACATAAGAAATATAAGAAAAAATCTTATTATAAATCCTACAAGAAAAAGAGATTTAGGAGATATAGGAATAATCCAGATACAAGGAATAAATTTAGATACAAAAGAAAATTTTGGAAAAGAAGAAATGTAAACCCTATAGAAGCAGAAAAGACTAAAGAAGAAAAAAATTAAAGAATGTAAATGCTGGAATTGTAATGAAAAAGGACACTATGCTAATAAGTGCCCAAAGTTAAAGAAAAAAGGAGTAAAATATATAAATACGGAACAATTTATAAAGAGCTTACAACAAATTAAAGTAGATAATAATAAATGGTATGATTACGAAGACTTTTATGTTAGCGAAACAAAAGAAGAATCAGAAGCAGAAAAAATGAGTTATATTAACCAACAATCAAATAGTGAAGACGATAGTTCTGAATAAAATGAATACATTGGAAAAAGAAAAAAGAAAACTAATAGAAGAAAGAAATTACTGGATACAATACGAGGAATATACTCGACATAAACTGATTATGACTTCAGCAGTTAATGAAACAGGAAGTATGTATTACAATGATCGATATAATAAGATTACAAATAGACTTGGAAAGATAAGAGAAGAAATAAACAAAATACATTGGAAACAAAGAGAGATAGCAAGACTAATAGAAGAAGCTATAAGAAATCAGACTGATCGATTAGAAATTGAAGAATACGAACAAGATGTAGAACTCAATAGAAGATTGGATGAACCTGACTAAATGATAGCAATTAATATAGAAGCCCATATAGAATATAAACCGAATAAAATGATAAAGCAAAAAATATTCATTGATAGTGGAGCAGACATATGCTTAGCTAGAAAAGATGTATTAGAATCACATAGATGGAAAAGATCTAGAATACATAGAGCTAAGGTATCAGGATTTAATGAACAATCAAAAGAGTTAGATATAATAGCAGAAAATATGAGAATTATACTAGGAAAAACTATTTTCAGATTACCTATAGTATATCAACTAGATAATATGAAATAATAGGTTTTATTAGGAAATAACTTCCTAGATTATTTCAAAACACAGGTTATAAATAAGAATACTTTTAGCCTACAATCACCATGTGATAAGTGAATAATATTAAAAAGAATACTACCAGTGAATACGTTAAGATTATGTACAATAAAAACAGATAGAAGTAATAACTTAGAACTATTAAAAGAAAAATATCTTAACAGATTAAAGACTAATTTTGGAGAAAATCCTATGCAGCTATGGGAAAAAGAGAAAATATACGGAGAAATAAAATTGACAGGTCCAAGTGATTTAGTCAGAACAAAACCAATAAGATATAGCCCAACCGATCAACAAGAATTTGAAATCCAGATTAAAGAATTACTAGAAATGAAGGTGATAAGGGAAAGTAAAAGCCCACATAGTAGCCCAACATTTTTAGTGAGAAAGCATAACGAACTAAAACGAGGAAAGGCTAGAATGGTAATTGATTACAGAGAATTGAATAAAAAGACTATTTTTGATGGATACTTTCTACCCTATAAAAGAAACCTTATCAACAGATTAGGAAACACAAAATGGTTTAGTAAATTCGATTGTAAAAGCGGATTTTGGCAGATTAAGTTGACTAATGAGTCTAAAGCTTTAACAACATTCAGTGCCCCTCAAGGACACTATGAATGGAATGTATTAATTCTTCTTCTGTTTCGCTAACATAAAAGTCTTCGTAATCATACCATTTATTATTATCTACTTTAATTTGTTGTAAGCTCTTTATAAATTGTTCCGTATTTATATATTTTACTCTTTTTTTCTTTAACTTTGGGCACTTATTAGCATAGTGTCCTTTTTCATTACAATTCCAGCATTTACATTCTTTAATTTTTTCTTCTTTAGTCTTTTCTGCTTCTATAGGGTTTACATTTCTTCTTTTCCAAAATTTTCTTTTGTATCTAAATTTATTCCTTGTCTCTGGATTATTCCTATATCTCCTAAATCTCTTTTTCTTGTAGGATTTATAATAAGATTTTTTCTTATATTTCTTATGTCTTTTATATTTGTGATTCCTTTCATTTTTCTCTTCATATCTTCTGTGCCTTCTATGTTTTCTATACTTCTTTTCTTTTCTATTATCATCGCATCCAAATATTAATCTTCTTTCAGTAAATCCACATATTTCTTTTAATCCTATTTTCTTATCTTTTTTAATCTTTTGCTGTAATCTGTATTCTTCGCATTTTCTCATTAGATATGCTCTAAGTACTCTTATTCTTTCTCCTAGAGTATTTTCTTTTGGTTCTAGTTAAATATATTCTTTTGATATTTCAATATTATATGATACTGGTAAATGGTCATAGTATAGTTGTTGGTAAATTATTCCTTCTTCAGGTAAGAATCTTGCTTCGTAAAAGAATTTACTAAAGCTAATCGTATATTCTGGTAATTGTTTTTATCTTACAACATTTCATATTATTCAGGTTCATTATTATTTCAGTTTTTCTTTCTGCTAGTACATTTTCCCTAGCTACTAACCATTTTTCACCTAAGAATTCTATTTTTAACAGTAAATCAAATATCATTAACATAGATTTCCAATCAGTTGCATGACTTAATACTTCTCTTCTTAGTTGATATGCTATTGATTCTATCCAGTATGCTGCTTTTTCAATTAGTGTTTTAGATATTAGATCATACATATAATCTAGATTTTCTGTTTGTATACTATTCATTAATGCTATATACATTCCTAAATTCCAGTATGTTATTCTTCTTTCTACTTCTTGTTCATCGTAAACATTATCTAAATCTAAAAAGTATCCATTATAGTTTACTCCTTGGGTCATTGATCCTACAAATTCTTTAAATTCAGCTTGTTGTCCAATGGGTATATGATCTGGTAATCTAGTTCTTCTTCTTGTTATTACTTCTAGATTAGGGTCTACTAATTCTTCTTGAATAATCATCTGCATCTTCATTAATTATATTTTCCGATTCAATCTCGGTTTCTATCTGCTCATTGTATTCATCTTCTATATCGCTATCTGGTTCATCTTCTATTATCGCGTTTACTCTTTTCATATTTTGCAAAGCTTCTATTATTTGGTTATTTTCTTTACAATTTCTGTGTCTTGAAATTTTCTTCCTTTATGAATTCTACTACTTGTAATTCTTTATTAGTTTGTTCTGTATTGTCTTCCTCTCAGATACTATCCTGAGGTAGTTTCATCACTTAATCTAATCTTTCATACTTTTATTTTTCCTTTTAATCTTTTTAACTGTTCTGTTAGGATTTGTATTTCTTCTCTGAGTTCCAGTAACTCTTGTTTAACATCCTTTAATTCTTCCTTTGTTTCTTTTAATTCTACTCTGGTTTCTTTAAGTAGGGTTTTTGTATCCTTATGCTTTATTTTATATTTTTTATACTTGTCATACCATTCTGCATTATCATTTGATTTTAACTTTAAATTTTCTGTTTTTAATTCACTGATCTGTTGTTCCTGTTTATCTAATCTTAAATTTAGGTATTCGTAGGTTGTTTTCTAAGTCTTTTTCGGGTATTTTTTCCTTTTTTGGTGTGTCTTCTTTTACTGTCTTTGATCGCATAGGTTCGTATTTATGTCTTTCTTTTTCTATACTATCTTTACCATGAGTTCTTAAAAATGTGATCGCACTAGGTTCCATTAGAATTTTCCTTCTTTATTTAATATCACTAGTCTGTCTAGAGTTTCTGTTACATCTTTTGATAATCTAGGTTTTATCTTACTTATGTCTACCATTACCGGTATTTTACTCCTTCTCCAAGCATCTATTGGTACTATTTCTCGCTTATGAGTATTCGCTTTAGTTATTGTATTATCGTTACTGCACTTGCTTCATTACTAGTTTCTACTTGTTTTCCTTTACTTTTTCTTCTAATAACATATTTAGTTTTTCTAATATTAATTTAAACGTTGGTATTTCGATACATTCCATAAGTTAGTCAATTCTTCTCTTATCATTTGTTATGCTTAGCCTGATTTTCCTTTATTTCATCCATTTGTAGTAGGACGCTTTTCATTTTTTCTTTTAATATTATTTCTTCCCATAACTCATCTATCTTATCGTTGGGATTTATCTTATCGTTAGTTAGGATTATTTATTCGTTTTTTTCATCCGTTACCCATATTTATTCATATTTTATCAAACTTATCGCATTGTTTTTCTAGTTGTTCTATATCATTTTCTAATTTCATTTCTTTATCGCTGTATTCTAAGTATTTTAATTGGGAATATATTTCTCTTGATAAGGCCATCTTTATAGTCTTTAGTTTTTGTTTTTTCTTTATTATTTTTAGTTGTACGTTCATATTTTATTTATGAATCTGGTTTTACCTTGATCATTTATTTCTATTCCGTTATTGTTTATCTTGTAGTTTATCATAGTCAAAAAAATCACTTCTAATAATAATTCATTTAAGCTATCATATTCTATTACTCCTATATTTATCTTATATTCTAAATCTTGAATTTTGAATCTTAAATTTATACTTTTAGTAATTATTATTTCTCTTTCATTTTCAGGGTAATTATAAGTTTGCGGTTCTATTATATTACACTCATTTTCATTTATCTTGCTTATGTGTATAAAACTTTTAATTGCTCCTGTATTTATTTCTGCTATTCCATCTATGGTTATCATATTTTTAAATATTATAACTTTGATTTTTAATCTGTTGCAGTCTATATTTATTAAATCTATTGTCCTGGGTTGTATACTTGGTAAACTATTCTGTTGTGTTATTAGCGATTCTCTAGTTATATTTAGTCTAGATCCTTCTATTCTTGGTATTAATCTTTTTGAAGGTGTTAGTGTTCTGGTTTTAAAATCCATGAATATTTCTTCTGGTATTGTTATCAATATCCAAACAAACATCATAACAATAGAGCAGTCATACTTATCCAATTAATAATTAGAAACATATAGTTCAAACACATACCTCTATTCAGATTTTCAGATCACCTGAGTAGCTCAACCCACCTATGGCGCTGCCTCCCTAACGTCTCCTGACTTCATGGGATCAATGGCCTGAGCTCCAACATGCGGAACACTAGTGTTTAATTCATCAAAGATGGGTGGACGCATCTCTCCGCCAAAGGCAAATTTCCAACAAATAAATCCAACACGAAATGGGGGTTAACTGACTTGTCTACAAGGGAATATATTGTAGAATAGTTTTGGCTACCATATGCTGAATGTTTGTATCGTATCTAGATCCATTCTCATTTTACAAATCAAATATTGGGTATCATGAAACTTTTAATTGGTGATTCATTGCCACATCCAACTGTGAATATCTTTGGCACTAATTTTAGCCAGAGTATCTCTAGATGTAAAGCAGTAATTACATCTTATCTGCTGGGGTGCCTTTCTCCAATTTAGAAATCAAATTCTTCCAAATCCTAAAGCGGAAATGGTTGTCCCAAATTCGCGGACTTCTACTTTGCTTTGTTGCAGACATGTTGATATACTCATCCGTTTAACTTGTCTTTGTAATGCTTTCGATGTTTGATTTGCACAAATGGTTAATTCTGCGGCCTTGTTAGAATTCCAAAGTAGTTACATGGTCTATAAGTTTAACATTTAAAATTAATAAACTAGGCTAATTTTTTTTAAAGAAGTGGTCAACTGTCAAATACAAAGCTACAGAATGGCCACCTGGTGTAAATATCACTGCTTTGCTACTACTGGTTGGTCTTCCCTTGTGGAACTCCATTTTAAGTTCTCTTTAACATTAACTAGTACACGTGTCCACGCGATGCACGGGTTGTTTCAAAGAAAAAAAAGAGGGAGAGATAATAGAAACAAATGTATATGAACCATATGTGACATATTATAGATGTTATATTCTTATTTTTTCAGATCAATCTTATTACTCCGGTCTCAAAAAGATAGTATTACTTTCCTTATTAGATTGTCTCAAAAAGATTGACACATTTATATATTTAGAGACAAATTAACTTTATGAGATAATTTATAGCCTTAAATATCTAAGACTTGTTTTGGATTACACATTTCAGAAGTCTTCTTTTATTTTTTAAACTCCGTATCAAGTCAAATTAAGAGAATATTTTTGGGATGAAGGGAGTACATGCTAACATTTTCCTATGATATATATAGCTGCTATTGCTTCATTAGTAACCCTTTGTTTTGAGTTAAAAACCTGACAGCAAGAGCAGAAAAAAAATTAACCTAAAAAAGTTACATCTTTTCATCAGTCGAAAAGCCAGCCAACTCATTTAGCTTTTGCTAATATCTCCAGCGGCTTGCCACTTCCTTTTAGAAAAAGTCGTTCAACATACCTGACAACAAAAAGAAAATTGGTCAAATAAATTCAAGAATTTCCTTGAATTTATTTGACCAAAAAAAATACTCTACAAATCCATAAGGACTGAAAATATGCTTCTACATTAGTTGATCAAATAAATTGTCCAACTTACTTGAATTATCATTGTTAGAGTTTTCAAGTACCTCAATTATCAGGAGTTACAATGAATAAGAACCACTTCATTATTGTCTCTTCTCTTGAAGGCTATAGTTTGTTCAGAATCTTGTAACCACATAAATCATTGGTGGCATTTGGAGCCTATCCGATATTAAAGAATAGCTGTGATTGTAACTCAAAACTTTTGAACAAACTAATGTTGGATATATTAAGTGTTTAATAACCATTCATCTTTGACTCAAATATCACTTAATAGTTCACCATTTCATCGATCTAACACTCAAAATTTTGTACCTATAACAAAGCACTGTTCTTCTTTAGTTCTTATCATTTCCCTAGATGTGTTGAAGCAAATCAAATTAAAAATGAAAGGGAAACAAATGGTTTTGTGTACCTTGTAATCCTCGTGTTTCTTGAAGAACATTTTCCATAGGAATGAACGAAAGGAGCAATTCCAGTTCCAATGACAAGCTGAGAGACAAATTCAAATTATAAAAAATGCATAGTCAAACTCAAAGGCAGCAGAAATGTGTTAGATGACAATTATGTAGCTACAAATAAAATTCATCATTATAATGGTGGCATTCGGATCTTCTGGCATGAGCATTTTTTTTTGCCAATGGGTCCAGTAATCTTGACCTCTGCTCCAGGATTCAAGTCACCTGAAACATGAAATATTTGTGGCTACATAAGTAAGCAGGACCAAGAATGCTCTTGTATTATGCACTGGGAAGAGTGGCTTAAATTCAATATGTATAGGAAAACTAAGATAAGAACAGATAAATGTTGCATCATTTAAAGAATTAGGGAGTCGTTGATTCTTACCTAAGAAGTTTGAGCAAACTCCTTTAACTCCTTCCTCTTTGTTATTGGTGTACACAAGCCTTTTGACGCACAGAGAAACCTTTGAGAAAGGAACATGCCAGGCATGCCATGAAGAACCGCACCAAATCAGGACCTATACAAAACAGCCCAAAGCGTGAAAATTTGGTACCCCAACATGTGTTGAATGTTCCACTTGAAGAACATGAGGAGGCATAAGGGAAGCAACTATTTCACATGCGTTGCAAAGTAAATGGTAAAGTGTGCCACATGATTATTAATGGGAAAAGTAATATCAACTTGGCCTCCGTGGAAATGGTGGACAAGTTAAAACTACCCACCCGCAATCATTCTCACCCGTACACTCTTCAATGACTAAACCAAGACGAAGGGCTAAGAATAACAAAACAAACTCTTGTTGACTTTTGGATTGGAATGTATGAAGATAGAATATGGTGTGACATCCTATCTATGGATGCGTGACATATTTTTTTGGGGCAACCATGGCAACTTGACATGAAGGCACAACATGATGAAGAAAGGAATACTTATTCCTTTTGGAAAAATGATAAGAAAATCTGATTAGTGCCGATGTCACCTAGTGAGGTGAAGGGCATGAGAATTCGACGTGCAAACAAGTGTGAAGCCGTGGCCCTACTACTTGATGCACGAAGGGTAGAAGAAGAATCCAAGAAGGGGAGTCCTATGGATTCATTGGCATGCAAGGAAAGAAAGCACATTGCGGAAGTTACATTGGAAGTTGCCGATGTGAAGGAACATCCGAAGAAAGTTGCATCCGATACACTACCAATAAAAGGTGTTGAACATACTCTTGATTTATTTTTAAGAAGTTCATTACCTAATCAACAAAGCTATGGATGCCACCAGGAAGAGGTTGAAGTGTTGCAAGTCCAAGAAAAATAATTGATAGGCGAAGACTATACGCGAAAGAGCCGTAGCCTATGCATAACATCCGTCGTATTTGTGCCCAAGCAAATTGAAGTTTGGAACATGTGTATTGAACGCCGAGAAGTTGATCACCCCACCTTGGAATACGCGATTCCTATGCCAAGATTGAAAAATCTTTTGGGTGAAGTGAATGGAACGAAATTGTTTTCCAAGGAACACTTGAGGGATGGACACTATCACACAAGGACCCGAGGAGGATGTAAAAGGAAGCTAGATTCCAATGCCAAGCATGATTTGTCTGAATGGCTTGTGATGCCATTTGGAGTATGTAACATTCCAAGCTCTCCCGTGAGTTTCATGCGTAAATTGCTACAACCATTTACGGGTTACATAGCGGCCCGAGGGCCTTCACACTACATCCAAAGTAAGAACTAGCCGAGGTTGGTTCAAAAACACAAGTGTTGCCCGAGATCATGTGTTGGTTCCCTCCTATCCTCATATCATTTGAGATTAAGGACTCTTCAGTTCCCCTATTCCGGACCTTGGAGTTGCATGCGATATTGGAGTCGTCGTAATTCAAGGCCAATAATTCATGGTCCCCACTAATGGAAGATTGGGTGATCCACGACGTCCTTATTCTACCTACAACTCAAAATACTATGTGGTACTAAGGAATTGATTTCGGTACATGCTAAGTAGGTAGCACACCTACAAACTCCCATATCGTCCACAATACATGAAGATGACAAGTCCATATTAGTGGCGGATACACTTCTTCGATGGCACCAAATGTTGATCATGCCTAAACAAAGGTCGATGGGATTTGAAGTGTTAAAGGAGTTCCATGAATAAAGAGTTTGTGCCATCTTTTGTCCTAGCAGGAGATTGAATGGTGCACAATGCCATTATGCTATATGTGGCAAGACATTACACCTTATGGGATTCGTGGAACAACACGAACATCATCCTAAGTCAAAACTATTTGGCTTATATTCGGATCCCTATTTGACAAATTTTGAGGAAGGCGCCCACATGATAAAACTTACAAACTTATATAATGGTGGGAATGTTAGATCAACAACAATAGCTTGAAAAATTATTACCACAATTAGGCGATGAGAATTCGAGGAAGAATTCTTTTGAAGAAGGGCAGTATGATGTAGAAATCCCCGTGAGCTCAAGGCTCCAATTTGATCCTGGAGGTGTTAAGCTCGGAGTTCCAAAGAAGGTTGATCATCTGAAGATAATATGCCTCAAATGGCATGAAAAATGGAGTGGAGTTGGAATTGTCACGTTAAGGTCTTAAGATTAAGACATTTTGTTCGGCCTTTGTATGTATGTCTTGGCCGAAGACCATGTTTGTTTTTCTTGTAGCTTGTCTTTATTTTCTAGCCTAACTTTTAGCTTATTTAACTTATAGCTTAACTACATACACCATTAATGAGCCATGTAATAGGAGAGAATAACTAGGTCATGTAATAAGTCGAAAGTCCTCCAAAAAGGGATAAGGCCGTGTTAAAGTCAAGATGGCACGAACAAGAGGTGAGGTGGCCGAGAATACACCATGACAAAGATAAGGGATGATTTAGACGACAATGTGTCAAGAATAAGAAGCTTCCAACAAGGCCATCCAATTACAAGTCAACTTCGGTCTAGGGATATTAGTGGTTGGCCGAGAGTCAACACCTTGGAGCAAGGAATGGAAGCTTCTAAAATGATTCCAAGAAGATGAAGTCTAGAGAATCCAAGTTCATCCCTCTTCTACTCGGTTACCACAATGGAAGTGTGAAGAAGTTTAGGTTTACCCTTGTCTCTAAGAAAGGCCAAACTCTCTCACATTGTGCTCACAATGGCCGAGGAACAACTTGGTCCTCAAGCCAACCCAATCCATTTCCCTTGTTAACATTTCGGCCGAATGGCCTTTTGTTTATGTCCTTTTGTTTTCATTCTAGAATGGTCCATGTATCACTATACATAGGACCCTTAGGATATGTAAATAGGCAGATTTGTTTGATATAAAACTTGAGTGTTTACTCATCTTGCTAAGTCTTTTAATCTGGGATTGTAAGTTCTTAGTTGATCCTCCGTGAGGGTCGCTTGGTTCTCCGGGTGAACCACCTATCTTTATAAGTCTTTGGATCACCCTTGCTTGGTTAGTGTTGAGCCTAGCGGTCAACAAACATCAACCTAGTCCTTGTGAAATTCATCACAACATCCTTGGAGACCACACGAGCAATTAACTCCTCGTGTTATCATCCAAGAACCATATATCGACTGAATTGAGACTTAGTTTGTGTCTCGGGTTGTTTCCAACAATCCGTATACATTCCTTGTTCCAATTACTTGTTTCCCCACTCTAATATATCTTATAACACCTCATTAACATCATCTCAAAAGGACCTCATCCGAAACCAATCGTAACTCCACGGAAACACCAACAAACTTACCAACGTCCCTACCGAGTCCACCCTTCGAACCCTCACTGTCTTAGGTTGTTTCCACAACCTTAGCACCACTAAAATACCAAACCCCGACCACCACCATGATACTAAACTCACCCGTAACAACCACACAAAGCATCTTGACGTGATTCCAACCACACTGTTCGTCCTTTATTGATTAACCAAAACCCTATTTTCCTTGCCTACTTTCGGGTCAACCAGAATCTCACCAACACCCGAACCACTTACCAACTCAAAACCCTTCATACTTACATCAGAGGCAAGCGTTTCCACCCTACGCAACAACTCTATGGCCAATCTAAATGAGGAACTTAGGAGGGTTATGTCATAGTTAGTTGCGGAATATGTGAAAGCCTTGAGAAAGGAACTTGCCAGGCATGCCATGAAGAACCTCACCAAATCAGGACCTATACCAAACAGCCCAAAGCGTGAAAATTTGGTACCCCAATATGTGTTGAATGTTCCACTTGAAGAACATGAGGAGGCACAAGAGAAGCAACTATTTCACATGCGTTGTAAAGTAAATGGTAAAGTGTGCCACATGATTATTAATGGGAAACGTAGTGTCAACTTGGCCTCCGTGGAAATGGTGGACAAGTTAAAACTACCCACCCGCAATCATTCTCACACGTACACTCTTCAATGATAAAACCAAGACGAAGGGCTAAGAATAACAAAACAAACTATTATTGACTTTTGGATTGGAATGTATGAAGATAGGATATGGTGTGACATCCTACCTATGGATGTGTGACATATTTTATTGGGGCAACCATGTCAACTTGACACGAAGGCACAACATGATAAAGAAACGAATACTTATTCCTTTCAGAAAAATGATAAGAAAATCTGATTAGTGTCGATGTCACCTAGTGAGGTGAAGGGCATCAGAATCCGACGTGCAAAGAAGTGTAAAGCCGAGGCCCTACTACTTGATGCATGAAGGGTAGAAGAATAATCCAAGAAGGGGAGTCCTATGGATTCATTGGCATGCAAGGAAAGAAAGCACATTACGGAAGTTACATTGGAAGTTGCCGATGTGAAGGAACATCCGAAGAAAGTTGCATCCGATACACTACCAATAAAAGGTGTTGAACATACTCTTGATTTATTTTTAAGAAGTTCATTACCTAATCAACAAAGCTATGGATGCCACCAGGAAGAGGTTGAAGTGTTGCAAGTCCAAGAAAAATAATTGATAGGCGAAGACTATACGCGAAAGAGCCGTAGCCTATGCATAACATCCGTCGTATTTGTGCCCAAGCAAATTGAAGTTTGGAACATGTGTATTGAACGCCGAGAAGTTGATCACCCCATCTTGGAATACGCGATTCCTATGCCAAGATTGAAAAATCTTTTGGGTGAAGTGAATGGAACAAAATTTTTTTCCGAGGAAGACTTGAGGGATGGACACCATCACACAAGAACCCGAAGAAGAAGTAAAAGGAAGCTAGATTCCAACGCCAAACATGATTTGTCCGAATGGCTTGTGATGCCATTTGGAGTATGCAACATTCCAAGCTCTCCCGTGAGTTTCATGCGTAAATTGCTACAACCATTTACGGGTTACATGACCCTTATCCGAAACCAACCGTAACTCCAGGCAAACATCATCAAACTCACCAACGTCCCTACCGAGTCCACCTATCGGACCCTCATTGTCTCATGTTGTTTCTGCAGCCTTAGCACCACCAAACTACCGAACCCCGACCACCACCCTGAGCCTCAACCCACCCGTAAGCACCACACAAAGCGTCTTGACGCGATTCCAACCACACTTACCCGAAATATCCACCATATACCACACTGCCTAGCCTTACAGATTAACTGAAAACCTCATTTTCCTCACCTACTTTCGGTTCAACCCGAATCTCACCAATACCCGAACCACTTACCAACTCAAAGCCCTCCGTACTTACATTAGAGGCTTTAGGTTAGGTCACCCTAATTTGATTTTTAATTCCTTTGTAACTAGATTAAGGGGAAATCTTATAGTCAACTTTTCTCCACATAAAATTGACGGCACCACAGCCAAGGATAATTTAGACACAAGATGAGGAAATTCGGTGACAACCAAACGGGTCGTTACAGCCGGCCACACCCCCAAGGTTGGGGTATGAGAAACTTGATAAGCAAGTCGTGTCTTAGGGAGTCTACAAAGTCATATCTAGTAGAGTCTTACTTATGGGTGTGTTGTGCACCACACTTATAATCAAGACGCTGTGGGGCATTTAAGATTGGTTACCCTTTTTTGATATTCCAGATCGTGCAATAGAGCTGAGTCATAAGTACTTAATTTCGCCTCGTGCTTATAACAAATCAGTGTGAAGTTTATACTAGATTATGTATGCACCGGAGGCACAAGTATTATATTAGAGCCTTAAGTTATGGATGTCAATTCCACATATATAGGAGGAAGGTTATGAAATCACCAGAAGGTAAGATGCGAGATTCAGATTTAAGTGTGGCAAATGTAAAGAAGGTACGAGATATCTAAGTGCAGAAGGTTGTGAATAGTCCAGACTTCAGATAGGGCCAAAAGCACCACGATACAGTATCTAGAAATGATAGTGGTACCGTTAGTAAAAAATCTTCCAGCTTATGGTTTCCAGGTACTAGGAAGTTTAGTTACGGGAGTAAAGAGAAGTTAGAAGCGGTGTGATGTCTCGCTTAAGATTCTACAACAACATAAGGAAGTCTATGATGCTAGAAAGTTAAGTGAAAGGCTAAGAATAATATGAATAGATAAGTGTAGGACGTAAGCGAAAGTATAGTAGTACGAAAAGGTTTTAGGTGGAGAGAAGTAAGGGTAGGAGAAAGTGAGTGAGGAAGTGACAAGGAGAGGTAAGACATTGGGAGTAAGTCACTCAAAAGAAATTGAGTTGACGGTTTTATAAGTTATAGAGAGGTCGGTACAACTTGAATAAAATCAGAGGAGTTTAATATTATAAGAACTTAGAAGAGGTGGAATGCCGCCCTGATAGCAAAAAAAGTGAGAAAAATGATAAGCAATAAGAGAATATAGTCTACAATTGAAGTAATGGTTCAATGAGAAAGGGTTTCAAGTATCACATGGGATTAGAATACCTCCCATAAGATGAATCATGTTGATATATTAGGAATATCGCTATTGAGACATAATATTGTCCCTAACTTGAATCAAGCAAATAGCTTCAGATGTTCGCCGACTAGACATGAGCCCTAGTGAAAATGAATTACGTAAATGGTTTCAAGTTACCATTAATGGATTATAGATCGTCATTTAAAATGAATCAATAGTAGATAGATAAATATTTCAAAGTATAAAATGAGATTAGAATGTTTCACCTAAGATGGATCGTAACGATATAATGATAGTCGTACGCTCGATGAGTTCCAAGGGATAGGCATCAGCATAAGAATAAGGTCTAAAATGATAGCTTGTTATAGTTTCATGTGTATTCTTAGAATAGTTACTTAGTTAATGGTCTGACGAGTCATGAGAGTAGTACAGTACGCGGGTAAGTCCAACATTTAAAGATGAATGTTCCTAAGGGGGGAGGATGTTACACCCTGTATTTTCACACTGAAATACGTCATAGTAAGTCAATGTGAATCTGAAAGTGTTAATGTCTTTTATAAGGTTATCTATAGTTAGAACAATGTCACGGGAGTTACAGGAGGACTAGAGGTTAAACGAATGAAATAAAATGAGTTTCGTCGAAGTTCAGAATGTTGAACAAGTTATACGGACCGTATGTAATTTTTATCATACTCAAGTGGAACGACGGCGATTGAAAATAATATTTTTGTGTGTGGTTATGGACTAGTGTTATATCACATGATCATATAATGAGTATATGAAGTGTGTTAAATGATTATTATTTAAGTAATTTGAGATCAAGAAATTAAATATGTGGGTAATTTATTAATTGTTGGATTTTAGTGGGAGATTAATAAATTTATGGGTGGATTATGGATAAATATTAGTATTGATATTGTCCACATATGTCATGGGAAAAATGGATATAAGGTTATATATATATACCTGCACACATAATAAAGGGTCAACCTTAGGATGACACATGTAAAGGAGAAAAGTCTCCATTAAGGCACCTATTTCATTTTCATGAGTTTTAACTCTATAGATAGTAGGCTGCAACGTTCCTATATATATATATATATATATATATATATATATATATATATATATATCAATTATTATCTTCATTAAAGATCACACTTTTAGTCAAAGGAAATTTCTTAATGACAACATTTAGAGAAAGTTTCCTTATGAGGAAATGGTTGGCAACAACGTAGGTTGAATTTCTTGGAGCATTACTCCTAATATATTTAGTGCTATAGGGTGTTCCACCCGCTGAATCAAAGCTCTACGAGTTTAGTTTCCAGTGACTCAAATCGCTCATCGATACGACATCAGAGTAAAAAGTTATGAGCATTCTACGATGGACTGTCCGAGCCAAAGGGACCTCGAAATGCGAGTTGTGTGAAGCAATGCTGAACGTATATAAAATGGTGACAGTGAATTCAAGCTCATTTATCAATCCCAAATAGACCTCCTAAGCTCCCAAACTCCCTCTAACAGATTCCCCAACTTCCCAAGAGGGATTACCAAGGTTCTGGATGAATCTTTCTTCGAAGAGATCGTAGTAGACGTGCAAGCTTAGTTCTTTGGAATTGTAATTAAGACGAAGGTTCCTTCGGGTTGAAGTAAGGTGTATAAGATATGGATATCTTTGGTTAAGTTTAATTGGTGAAGGAAGCTATTTCCGCCATTTTCGTCGAATGGTTGACTTAGAGGTATGTAAGACTAACTTCCTTTCGAAGGCATAAATTTCGAACATATATCGATTTCTAAACGAATTGTCAAAGAATTATCTTAACCACATGTTTATTTGTCCTTGTTGGGAGTACTTTTCTGTCTTGATATCGATCCTGTGTAGGTTGGTTCGTAAGATAGTTATCTAAATTTCTTATCTCCCATATACCTCTTAGAAGGAGCGTGTCAAAAAAATTATTCAGGAAATCGATCAAGTGTCTTTCTAAAGAAAGAAAAGAATATTACTAGCTAAAGAAGCCAAAAGTGCTATTACTATTACGGTAGACTATGAATACCACCGAATGAATATCGGTTGGGCAGTTATGCTATATGCATTTATCACCACTTGGGAAGTTATGTATCGTTATTTACCACCGATTGGGTAGACACATATTTACCACCGAGCTACGGTTGGTCGGGAAATTATGATTGATCAGTTGGGCAGTCGAGCATTTAGATTAATGATGTTGATATAGCGACATACAATAAGGTTATAAGATAAGATTGATCGTTATGTATGTTGTGACCCTCATTGGCATTTCAAGGGTTCAGGTTGATTCATATCTCTCTCTTTTATGATTACTTACTATTGTGTTACATGCCAGGCAGGTTAGGTAGGCAATGAGAGAACCCTTCACATTAGATCGCCTCCGAATATGAGCTTTTGTTGGTGAGCTCCATCTCCTTCTGGAGCATTATCAAGTCAAGGTCATATTTATATCCTTTTGGTACTTTGAGTATGTCGAGGCCCTGTCCCGACTTATGTATTATGTCAACATTCCCTTTTAAAGTCTTTATAGACATGTCTTGTGTTGTACAGTTCGTTCAGTACGGCCCTGCAGGGCTGGATGTTGGTTAGAGATTATGTTGTCCTTGTGGGCCTCGGTATATATATATATGTCTAGGTTGGATTCTTCTATTTGCAGGATATTATGTCGGGTTATTTTATAACTATTATTCTGAGGCCTTGTTGGTCCAGACTGTTATACGTTCGCGTGACGATATTTAGGTGGTACACTCGGGCCTTCCAGGCGTCGGATGCCGGCCACACCCCCAAGGTTAGGGTGTGACAATTCCACCGAAGGTAGACTTGAATCACCCAATGTGGCCTTAAAATGAGAAAGATATGATGTTTTGAAGTTTTAAATGAAGTCTGAAATTTAAGAACGAACTTAGGGACATAATTGGTATTTTCGGAACTATACCAGAAAATTCAGCAATTGCAAAATCTTAGTTTTAGCCCCCGAAACTCATCCGAAACCTCCCGAATTCAAACCATATATGCATTATGATCATAAAACACGTTACGAACATGATCGTGCACTCGATACACCAAAAATAGGTCATCTTGACCTGATGTTGACCGAGTTCAACTCCAAATCCTTACTTAACTATTTTTTCAATCAATGACCCAAATCACACCTGAATCCCTCGGATCCTGAACCAATGACTCGACTAAGTCATACATCACATTCCATACCTAATGGAATCGACGAAACTTCAAAAAAAATATATTAACCCCGATGTGGACTTTGGTCAAACTTCTTCCTTTCTTTAACTTAATAGCTTCTAATTTCACTAAATTTGATCCGCAGCTCACTCGATTGCCTCGAGAATCGCGCTACCCGTCTGCGTAAGTCATAAATACCAAGATAAAATTTCGAAAAGAGTATTTTGAGAAAAAAGTCCAAAAGCTCAAAACAACCAAGCAGATTGTTACAATGTCACAATTCTAGGCCAACTATTCTCTTTTTAATAATACTAGTATGAGTATCTGCGCGATGCGCGGCGATATCAAAGCAAATTAATCATAAAGTTTACTTATTATCTTATTTCTTTGATATAATAAAATTTTTTCATATCACATTGACATATTTAAAGTTAATAAATTTGTGAAATATTAAATATAATTATTATAATATTAAATTAACGTCATAAATGATGTATATTAAATAGAAATTTCATATTGAAAATAAAATTGACAGTTATTATCATATTGCGATTGCAGATACTTTAGACAAAAATATTTGTATCATATCCCATTGACATATTTTAATTTTTTTTATCATATTAAGAATTAATTTCTAATTAGTTAACTTCTATATTTATTTGTTAAATCTGTTAAGACATGAGAGCGTAATTTTATCTTTTACTACCTTCTGTGTTTCTTAGCCATTGAAATTGACTGTTACTCCTGAATAAATCTTAGAACTTTGAAAACTTGTACTGCTAGTGATATTTTTTTTTTACCGGGGATACTTTTTAAAGGAATTCCTATTAATTTAATGTGAAACTTACACTTGATTCCCTGCGTTATGTGGCAAAATTTTGTAAGTAGCCCTTCAAACTTATGCCATTTGATCTCCAGGATTATTATTTTCTTCGTAACTTAAATTGTAGTTCTCTGCATATGGTCTAAACAAAATAGAGTTTTCTGATAAATAATTTTAGATTTTCTCAACATCCAAAAGCAACATACTTCAGGGAATATTGTTTTATCTTTCACAAACTATTTATCTTTCAATTTTTTTTTAATCTTTTAATTTGAAAACTGTATCTATTGATTAGTAAACGATATCCTCCAAAGTCCAAACCAATCACTCCATTAACAGTGGTAATTTTTACATAATTCAAGGGGAAAAGAATCAGACATAAAAAAAAAATCAACAAATTGCTAAATCCGTTTGAATTATTTGGTTGGTGGGATAAAATATATATAGAGAGAGATAATGGACTATTTATCTACTTATATATTTAAGATTGATAATTTTTAAGTAACGTGAAATTTTCCTACATAATATATTGATAAGGTCTTTTATGCATAACAGGAATGATAAAATCAAATAGAAAAAGAAGACTCCAATATAAACTAATTTGTTAGAAGGTTATGGTTAAAATTTAAGTTAAATACTTTTACCTATATCCCGTATAATTTATCTCATATTCAAATTCAAAACTTTAATCATTTATTCATTTTTATTAACTTTGTCCTAAGAGTTAAAAAGAATTTCATAATGCACGGAAATTCTGTTGAATCTGAATTTTAAAGGAAAAAAGTAAAATTATAGATTCATTCTACAAAAAAGAACTTATTTACATGTAATCTCCGTACATCGTGTTAATTATACTCTAAGCTTCAATTTTGAACATTTACTTTTTTAACTTGTGATTTAACATTATTATTGTGACTTACTCGCATATACTCTAGAAACTATTCGCATATATCTTTTCTTTATTTTCATTCTTTATACTAACGAACGACTCAAGAAGGAATGCAGAAATACCACTTGTTGGTATAAGATAAAGGAAACTCAAAATCAATAGAAAACTTTCAACTTTCTATACATGAATATAGTTTTGCAAGTAAAAAAAAAAAGAATAAGATGCTTGCAAATTTATTTTCATCATCCTAAAAGAGAGTAGATATGTGAATGTGATATAGTAATGTTGCAGAAAGTCGTCTTTCTGCTTAAGATAAATATTAATATAAGAAAATATCATATAATAATATTTTTACATATACAAATATATTCACAATCATTCTTTGTACGAAATATCTGGTAAAACTCCATTATATATTACGGCTCTCCATTGTGCTTGTTCATTTTTTAAATATTCATTTCGCATTTTTGAGATTTTGTATACATCAGATCTACGAAAACTTCAGATTCCTTATTTACAACTGTGACAAAAGATAAATGTAATGTTAATTATATATAATAATAAAATAATAAAATAATAAAAATAAAAAAGTTAAATTAAACATGAATAACATACCTTGGCAACTATTCTTAGAAATCTGATCTCTATGACCTATAATCTTTTTATTCATTCTGAAAATCCTCTATGGCAAGAAAAATTATATATTAAGATATAAGTATATGAAATAAAGAAGTCGAACTATACCAACAAAAACAACAAGAAGGAATTAATCTAAATACTGTTACTAAAAATGCGCTAAAAACAACAATAAGAAATTAACCTGAAATACCTATAGGAACGGAAATTGTAAAACACTAAAAGCAAAAATAATATCAACGAAAATATACCATAATATACACGCATAATATACACGGTATACTATCTTGTGTATACCGTATATATCACGGAAACCCAAGACAATTGGGAGACCGTGATATACACGGTATACACACCGTGTATATTATGTTTTTGGTAATAATTTTTTTTATATAATTAGTATTGTACACTTACCATAATTATAGAATTCTTGTATACATAGAATAGGGTTTTGGGAGTAGAGTAGGAATAGAATTTTCCATATTATGGAAATTGTAAATTGTAAATTGTATATATACTCATTCATTAATGAAAATAATCAAGGGATTATTTCTTTCATGGTATCAGAAGTCTAGATCACACTTTTCTCTCCCAAACTCATCTTCTACTGCCTCGGTTTTTTAGAACATCTTCTCGGTTTCCGTGTCTTTGTTTTTCCTTCTTCCTTCCCAAATTTTCTTCCAAATCCCTACGTCACGTCTTGCCTTGTTGTTATGGCTAAGAACATGTTTCACCATGCCCTTACTCTTTCTAACATCAAGAACCACATCCCTATCGTTCTTGAAATAGAAAACGTCCAATATGCGACGTGGGCCAAATTGTTCAAAGTTCACGTACGCTCGCATCAAGTCCTCCATCACATAATTCCCTCGGCTCCTAGAGATGAGGGGGTGCCTACCCCCGAGGATGATCCTAAAGTATGGACGACCCTTGGTGCTACCGTTATTCAGTGGATTTACTCCACTATCTCTACAGACCTTTTGCAGACGATTATCGAACCAGACGCTACGACGATGGATACTTGGAATAGAGTACGTGAAATATTCCAAGATAACCAGATTTCTCGTGTTGTTACCCTTGAGAAGGAATTCTCCCACGTTCACATGGAAGACTTCCCTAATATTTCAGCTTACTGCAAAAGGTTTAAAGAACTGGCGGACCAACTCCGCAACGTTGGTGCACCCGTTACTAATGATCATTTTTTCCTTTAGATGGTTGCAGGCCTATCTGAGGCCTATAGTGGCGTGGATACGCTTCTTCGTCAGAGCAATTCTCTTTCGCAGTTCTATCAAGCTCATTCCATGCTCACATTCGAAGAAGCCGGCTTGGCTAAGAAGGCGGCCACTGGGCTCCTTCTGTAGCAATGATGACTGAGTCCGACTACTCTCCCTCATTCTTTGACAATTTCGATCAAAACCGCAATAATGGTGGCGGTAAGAAGGGTCAGAATCGCAAAAATAATGGTAAAAACTATGGTGGAAACCGAGATGGAAATAACGGGGGTGGCAACCGGACCGGTGGCAATGGGCCGCAAGCCTACTGGCCACAGCCCTGGGGTCCATGGCCGTGGAACTGGGCCAATGGCCCTGGACCCAACAACCCTTATTACCTGCCTACTGCCTACCCAGGGAACTGGGCCCAGTTTCCCAACACCAACAAGCCTAGTTTTTTGGTCCAGCGGGGGTACTCGAGACACAGTTCTAGGTCGGGGCAGCAAACGGGTGTGCTTGGGCCTCGGCATCTACAGGCCCACCATGTTGCATGCCCCACTCAGATCGACATTGAAGCCGCAATGCACACACTTGGATTGAATACCCCAGACGTCAATTGGTACATGGACACCGACGCCACTACTCATATGACATCCGACCCAGGTACTCTCTCTTCTTATGTCAATTTGAACAAAATAGTGGTATTATTGTTGGTAATGGTCAGTCAATTCCAATTTGTAGTTATGGTCATACCAATCTATCTTCCCCACATCCGCCTCTTGCCTTGAAAAATGTCCTTCATGCTCCACATTTAATTAAAAATTTAGTGTCAGTCCGCAAATTTATCATTGATAATGGGGTGTCTGTTAATTTTGATCATTTTGAATTTTCTGTGAAGGATTTCAAAACGGGGATACCTCTAATGAGATGCAATAGTGTGGAGAGCTTTATCCAATCACCGCCACCTCTACGAGCCACGCCTTGCCATCCACCTTTGCTGCTCTTGCTCATTCCTTGTGGCATACGTGTCTAGGTCATCCGGGGTCGTCAATTATGTCTTCCTTACATAAAAACAATTTTATTTCTTGTAAGGGTACGCGTAGTACTCCAATTTGTCATTCCTTTCGATTAGGAAAACATGTTAGATTACCGTTTGTAGCCTCTACTTCTCGTACTTTGATGCCTTTTGACATTATTCACAGCAATTTATGGACATCTCTCGTTCTCAGTTCTTTGGGTCATCGTTATCATGTTATGTTTTTGGATGATTATTCTAATTTTTATGGACTTTTCCGTTAGCGAAAAACTCAAGTGTTTTTCACATTTTTAAAATTTAGAGCATTCGTCTGTACCCACTTCGAATGGAAAATCAAAAATATTAAATGTGATAATGGCAAAGAATATGATAATGGGGTATTTCGGGAATTTTATGATGCTATTGGCATAGTTTTTCATTTCTCTTGTCCTCATACGTCCTCACAAAATGGCAAAGCTAAATGAAAAATTTGTACCATTAATAACATTGTCCGTACTTTATTGGTTCATGCTTCCATACCTCCTTCCTTTTGGCATCATACTCTACAAATGACTACTTATCACCTTAACATACTTCCTACCAAAAGATTGACATGTTCATCCTCTCTTAAAATCCTCTATAATAAGAATCATTCGTATTCACATCTTAGGGTCTTTGGGTGCTTATGTTATCCCCTATTTCCGTCAACTATAATTAACAAATTTCAAGCTCATTCTAACGCTTGTGCATTTTTGGGTTATCCATCTAATCATCTTGGTTTCAAATATTTTGATTTATCATCTAATAAAATCATAATTAGTCATCATGTTATTTTTTATGACACCCAATTTCCGTTTGCTAAAGTAAGTAGTCCCAGGCCAAGTTCATATAATTTTTTAGATGACGAGGTATCCCCATATATTATCCACCATTTATCGGACTTGTCCCGCACCCAAAATCCGCCAAGGCCCACCGTCACCGGCCCCATCGTTTCTATCGTGATCGCCCAAGGGCGGACACTAGACCCGATCTTGATCTCGGTTCGGTGGTCCAACCCACTATCCCAGTTTTTGTTCCCACCTTTATTTCCGTCATTGGGGCAGCAGGCCCACTGCTTGTTGGCCGGTCTGTCACCAGCCCATTCACTGCCAAAAATCCACCCGCTTCCTCCTCGAGTCAAGGGCCAGTTACTCGTAGTCAAATGGGAATTTTTAAACCAAAATGGTATTTTAATCTCAATTCTAATGTCTCTAAATCCCCTATACCACGTAACCCAGTGACTGCCTTAAATGACCCGAATTGGAAATTGGCTATGAACGACGAATATAATGCTCTTATTGATAATAAGACGTGGGAGTTGGTCCCCCGTCCTTCTAGTGTTAATATTATTCGGTCTATGTGAATTTTTACTTACAAAGATAATATGATGGCTCTTTTGCGAGATTTAAGGCTCGTCTTGTAGGTTATGGTAAAACTCAACAGGTTGGCATGAATTATGGTGAGACATATAGTCCGGTGGGCAAACTGGCTACCATTCGCATTGTTCTCAGTTTGGCTCTTTCAAATACATGGCCCAGTCATCAGCTAGATGTGAAGAATGATTTCTTACATGGTGATCTTAAGGAGATAGTATACATGCATTAGCCCTTGGGTTTTTGATAGCCCACATATCATAATCATGTCTGTTTATTGAAGAAGTCCTTATATGGGCTTAAGCAGGCCCCACGTGCCTGGTATAAGCCATTTGCAGACTATGTATCTACTATTGGGTTTCTCACAGCCGGTCTGATAATTCTCTGTCCATCTATCATCGTGGTACTTCCTTGGCATATATTCTATTATATATGGATGTATTATCTTGACAGCTTCTTCTGATGATTTACGCAAGTCTATCATGACACTACTTAGTTCTGAATTTTCTATGAAAGACTTGGGACCTTTGAATTACTTCTTGGGGATTGCTGTCACTCGTCATGAATGAGAGTTGTTCTTATCCCAACGGAAGTATGCCGCTGAGATAATTGAGCGCACTAGTATGTCCTCATGTAAGTCTACTTCAACTCCAGTTGATACCAAGCTCAAGCTAGGTGTTGCGGCTAGCTTGCCTTACGAGTATCCCACTCACTATCGCATCCTTGCTGGAGCTGTCGCGCCCGTTTTTGACCTGCTCGGTCAAAGCAGAGCACAACATATCCGGTGATTCCTGGGTATCGAATTAAGGAGTCGCCACCTAATTTATTTATGGTGAATTAGGACACCTGAATATTAACTAAATGCTGCAATGTAACTCCAATTTTAAGGTCTCGAAACTAGTGAAATTCTAGGTAAGGGTTCTTTATTATCCTAAAGGGAAGGGGTTAGGCATCATTTAAGATCCGCTAACTTGCGTTTATCCGATCAAACTCAGGTTAATTATTATAGTAAGGAAAATGCATGTTTAAAGTATATAAAGTTAAACAAAGTTTGCAAATATTTAGTAAATGATGCATCTGTACAAGTATGGATTCTAAAAGAAAATACATGTAAAGTTAAAAAAGTATGTATTTGTGATAGTAATAAGGAGAAGAACGAATTATTTATAACGCCAAAGAAGTATTTTCTTGAAAACCCCTTTTGTATAATTAACAAAGTGAAAAGAATATGATCAAAGTTTATTTTGAAAATTTTAAATATGCATGACGAGCCTAAAATAAATAACTAGCGGAGGGCTTCTATATTTAATTTAACCGAGCCTACAAGTAAATAAACTAGCGACGGGTTTTAACTACCCTACTAATTATCCACTCATGGCCTAATTATTCTAAATATCCTAACAATCACACAAGCATTAAATAATTATTACAGACCCAAATAGAAATAACGAAATTAAAGAATAACAATGAAAGGGAACTAAAGCGGATGACGATGTCATCTCGCCCTATTTGTTTTGAAATCCCGAGTTTGGAGAATGCAAGGAGTGCGAATGCGAGTCTTCGTTTGACAATGCTCATAATGAGTCTCATAACGAAACTCTTCGTAGCTCCCGATGCATTTCATGTAAATAAAAGAAAAGAAAAGGATTAGTAGAATTTAAAATATATATATACATAAGAAAATGTGAATAAGTGATTCATGAAAAAGTAATATGTTACTGGAACTCGAAATGTACGCAGATGCAAAAGAATATAAAGGAGGCCCAAAATGATAATTATCAAACTTAAAAGAATAGAGCAGTCCAGATACATAATAGGGCCCAATTCAACACATATGCATATATATACACTTAGACATACGTAAGAGCTGATATACATATAATGTTTCTAATATACATGGTATATCCGAAATTATACAAAAATACACAACTTAGATATACATATGAATGTATATATCCATGTCTGTATATTTTGTATACCTATGAGACATGCCATTTTCAGATTTAGCAAACTGAGGCCTACAAGAAGAACGAAACGACACAAGCAGAAATATGAACAAAATCCATTTTTTTTTACAAGGAAGGCAAGGAAGTAGAACATATTTCCATTTTTTGAATTAGACATGTCACACTGCATTCCGGAATCAATGCACACTCACATCAAGCTTCTTATCATATTTTACTATTCTACGCTTCCAAATATAAGCCTTATACACATATTGGCAGATGCTCAGAAATATTCTAACCTACACTAGACAACCTAGGAGCAGTTTACATGCTAATGAGGATGAATTTTGACACTAAATCAAACAAGGGAAGTATATGGGCAAATTGGTTAACATATAGACATAGAAATGAAAGCATAATTAATCAGAAATGGCATTTCAGAGATGCAGGACCACTCAGACTAAACTAAACATAAAGGACACATATAAGATTCTCATTAGACATACTTCACACAGATTTGGACATGTTAATGAACATTCAAAGCACCACATGCCTTATACTGCCTTCAACCACATAAACAGACCCAAAACATGTATCAAAGCATTTGCCTAACAAGAAATCCCTATAGGTCAAAACTCAAAAGCAATGCTCAAGACTGGACCATACAGGACATAAAAGAAATAAACCACACATCGGGTTATCTAATTAGATTTGACTCTTCACCGATTCAAACCATGCTGGACACCAATGACAGCCACATATTCAGAGCTAGATGAATCAAATTCTAAACTCCTCAAGCTATAACAGACATCATATGAAATATCATACAACAGTTAGATAAATGTCAAACTAATTTCAGTGTATTATGCAAGATAAACCAAGATTTCAGACATAGTATGTTGGAAATAATATTAACATGATGGGGAATAGCTCTTAATGTTCGAGCTAGTCAATTACATCACAATCTTTATTAAACAAGCACTAAAAATAGCATACTCAACATATAACTCTAACATGAAGCTAACACAACATACTTGAAAATAACCAGACAACTAAAAGGCAAACATCATAAGGCATTTAACTAATCAGCATCATAACCTCTTTGAACAGATGTTAAACAACATATTCTTCATATTACTTTAAGCTTGAACCTGAAACGAGTCTAACAGGTAAAGACATAATTAATTTAACAAAAGCAGTCTTTTACGAGATATCACACATAGACACTGATGAACATACAACATGAACAAGCTAAATTACTACATAGTTAACACAAAAAAAAAATACAGAAAAATAAACTGAGGGGAGTTTTAGTTTTACGAACCTTCTCCGGGCAGCGAACCGAGGCGTGTTTCGAATTGTCGACCCGCTCGGAGGAGTTTGTTTATGCGATTGAACAGAAAATGGGCATGAATGTTTTGGTGGTTGTGTCGAGCAAGAACTAAGAAAAAATGGTGAATTTTTGGTTTGATTTTTTGAAGAACCGAGTGTTTTTTCCGTAAAAAAAGCCTCCCTTGAATGGACTCCACATGCCAATATTTATAGGACGAACTTAGGGTTTGTTATGGCTCATTTGGGTGGGGTTTTAAGCTTCAAATTTTGAAATGGGTCAAACAAAATCCTTCAAAATCCGAACGTTTAATGGTTTTGCAGGCTTCACGTGATTCATAGCACAAAAATGGAGCAACACCCTCTGTTCCATGGTTGACAAAGCTACAAGCTTTGTCTAGAAGAGAAAATGAGAGTTGCTGCTGCTGCTGCTCTGATTTTTGGGGAAGGGTGAGAGAGAAAAAACAAATTGGTGAGGGTTCGGCGGTGTCAGGGTAGCGTGGTGGCAGTGGTGGGGTAGGGGGTGTAGGGGTGTGTGCGGCGATTTGAGGGGGTCCTGGTGTGTGGCGAGTTTGGGGGTGCAGGTGTGTGTGAGATATTTTTAGGGTTGGGGATTTTGTTTTGTGGGTTTTGGTTTAAAGGGGATAAAAGGTTGTGGGGTTAGGCTTGGAAGATGGGGTGGCCGATTGGGCTTCAGTTGGGAAGACTTGGGGTTTTGGGCTTGGTAGAGTGTGAATTTAATTAGTTTTGGGTAGAAATTGTTTTGGGTTGGGAAAATGAAAATGGGTTATGGATTAAAAATATGAAAAGGGTTTAATATTAAAAGCTTTGAATAAAAAATGTAAAATTATTTAAAATATAGTATAAGATGTGATAATGATAAAACATAATATTTGTGAAATGCTTAATGCTTAATAAAAATGGAAATGCGATGCAATTTTGCGAGAATAACATAGAATTTTCGGATAAAACTTATGATGATGATAAAAATGCAAATGATAGTAAAAAATGCGAATAATAATAATGATAAGAGAATAATATATATATATATATATACGCATGTATGTATATAGATTAAAATTGTTTTGAGGTGTTAAAAATATTTAAAATTGCAAATAAATTGGAAAAGACGGGACAAAATTGGGTGTCAACAGATGCCCCTCTTTGGCCGGAGACGATGAAAGAGTTTTCGGCCAAAGAAGTTGACTGAGTAGCCAATTTTGTCCTGATCAACGGGACTTGAAGGAAGATTAGGCATGCATGGTAGAAATAGGATCCCAAGGGGAAAGAAGTTATTGAAAAATTTGGTGTAGATTCAAGAATTATTGCCCAGTGTCGAGTTATGATGACACTGGTCGCAGATGTAATAGAACTATTGGGAAAGCGCGGATCGACGTTCGAAGTAGGTCGTTGACCAAATTGCCTCAGTTCGCCGTAAGATATAGTTCCACGTTGTGCTGAAAGCTCCCGCCGATTCAAATTCCTGTGGACTAGAGCTAAGATAAAAGTTAGTGCATAACTGTTGCATAAGATATGTATGTGAGAATATGACTTTGTAAGTTGAAATGATGTCATTGCTTAAATGTTGTGCAGACGACGCCATTGGTGGGCGCCGGTTTAAAATAAAGTACCCGCATTAGAAGGTGGGCGCCTGATTTAAAATAAAATACCCGCATTAGGAGGTGGGCGTCTGATTAAACATAAAATACCCGCATTAGAAGGTGGGCGCCTGATTTAAAATAAAATACCCGCATTAGGAGGTGGGCGCCTGATTAAACATAAAATACCCGCATTAGAAGGTGGGCGCCTGATTTAAAATGAAATACCCGCATTAGAAGGTGGGCGCCTGATTTAAAACATACCCGCATTAGAAGGTGGGCGCCTGATTTAAAACATACCCGCATTAGGAGATGGGTGCCTGATTTAAAATGAAATACCCGCATTAGGAGGTGGGCGCCTGATTTAAAACATACCCGCATTAGGAGGTGGGCGCCTGATTTAAATAACATACCTGCATTAGGAGGTAGGCGCCTGATTTAAAACGAAATACCCGCATTAGAAGGTGGGCGCCTGATTTAAATGAAATACCTGTATTAGAAGGTGGGCGCCTGATTTAAAATGAAATACCCGCATTAGAAGGTGGGCGCCTGATTTAAATGAAATACCCGCATTAGAAGGTGGGCGCCTGATTTAAAACATACCCGGATTAGGAGGTGGGCGCTTGATTTAAATGAAATACCCGCATTAGAAGGTGGACGCCTGATTTAAATGAAATATCCGCATTAGAAGGTGGGTGCCTGATTTAAAACATACCCGCATTAGGAGGTGGGCGCCTGATTCAAATGAAATACCCGCATTAGAAGGTGGGCGCCTGATTTAAAACGTACCCACATTAGGAGGTGGGCGCCTGATGTAAAATGAAATACTCGCATTAGAAGGTGGGTGCCTGATTTAAATTAAAATACCCGCATTAGAAGGTGGGCGCCTGATTTAAATGAAATACCCGCATTAGAAGGTGGACGCCTGATTTAAAATAAAATACCCGCATTAGAAGGTGGGCGCCTGATTTATGTCGTTGTGTTGACGTAATATAAAGTGTGACCCTATGGTCGAACTGCCTTGCCATGATAATTAATGCGCGGACAAAAGCGATGCACAAGTTGAGTAGATGAGAATGTGACCCTGTAAGTCAAAATACCATTCTTTGCGTGGACACAACACGGTTGGGAACATGTAGTTTAGCATGACGTCTTTGTACAGTCTCCAAACAGGAAAATGATCCTTGTGGTGAGCTGCGATGCGAAGATCCCTTGCGAATTTGCTCATAAATGTTGCAGCTTCCCTGCTTTCACCTGACTCTATGGAATGAAGACCATGACCTCTCGGTTGGCATTACATCATTCAACTGGAGTGAAGACCTGAAGAACTTGTACTCAAATAAATTTTTGAGTTTTGGGAGGGGGAGTTGATTCGCGTTGACTTTGTAGCTTTAGCCTTGATACTTGTAGGTCCTGTTGATTCGGACATGTAGCCCCTCTCTGGTTTCCGTATTTGATAGCCATTAATGAAACATTTGTTGAAAACAATTTGTTTATAACAAGTATGCATATCAGTAAAAATTCTGTTGAACTCTAATGAAAAATGTTTGTTGAAAATAATTTGCTTATAAGAAAGTATGCATATGTATAAATGTCTGTCGAGCAGTGACATGTGGTGAAACAAAGCAAACGTCTTATCCAAAATTCTTCTGGCTGAAGACTTAGTTGCCGATGCTTTTCCATGGTTATCGGTGTCCTCTGGCAGTGATCCCTTAAAAAAATGCCCCAGTTTCCGATATGTGAGGATGATGAACTTTCGAACGGACAACCGAGTCTTGTGTCGGTTGCTTGCCTGTCCTATCATGGTGATCAGATGGGTACATTTTGTTATATGTGAGATAAAGGAGAAAATATTTCCTAATGGTGGAACCGAAGCCGATTTAGGCGGCCTACGTATCCCTATGAGGGAATCAGGTCATAACGTAGTTCATTACAAGCAAAAGGGGATTGTAAGGATTTTCTAAAGATGGGACCGAAGCCGATGTGGCCGCCTACGTATCCCGCCGAGGGAATCAGGTCATAACGTAGTTCATGTTACAAAGAAATGTATTTTTGGGGAAAATTGCAATCTAAGAAACGGAACCCGACATGGGTTCTTTGCGTATCCCACCAGGGAGCGCGACTTTTACAACATAAGAAGTGCATTACATAGAAAAATCCTAAATGTAGTATCTTTTCACTGCATCTGCGTTGATAGCTTTTGGTCATACTTCACCGTCCATTTCAGCTAGAATTAATGCTCCTCCAGTCAACACCCAGTGAACCATATAAGGCCCTTGCCAGTTAGGTGCGAATTTTCCTTTAGCTTCATTTTGGTGCGGGAATATGCATTTTAGCACCAATTGCCCCGGTTCGAAAGTCCTTGGTTTTACTTTCCTATTGAAAGCTTTGGCCATTCTGTTTTGATAAAGTTGTCCGTGACAGACTGCGTTCAATCGCTTTTTATCAATCAACATCAATTGTTCGTACCGATTCTGTATCCATTTCGCTTCGCTCAACTCGGCTTCTTGGATAACTCTCAAAGATGGTATTTCCACTTCTGCTGGTAACACAGCTTCTGTTCCATAGACCAATAGATACGGCGTTGCCCCAGTAGAAGTACTGATTGTAGTGCGATATCCCAAAAGTGCAAGGGACAAATGCGCATGCCAGTGCTTGTAATTATCAATCATCTTTCGTAGTATTCTTTTGATGTTTTTGTTGGCTGCTTCGACTGCTCCGTTCATCTGAGGTCGGTATGGAGTGGAATTGCGGTGAGTGATCTTAAACTTCTCGCATATCTCATTCATCAGATTACTATTGAGATTGGCTCCATTTTCTGTTATAATCGACTCAGGAATTCCAAATCGACAAATGTTGTTATTGCGGACAAAATCAACTACCACTTTCTTTGTTACTGACTTGTGGACGATGCCTCTACCCACTTTGTGAAATAGTCAATTGCCACTAGAATAAATCTGTGTCCATTTGATGCGTCAGGTTCAATAGGGCCAATGACATCCATGCCCCAAGCCGCGAATGGCCAAGGAGAACTCGTCACATTGAGCTTGTTAGGAGGTACCCTGATTAAATCGACGTGAACCTGACACTGATGGCATTTTTGCACAAAGCGAATGCAATCTGTTTTCATGGTCATCCAAAAGTACCCTGCTCTCAGAATTTTCTTTGCTAAAGTGAAACCATTCATATGAGGTCCGCACGTGCCTCCGTGTATCTCTTCAATTAACCTGCTTGCCTCTTGGTCTTCAACACATCTTAACAAACCTAGATCCGGAGTCCTCCGATAAAGGATTTCTCCATTTAGGAAAAAATGGTTTGCTACCCTCCGAAGTGTCTTCTTTTGTGTGCTGGTTATGCTTTCTGGATATTCGCCTGCCTTGAGATACCTCTTAATGTCGTGGTACCAGGGCTTCCCATCCAACTCTTCATTTATATGGAAACAATAGGCCGGTTGATCCGATAAGTTCACCTTGATGGGATCAATGTAATTCTTGTCTGGATGTTGAATCATGGAGGACAGAGTTGCCAGAGCATCAGCGAACTCATTTTGAGTTCGTGGGATATGCTTGAATTCTATCTCGCTGAACCTTTTGCACAATTATTTCACGCAATGCAGGTAGGGAAGTATCTTCACGTTCTTGGTGGCCCATTCGCCTTGCACCTGGTGAATCAATAAGTCTGAATCACCTATAACCAACAATTCTTGAATGGTCATATCAACGGCCATTCTAAGTCCGAGTATACAAGCTTCATATTCCGCCATATTGTTGGTGCATGGAAATCGAAGCTTCGTCGAAATTGGGTAGTGTTGACCTGATTCTGAAATTAAAACTGCCCCGATACCAACTCCTTTGAAATTTGCAGCTCCGACGAAGAACATTCTCCGACTCGGGTATTCTTCTGAGATGCCTTCTCCAACAAACAATACCTCTTCGTCTGGAAAATAAGTTCGGAGGGGCATATATTCTTCATCTACGGGGTTTTCAGTAAGATGGTCGGCTAGTGCTTGTCCTTTGATAGAGTTTTGGGTAACATATATGATATCGAACTCGCTTAGCAAGATTTGCCACTTTGCTAGCTTCCCAGTGGGCATGGGCTTCTGAAAGATGTATTTGAGTGGGTCCATTCTGGAGATGAGATAGGTGGTATATGCAGACAAATAATGTCTAAACTTCTGTGCAATCCATGTCAAGGCACAACAAGTGCGCTCCAGCAAAGTATATCGAGCTTCGTAAGGTGTAAACTTCTTCCTCAAGTAGTATATAGCTTGCTCCTTCTTTCCTGTTTCATCGTGTTGTCCCAGCACGCATCCAAACGCATTTTCTAACACAGATAGATATAATAGCAAAGGCCTTCCGGGCTCTGGAGGCACCAAAACAGGTGGGTTAGACAGATATTCTTTGATTCTATCAAAATCTTGCTGGCAATCTGTCGTCCATTTAGTAGCAGCGTCCTTCTTCAATAGCTTAAATATTGGTTCACATATTACTGTTGATTGCGCTATGAACCTGCTGATGTAATTGAGACGACCAAGGAAACTCATCACGTCCTTTCGACTCTTTGGAAGAGGCAAGTCTTGGATAGCTTTCACCTTTGAGGGGTCCAATTCAATGCCTCTTCTACTCATGATGAAACCTAACAGCAGGGACACCAAATGCACACTTTGCAGGGTTTAATTTTAGGTTATACCGCCTCAGCCGGTCGAAGAACTTCTTCAAATCTGTCAAGTGATATGGGGCCCTTCGCGACTTGATAATAACGTCATCTACGTAGACCTCGATTTCTTTGTGGATCATATCATGAAAAATGGTAGTCATGGCCCTCATATAGGTGTCACCTGCATTCTTGAGTCCGAACGGCATTACCCGATAATAGTATACTCCCCAAGGTGTAGTGAATGCCATTTTTTCCGCGTCTTCTTCATCCATCAAGATTTGGTGGTAACCAGCAAAGCAATCAACAAATGACTGCAATTCATGCTTCGCACAGTTATCAATAAGTATGTGAATATTTGGGAGAGGGAAATCATCCTTCGGGCTTGTCTTGTTGAGATCCCGATAATCCACGCACACCCGTATCTTTCCATCTTTCTTTGGCACAGGTGCAATGTTGGCCAACCAAGTGGGGTATCTTGTGACTCGAATGACCTTTGCATCGAATTGATTGGACACCTCTTTCTTGACCTTTAAACTCAAATCAGGCTTGATTTTTCTCGGTTTTTGTTTCACCGGAGGGCAGGATGGATCAATAGGCAATTTATGCGAAACCATATATGTGCTCAAACCTGGCATATCTTCGTAATACCAAGCAAATACATCGATATATTGCCTCAAAAGATTCGTAAGTTTTTCCTTTTGTGTGGTGCTCAGATGGACGCTGATTCTTATTTCCTTCACATATTCTGCATCTCCCAAATTTACTGTCTCAGTCTCGTCTAAATTTGGCTTTGGTTTATTCTCAAAATGTTCCAATTCCTCTGTCAATTCTTCTAGCTGCGAGTCTTCCTCATACTCTTCGAAGTCCTGTTCTGTGTTTGGATTTTGTTTGTTTGTTTCATTACATGTCACATTCACATTATCGACAGATTTATTAGTTTGCATACTGAAAGAGAAAAGAAAATTCGTAAACAAAATAAATTTGGAAATAGCAAAAGCAGTGTGGATTTGTCATTTAAGCTTTCAAAAGATGGAGGCAAAACACATTAAAATGCATAGATGCGATTCAAGCCTCAATCAGAATCGCATTGTTTCAAAAAAAATACTAAGATAATTTCTACCAAGCTTCCCGGAGAAATAGGGCCGGGGCACAGGTCTAATTTTTCAAAACATCTCCATGTTCTGCATCCCAAATGGTTGGGTCTTCAGCAAAATCATCCAGAATTACGTTGCATTCCACTTCTTCTACCGCAATGAAAAGACTTTTGAGTCCTTCCACGAGGTTGTCTGCATCATCTTCCTTTGACTCCTGAGCAGCATATGCTTTGACAAATGACTGATTCAGAGGCGGAACAAGCTTTGGCAGGGGAGTGTCTCTTTTCTTTCAGAGGTTGACTGACACGACTTCTTCAGAAGTGGGTTTGTATCCGAGACCAAAAGTATCCTTCTTACTGAGCAAGTGACCATGCTCTACCATACCTTTCAAATTCAATCCGAGGCCTTGACCGGGCTTAAAGCCATTCTTCAACATTTCCTGGGCCACCATTGTGAGAACCCGGGGTAATTTTAGTTTTTCAGCTTTGGAGGCACATGTAATTTCTCTGACATGGAAGACAGACCCATCCAGTATATCTACGCTTTCAACAACAGGGATCTGTCCTTCGGGACATATTGAGTTGCTCCCTTCTCCGTGTATCACGACCTCATGATGATCCCAGACAAACTTCAAACTCTGATGTAGGGTAGAAGGAACTGCACCAGCCACATAGATCCAAGGTCTTCCCATTAGCAGGTTATAGCCGGTAGATATGTCTAATACTTGGAATTCCACGACGAACTCTACAGGTCCTACTTGTAATGTCAGATCCATTTCTCCCATAACGCTCCTTTGGGCTCCATCAAAACCTCTAACTCTCACATGACTTTTGCGAATCTTTCCAATGCTAATTCCTAAGGCTCGGAGAGTCGCCACAGGACAAATGTTGACGGCTGAACCTCCATCAATCAACACCTTAGAAATGAACTTGTCCATGCACTTTACAGTTATGTTCAAAGCTTTGTTGTGGCCCAAACCCTCAGGTGGCAATTCTTTGTCATGAAAAGAGACTTTGTGTGCCTCTAAAATCTGTCCGACCAAAGCCGAAAGTTTCTCGCCAGTGGTCTCTCTCAGAACATAAGCTTCTTTGAGTACTTTCAATAAGGCACGTCCGTGGGTTGCGGAATTCATCAACAATGATAGCAAAGAAATTTGAGCAAGTATTTTCTTCAATTGTTCTACAACGGAATACTCCTTGGTTGGCATTTTCCTCCAGAACTCTTCCACTTCGGTCTCTGTTATAGTTTTTTTTGGATTGTTTGCAGGAGCATAACATCGTCCGGATCTTGTCATACCAGCGATGACAACTTCTACAATTTGTTTCTCTTTTCCCCAGTCGAACAGCTCCAAGGGACAGTTTTGGTATCAAAAGACGGCGTCACTATCCGCGGTTTCGGAGGAAGTACTTCCACTTCTAACGGTGCTCTCACTTGAACTGTAATTATAGGGGTGATAAAAGCCGATGATTCAACCTTTTCCTCTCTTCGAGCCGGCACAATGGTCCCTTCCAAACTATTTTCTGCATCAACGGTAATCATGTTTACATTGACATTGTCATGATTTGGCAAAGGGTTATTGTTTACATTAGGGGGAGGCCCTTTCAGTTGGATAATTCCTTCTTTGATCAACGCCTCGATCTTGTCTTTGAGGGCAAAGCAAACCCAGTGTCATGTCCAGTGATTCCAGAGTGGTATGCACAATGCTTAGTCTCATCATACGATCTGGGAATAGGATTGGGGATATGCCCTAGGATGGGCTGGAGTATTCCCGCGGTCCTCAATCTTTCGTACAACTGGGCTAGGGGTTCGGCTAAACGTGTATATGTTTTGATTGTCCTTCTTTCGTTATTCGCACGGGGTCTGGGAGCATTTGGTGGGTGGGCTCGTGGATGAGGTGGATATGTGGGTTGATACTGCTGGGAATTCAGATAGGTAGGTGCTCGTGGCGGACTATATATTGGTTGGGTCTGGTAGACAGGGTAGGGAGTAGGTGAGTGTTGATAACAAGGCTGAGGGCTTTGTGTGTATTGACTATAGTAGGAGGGCTGAGGATTTGGGCTTTGATAGGTTGGCATTTGGTTCGACCTATGTTCCTGGACCATCATGACAGGGGACGATCCGTCTCTCCTCTTCTTAATTGCTCCCCCAAATGAGTCTGCTTGAATTGCCTAACTCATGGCCTGCAATGCTGCTAAATTCGTGATTCTTCCTGTTTTGATACCCTCTTCTATGAAATCTCCCATCCTTACCACTTCAGAGAAACTCCGTCCTATGACGCTTATCATTCTTTCATAGTACGTTGCATCTTTAATAGATTGCACAAAAAGAGTGGTCATCTCACTTTCCGCCATAGGGGATTGAACCTTGGTTGCTTCCGCCCTTCACCTCATGGCGTATTCTCTGAAGGTCTCTGTAGATTTTTTCTCCAATTTCATTAAATAAAATCTATCCAAGACTGTGTCGGTGTTAAACCTGAAGCTATCCACAAAATCCTGTGCCATTGTGCCCCATTTATGCCATTTTCGCGGGTCCTGGCCTGTGTACCAATCGAGCGATTCTCCTGTCAAACTCCTTATGAACAACTTCATTATGATGGCCTGGTCCTTACCCACTCCAACCAGCTTGTCACAATACGATCTTAAATGAGCGCGAGGATTTCCTTTTCCATCAAATAAGTCAAATTTTGGCACCTTATATCCGATAGGCAACTGAACGTCAGGATGCATGCAGAGATCTTCGTACTCGAGTCCTTCATTCCCCTTGTTGGTTTGAATGTTTTTGAATGCTTCTTTTAGGCTATGAATTTCTCTCGCCATACTTTCATCAGCTCTAATCCTTGCCTGCCTTTTCATCTCTTCATATTGGTCTATCTCCTGAAGAGGTATGTTTGGTATGGTAGAAGTAGAAGGCTGGGCTTCCATTGCATATACTGGTGGCACATACTGCTTGTTAGCGATGTGTGCCATCGGTATTTGTTGGGTTGCCTGGTAATTTTGTGTGGGAGGGATATTTTGGACGAGTGGGGTAGTTTGGATAAGTGGAACTTGAGGCGCATATGGAGCTGTGAAGGATACTGGGTCATTTTGTAGCGGGCTTTGTTGTGGACTGGCCTGTGGGTTGATAGGATGCGGATTAATGCGTTGCGGGCTGGCGAGTTGAGGATTGGTTTTGCTTAGTAAGGGATTTCGGGAAAGGTTCTGGGGAAATGGCGGTTCAGGAGATGGAAATGTTTGTGGTGCAGTCGCGTTCGTCCCTTGTTCAGGGAGTGGAGTATTGAGGCTGATGGAAAGATTGGTAAGATTTCGGAGCCGCTCGATCTCAGTCTGCATGGTTGCCATTTGCTGCAATAGTTGGGCGATGTATTCATCCTGGATGGTAGTATTTCTCCTTTTCGATGTCTCTGGTTCACCTCCCGGAAGAGCGACAAGTCCCAAACCGGTTTGTTCGGATGCCCCTGAATCAGTCATTTTATCGGATGATTTTGCCTTGGATCTCGTGAAGTAGGGGTGTTCCGCCAGTTTCAGTCAACACGAATCAACTTTTGGGGAAATAAATCAGGCAAAGTGAACCTTCTTCAAAATGAAGCAAACTAAGTTAGTACGAGACGAGTAATTATTGCTTTGAATAACATGTATAGAGTGGAAACAGTAAACAAGTAGCAGGCAGATTATATGGAAATTAAACGCGTGTCCTAACGTGCATGGGGGCCTCTCTTATGCCAGAGGTGGGCTTAAACGCCAATTATGCAAGACAATGGTAAATTGATCCAAGCCGTTAATTGTAATGCCTTCTGTTGGAAATAAAATTTAAATTTTACTGTAATAATAATGCATATAATAACAAAGCTGATAACATAAAATACTCTCTTGATCACGACGATGAAGATGAAACCCTAATACTACTAGCTCCGGCTCCTGCGTCTTCTAGGTACTGCATTATATTTTGCATTTGCTACCACATTTCAGGGGTGACGACTGGGTCTCTGAGCCGAGAATTTCTTACTCAAATCGTTGTGCACATATCTTCAAATCCTTGTTCTCCTTCAGGACTATGGTTTGTATTACCGCGATCTTCTCGTAGCCACACGTGATATTCGGGGGTACCACCTGCCTGACTATCTCCAATATCCATTGTGCCAATATCGTTCCATTCGTCAAGGACTTGCCTAGCTCTGGGGACAATGAAATTCGGCCCGAATTGAACTTCAGAAACTCTCATATTTGCTTGCAGGGGGATTATTTGCTTTTGTCCAAACTGTCGAAGTACGCGGAGTGGAGCATATGGTTGGAGGCCTTTCAACCCGATAAGCTCAATATAATAAAGCCTTCTGCATCTTATGTAGGCTTTCTTGGAGTTCGGGAGCAGCGGGTATTTCCATTGGATCTGATCACCAGTGCGGGATGCTAAAAACTCATACCAATCATTGATGTCGACCGGCGACACAAACCGTTTTGTCCTTTTGTAAAAGTTGACAATTTTGTTTGACTCGCTGAAGCATATATCTACCATATTCGAGCGCTGATAAAAGTGTTCCATCGCCCAAATCTGCAGAATAAGGTTGCAGCCTTCGAAGAAACTTGTTTCACCTCTTTTACATTTCCCTAGAGCCCGAAACATCTCCGCTAGAATCATAGGGGCCAAAGTGAGTTGTGCACCGTCTACTCCTTCGAAAAGTGCTCGTGCCACAGAACATATGCAAGTACTGATCTTTCCATGCTCAAGTGGGAATATCAAAGTCCCTAGTAAAGCGACGGTAAATGCAATAGGATGTTTGGTCTGCCAATGGTCGGGAGTGCAAGAGAATTCATTTTTGAACAACTTATAACCATCTCGACAACCGTATATCTCATAAAGATAATCCAAAGAGACCCAGTTATTTTCAAAGCACCGGAGTTCCTTAGTGTTCTTCAGCCCCAAGTAGCGGAGAAATTTCTTTCCGGATTGACTGTGTGGGATAATTTGTCCTCTACCTTGGTAGATTAAGTTGGTGAAATAGTTGATTTCTTCCAAAGTAGGAGTCATCTCAAAATCTCTGAATTTAAAGACAACCCGATCTGGATCCCAAAAATAGATTAGTGCTCTAACTAAATGCTGATCGGGGAGGATGTCGAACAATGAAATGAGGCAACCCAATCTCCTCCTAATTGCCATCTGGATGCCAAGGTCGAAGCTTGTTCACCATATTTGCAGTTTACTCGGAATCCCACTCACCATTCTGACTTGCGGCACAGACTCCATCTATAAAAATAAAAAATGAATATGTATTTCCAATCTTGGCATGATGTTTAGGCTTGGATCCGTCTATCATTATCCTGCTACACATAATATGCTGAATGGTCATTGGATCGTGAGACCTGTCCACAATTTGGTGGATTTCTTAATTGTGGAGTCGATGCCACGGATCGACCCACCTAAGGTGTATGCATGCATGACTTAATATAAAGGGTGGTATAGCTCTACCCTAAATTTTCTAAGATTTGGCTGACTAGACTCAAGGTTCCCGAGCGGACTACTCGAGTGAGAAGGCTACGCGGCCACCGGATGGTCCGGACACTCCGCGCATACGCCAATTCTCCTAAAATTTGGTAATTTGAAAGAAATTTGCGGGTGCGCAAAACACACCTCGCGTGTAATGTGTGATAGTGTCAATTTTCCAGAGTGGAAGAAATATGAGCGAAATTCCAATTTAAGGAAAGAAGTAAGAGAATAAAGCAATTATAGCAGTTATGCAAAATTTCACAAATGGAACATATCAAAGCATTAAATCAAATAATGAGCAAAAAATAAAGCACAATAATAATTAACCTGGGTTTGCTATGGTTAAGAACCTGAAGATTCACCAGTGGAGTCGCCATGCTGTCGCGCCCATTTTTGACCTGCTCGGTCAAAGCGGAGCACAACGTATCCGGTGATTTCTGGGTATCGAATTAAGGAGTCGCCACCTAATTTATTTATGGTGAATTAGGACACCTGAATATTAACTAAATGCTGCAATGTAACTCCAATTTTAAGGTCTTCGAAACTAGTGAAATTCTAGGTAAGGGTTCTTTATTATCCTAAAGGGAAGGGGTTAGGCATCATTTAAGATCCGCTAACTTGCGTTTAACCGATCAAACTCAGGTTAATTATTATAGTAAGGAAAATGCATGTTTAAAGTATATAAAGTTAAACAAAGTTTGCAAATATTTAGTAAATGATGCATTTGTATAAGTATGGATTATAAAAGAAAATACATGTAAAGTTAAAAAAGTATGTATTTGTGATAGTAATAAGGAGAAGAACGAATTATTTATAACGCCAAAGAAGTATTTTCTTGAAAACCCCTTTTGTATAATTAACAAAGTGAAAAGAATATGATCAAAGTTTATTTTGAAAATTTTAAATATGCATGACGAGCCTAAAATAAATAACTAGCGGAGGGCTTCTATATTTAATTTAACCGAGCCTACAAGTAAATAAACTAGCGACGGGTTTTAACTACCCTACTAATTATCCACTCATGGCCTAATTATTCTAAATATCCTAACAATCACACAAGCATTAAATAATTATTACAGACCCAAATAGAAATAACGAAATTAAAGAATAACAATGAAAGGGAACTAAAGCGGATGACGATGTCATCTCGCCCTATTTGTTTTGAAATCCCGAGTTTGGAGAATGCAAGGAGTGCGAATGCGAGTCTTCGTTTGACAATGCTCATGATGAGTCTCATAACGAAACTCTTCGTAGCTCCCGATGCATTTCATGTAAATAAAAGAAAAGAAAAGGATTAGTAGAATTAAAAATATATATATACATAAGAAAATGTGAATAAGTGATTCATGAAAAAGTAATATGTTACTGGAACTCGAAATGTACGCAGATGCAAAAGAATATAAAGGAGGCCCAAAATGATAATTATCAAACTTAAAAGAATAGAGCAGTCCAGATACATAATAGGGCCCAATTCAACACATATGCATATATATACACTTAGACATACGTAAGAGCTGATATACATATAATGTTTCTAATATACATGGTATATCCGAAATTATACAAAAATACACAACTTAGATATACATATGAATGTATATATCCATGTCTGTATATTTCGTATACCTATGAGACATGCCATTTTCAGATTTAGCAAACCGAGGCCTACAAGAAGAACGAAACGGCACAAGCAGAAATATAAACAAAATCCATTTTTTTTTACAAGGAAGGCAAGGAAGTAGAACATATTTCCATTTTTTGAATTAGACATGTCACACTGCATTCCGGAATCAATGCACACTCACACCAAGCTTCTTATCATATTTTACTATTCTACGCTTCCAAATATAAGCCTTATACACATATTGGCAGATGCTCAGAAATATTCTAACCTACACTAGACAACCTAAGAGCAGTTTACATGCTAATGAGGATGAATTTTGACACTAAATCAAACAAGGGAAGTATATGGGCAAATTGGTTAACATATAGACATAGAAATGAAAGCATAATTAATCAGAAATGGCATTTCAGAGATGCAGGACCACTCAGACCAAACTAAACATAAAGGACACATATAAGATTCTCATTAGACATACTTCACACAGATATGGACATGCTAATGAACATTCAAAGCACCACATGCCTTATACTGCCTTCAACCACATAAACAGACCCAAAACATGTATCAAAGCATTTGCCTAACAAGACTCAAAAGCAATGCTCAAGACTGGACCATACAGGATATAAAAGAAATAAACCACACATCGGGTTATCTAATTAGATTTGACTCTTCACCGATTCAAACCATGCTGGACACCAATGACAGCCACATATTCAGAGCTAGATGAATCAAATTCTAAACTCCTCAAGCCAGAACAGACATCATATGAAATATCATACAACAGTTAGATAAATGTCAAACTAATTTCAGTGTATTATGCAAGATAAACCAAGATTTCAGACATAGTGTGTTGGAAATAATATTAAAATGATGGGGAATATCTCTTAATGTTCGAGCTAGTCAATTACATCACAATCTTTATTAAACAAGCACTAAAAATAGCATACTCAACATATAACTCTAACATGAAGCTAACACAACATACTTGAAAATAACCAGACAACTAAAAGGCAAACATCATAAGGCATTTAACTAATCAGCATCATAACCTCTTTGAACAGATGTTAAACAACATATTCTTCATATTACATTAAGCTTGAACCTGAAACGAGTCTAACAGGTAAAGACATAATTAATTTAACAAAAGCAGTCTTTTACGAGATATCACACATAGACACTGATGAACATACAACATGAACAAGCTAAATTACTACATAGTTAACACACAAAAAAATACAAAAAAATAAACTGAGGGGAGTTTGAGTTTTACGGACCTTCTCCGGGCAGCGAACCGAGGCGTGTTTCGAATCGTTGACCCGCTCGGAGGAGTTTGTTTATGCGATTGAACAGAAAATGAGCATGAATGTTTTGGTGGTTGTGTCGAGCAAGAACTGAGAAAAAATGGTGAATTCTTGGTTTGATTTTTTGAAGAACCGAGAGCTTTTTCCGTCAAAAAAGCCTCCCTTGAATGGACTCCACATGCCAATATTTATAGGACGAACTTAGGGTTTGTTAGGGCTCATTTGGGCGGGGTTTTAAGCTTCAAATTTTGAAATGGGTCAAACGAAATCCTTCAAAATCCGAACGTTTAATGGTTTTGCAGGCTTCACGTGATTCATAGCACGAAAATGGAGCAACACCCTCTGTTCCATGGTTGACAAAGCTACAAGTTTTGTCTAGAAGAGGAAATGGGAGTTGTTGCTGCTGCTGCTCTGATTTTTGGGGAAGGGTGAGAGAGAAAAAAAAATTGGTGAGGGTTCAGCGGTGTCAGGGTAGCGTGGTGGCAATGGTGGGATAGGGGGTGTAGGGGTGTGTGTGGCGATTTGAGGGAGTCCGGGTGTCTGGCGAGTTTGGGAAGTGCAGGTGTGTGTGAGATATTTTTAGGGTTGGGGATTTTGTTTTGTGGGTTTTGGTTTAAAGGGATAAAAGGTTGTGGGGGTTGGGCTTGGAAGATGGGGTGGCCGATTGGGATTCAGTTGGGAAGACTTGGAGTTTTGGGCTTGGTAGAGTGTGAATTTAATTAGTTTTGGGTAGAAATTGTTTTGGGTTGGAAAAATGAAAATGGGTTATGGATTAAAAATATGAAAGGGGTTTAATATTAAAAGATTTGAATAAAAAATGTAAAATTATTTAGAATATAGTATAAGATGTGATAATGATAAAACATAATATTTGTGAAATGCTTAATGCTTAATAAAAATGGAAATGCGATGCAATTTTGCGAGAATAACATAGAATTTCCGGATAAAACTTATGATGATGATAAAAATGCAAATGATAGTAAAAAATGCGAATAATGATAATGATAAGAGAATAATATATATACATATATATATATATACGCATGTATGTATATAGATTTAAATTGTTTTGATGTGTTAAAAATATTTTAAATTGCAAATAAATTGGAAAAGACGGGACAAAATTGGGTGTCAACAAGAGCTCTTCAGTATCTTACTTCCACGAGACTGGATATTATGTATGCCGTACAGGAGGTGTGTTTGTTTATGCAATATCCTAGGGTGGAGCACATAAATGCGCTCAAACGCATTATCCGATACCTCTAGGGAACACTTGACTATGGTTTGCATCTCTATCCATCATCAACCTCTACACTTGTCACGTATACCGATGTTGATTAGGGTGGCTGTCTAAAAACCAGACGCTCTACGTCTGGATACTGTATGTTTCTTGGCAATAACTTGGTCTCACAGTCTGCCAAACGACAGGCTACCTTATCACACTCCAGTGTAGAGGCCGAATATCGAGGGGTAGCCAATGTGGTTTCTGAATCATGTTGGTTACGTAATCTTCTCTTGGAGCTTCACTTTCCCATTCAAAAAGCTACCTTGGTATATTGTGATAATATTAGTGTCGTATATCTTTTTGGGAATCCGATTCAACACCAGCGCATTAAACATATTGAGATGGATATCTATTTTGTTCGCAGAAAGGTAGCCCGTGGACAAGTACGCGTCTTACATGTCCCTTCCAGGTATCAAATTGGAAACATCTTTACTAAGGGTTTTCCATCGGTCCTATTTGAAGATTTTAGGGACAGTCTCAGCGTACGATGAATGCCCGCTATGACTGCGGGGGTGTGAAAATATACCATAATATACACGCATAATATACACAGTATACTTTCTTGTGTATACCGTGTATATCACAGAAACCCAAGACAATTGGGAGACCGTGATATACACGGTATACACACCGTGTATATTATGTTTTTGGTAATAGGTTTTTGTATATAATTAGCATTGTAAACTTACCATAATTATGGAATTCTTATATAAATAGAATAGGGTTTTGGGAGTAGAATATGAATAGAATTTTCCATATTATAAAAATTGTAAATTATATATATACTCATTCATTAATAAAAATAATCAATAAATTATTTCTTTCCAGCAAAATCAAGCGTATAAGCAAGAGAATATCACAAAAGAAAGAAGAATGATGAATGATCAGAAGAAAAACCAAATACTTTATAAAGTAATGACAATATTAAAAAATAAAAATAAAATATTCTCACATTTTTTTCAATGAGTTGAGCTTTGTGAATGTTGACTCCTACTTCGGATTCTAGGGGATTAAATAGCTAGACTAGAGAAAGGAAGAAGAGATACAGATAGAGATAAAGATATACATTCAAATTCAAAAGTATATGTTTCTTTAAAATAAAATCTTTATCTTCAAATTCAAATTTGTAGAAATATAATCAAATTCAAATTAAAACTAAATAATTATCACTGTGTTACAAAACTGCAGCAAAATAGGATGTACTTAAATTATCTAGTGAAATTCAAAAACTTATCATACTTTAATCAAATTAAGTTTTAGTATATATCCCGATAGTACTTTTTTTTGTATTACAATTTTATTTTCTAGGTACTTAAAGAAGCTGATAGTTAAATTGCTTAAAACATAAGGTTTGCATTTAAGATTACACATTATTTATCATTTCTATGCGAGTATCTGTTTTTAAATATTTATTTTTAAATTCAAATTTGAAGTTTTATATCAATCCGTAACCTAGCTACTATCCTATACACATTGAAGATAACATTACATATTGAGATATTATACTATCTTATCACTTATAATTAATTTGTATTTATCTACTATAATATACAAAATTACGTGAGCTTGTTTTTAATCTCTAGCATATAGAACTCAAATATAACTTTTCATCTCAAATTGAACTTGTACTTATCTACTTATGCTAAAAATTTGAAATGCTTATTTCGAAATTCTTTTAAACTTGATTTATTTTATCTCCAAAAATGAGCTAAACAAAATTTTATCAGATTTTCTTAAATATAATTTAACTTATATATTTATAGTTTTATGTTTAAATTCGGAATTATATTTATTTTCATTTTTAAAGACAATTTGATATGTCATTTAATGTTTTAAGTATTTAAAATCCTTCTTAAATTAAACATTTTATGCAGGCAATTACAATAGGTATCAAATATTGAGTTAAAATGGTCCTTTAACTCTCATTTTTATGTTACTCCTAGTTAGTATTATTCTATCTCAGTTTTATGTTAGTTTGTATAAATTTATAACGTATCTTAAAATAATATTTCCTGCTTTAAATTATATAAGTAAAAGATTTAAACTATTAGTTGAACTTGGCTTATCTTTATCTTTTGAATTAGTTCATATAAGATAATACAATATTTATCTTTCAACAAAATTTAACTTTAAATTCAAATTTCAAATTTTCTTATTACAAAGCATATCAAATATTGTCTTAAAATTGCCAAGTGGCTTGTTATTGGCTCGCCACTTGGCTTAACCACATTGCTTGCACCTCTCCTATTTTATATATAACTTTTCATTTTTTAAATACTATTTGATATGTCATTTAATGGTTTTGATAGAATAGGAAAATTATATTTAGTCATAATTATGTATATTATGTATATTTTAGTTATTACTTACCGTAATTGTAGTCTAGGATTATGCTTGTACTTTTAGTATATGTACTATGACTTTGGAAGGAAATAATCAAGGAAGAATATTTCTTACATGGTATTAGAAGTCTACGGAAAGTTTCTGAAACCCTAACACTACTTCTTTGTGCCGTCGCCCCCCCCCCCCTCTTCTTTTGCCGCCGACCACCATCCTTCTCCCGCTCAGCCATGTCAAACTCGAACGTGGGCGGAGTTCTTCAAGATTCACTGTCGATCCCACCGGGTTATTCATCACATAATTCCACCGGAAAAAGGCAAGAAGAAGGTGCCGAAAACCGACGACGAAAGAGAATTATGGTTAACCCTCGATACGACAGTTCTTAGTGGATTTATGCCACTATTTCTAGTGATTTGTTGTATACAATTATTGAACATGACTCTACAGCGATGGAGGATTGGGATGCTTACGCGACATATTCTAAGACAAAAAAAAATTCCTGGGCCGTTACCCTTAAGCAAGAATTCTCCACCATCGACATGGTGAATTTTTCCAATGCATCCGCATATTGTCAACGGCTCAGGGTTTTATCAGACCAACTCAAAAACGTCGGCGCGTCGGTAACTAACAATTGGCTTGTTTTACAACTGGTTGGCAGCCTCACCGATGCATATAGTGGAGTGGGTACGCTCATCCGCCAAAGCAATCCTCTTCCACCATTTTACTATGCCCGCTATATGCTCATTCTTGAAGAAGCGGGTTTTGCCAAAACGCCAGCCACCATGTTGAATTCCGCCATGGTTGTCGCTCCGTCCGATGATAATTCTACACAATTTGAAAATTTGCCAAACCGTTGCTAAAAGGGATGAAATAGCGGTAATGGAGGCAAAAACCGCGGCGGTGGAAAGGGCGACAGTCACCGTCGTGGCGGAGAAGGCGGCCAGCAGCAACAGCTAGCCTAGTAGCAGCCGAGGGCACCGTGGGTCAGTGGGCCTGACAGTGGCCTTGGGTCGTGCCTCCCTGCCCCTATCCAGCCGATAACTGGGCCTGGCCCAAGTCTCAGCTCGCGACCTAGCAGCAGCCAGGAATTCTTGGGCCACTGCTGAACTAGTGGCAACAGGCCCACTCGGCAGTGGCGACCCCGACAGATATCGAGGCCGCGATGCATACTTTTCAGCTTAATCCGCCCGATGCAAATTGGTACATGAACATATGTGCAACGACTCATATGACTTCCTCCCAAGGTAATCTCTCGTCCTATGTTAATTTGAGCAATACTCGTGGTATAATTGTCAAAAATGGTCATTCAATTCCAATTCGAGGTTATGATACTACAAACTTGTCTCCCCCGAACCCACCGTTAATTTTAAAAAATGTCCTTCATGCTCCTTAATTAATTAAAACTTTATTTCAGTTAGAAAAATTACTAATGATAATTGGGTTTCTGTTGAATTTGATCCTTTTGGATTTTTCGTGAACGATTTCCAGATGTGGATGCATCTAATGAGATGTGATAGTCGGGGTGAGATTTATCCAATCACCACAACCACACATCAAGCCAAATTATCATCCACTTTTGCAGCTTTGGCTCATTTTTTATGACATGAACGTTTGGGTCATCCGGGAGCACCTGTTTTTGCATCCCTTAAGATAAAATAAATTTATTGAGTATACTAGAACTCGTAATTCTCATGTTTGTCTCTCTTGTTGTAATGAAAAACATGTTAAGTTGCATTTTGTTGCTTCTAATTCTCATATTGTTATGCCCTTTGATATTATCCATAGTGATATTTGGACATCTTCCGTTTTGAGCTCTTCAGGCCATATATATTATCTTCTTTTGTTGGATGATTACTCTAATTTTTTGTGGACGTTTTCTTTGTCTAAAAAGACACAAGTTTTTTCCACATTCCTCTCATTTAGAGCATACATCTGCACTCAATTTGAACGGGACATTAAAAATATTCAATGTGATAATGGTAGAGAATTTGATAATGGGTCATTTTGGGATTTTTGTAAAACTAATGGTTTGTCGTTTCATCTCTCATGTCCACATACATCATCTCAAAATGAAAAGGCAAAAAGAAAAATTCGAACCATTAACAACATTGTTAGAACACCACTTGCCCATGTATCTCTCCCACCATCTTTTTGGCATCATACATTACAAATGACAACCTATCTTCTAAACATACTTCCGAGAAAACAAGTAGCCTACCAATCCCTCTCATAATTTTAAACCTAAGGGACCCATCATACTCTCATTTATGGGTTTTTGGGTGCTTATGCTATCATCTATTTCCTTCTACTATCATCAATAAACTTCAACTCTGGTCTACTCCGTGTGTTTTTTTTGGGATATACGTCAAATCATCGTGGTTACAAATATTATGACTTATCCTCTAACAAAACCATCGTAAGTCGTCATGTAATTTTTGATGAAACAAATTTCCCTTTTGCCAAATTGTAGTGTTCTGTGCCTCCTACCTATGAATTTCTTGACGATAACATACCCCCATCTTTGATCCATAAATTGACCTCTCAAACAAGCCCTATTTATCTTGGTGTCTCAGCCCAATTATCAGACTCAGTGGTTGCCGGCCCAGCTGAGCCTCTCGCTGGCAGCCCACTGCGGAGAGGCCTAGTGGCTGGTAGTCCGTTGGGTCTCGGCCCACCGCCAGGCACAAGCGGCCCAACCACTGTTGGCCCACTGCCAGCAATCCTGTCACTACCAGCCCACTGCCAGCAATCCTGTCACTGCCAGCCCACTGTCGGGCAGTCCGTCTTCCACTTCTGGCTCAAATCCAATTCTGGCCCAACGGCTAGTCACTCGTAGTCAACACGGGATTTTTAAGCCAAATAAAAAATACGGTCTTCACACCCATGTTACCAAGTCATCGTTTCCCCATAATCACGTGTCTGTCCTTAATGATCCGAATTGAAAAAGGTTTATGGATGATGAATTTAATGCTCTTATTAATAATAGGACGTGGAATTTCGTGCCCCGTCCTCATGATGATAATGTGATTCGGTCTATGTGGATTTTTAATCATAAAGAAAAATCTAATGGTATATTTGAGAGGCATAAAACTCGTCTTATAGATGATGGGAAGACTCAACAGGTTGGTGTGGATTGCAGTGAGACTTTCATTCCGGTGGTCAAACCGAAAACTATCCGCACGGTACACAGTCTGGCTCTTTCGAAGGCATGGACGCTTCATCAGTTTGATGTAAAAATGCATTTCTGCATGGAGAACTCAATAAAACAGTGTACATGTATCAATCCATGGGGTACAGAGACCCTACTTATCCTAATCATGTGTGATTACTGAATAAATCACTATATGGGCTCAAACAAGCTCCTAGAGCTTGGTACAAGAGGTTTGCGGGTTATGTTTCACACATTGGGTTTTCTAACAACAGGTTTGATCATTCTCTATTCATATACCGTCGAGGTAATGATATAGCTTACATTCTTTTGTATGTGGTTGATATTATATTAACTGCCTCGTCTGATGCTCTTCGTAAGTCTATCAGGTCACTTCTTGGATCTGAGTTTGCAATGAAAGATCTAGGGTCACTGAGTTACTTCTTGGGGATAACTGTGACACGCCATGCATGTGGTTTATTTTTATCCCTAAAGAAGTATACCGAAGAGATCGTTGAACGAGTTGTCATGTCATCATGTAGGTCGTTCGCCACTCCGGTTGATACTAAACCGAAGTTGAGTGCTTCTTCCAGCAAGAAATATGTCGATCCATCACATTACCGCAGCCTTGCAGGGGCCCTGCAATATCTCACCTTCATGAAGCCAAACATCTCTTATGTTGTGCAACATATTTGTCTATTCATGCATAAATTGATGGAGGATCACATGTATGCTCTCAAACGCATTTATGCATTATATTCAGGGCACTCTCAATCATGGCTTGCATTTATATCCATCTTCGACCACCACTCTTATTTCATACACAAATGACCATTAGGGTGGATGTCCGGATACCAGATGATCCACGTCTGGTTATTGTGTATTTTTTTGTGATAATTTTGTATCTTGGTCCTCAAAACGACAAGCGACCTTGTCCAGATCCAGTGCCGAAGCAGAATACCGCAGAGTTGCCAATGTGGTGTCTGAATCTTGTTGGCTACGGAACCTTCATTTAGCTCCACTGTCCGGTTCTGAAGGAGACATTGGTTATTGTGATAATGTTAGTGCAATTTATCTCTCAGGAAATTCGATTCACCACCAACGCACTAAACATATTAAGCTGGATATTCACTTTGTTCGCGAAAAGGTTGCTTTTGGAAAAGTACGTGTCTTACATGTCTCGTCACGTTATCAGATTGCCGACATTTTTACAAAAGGTCTTCCACTGGTTTTATTTGAAGACTTTCGGAACAGTCTCAGCATATACCGATCTACCGCTTCGACCGCGGGGGTATGATAGAATAGGAGTTATATTTAGTCATAATTATGTATATTTTGTATATGATAGATGTATAATTAGGTTATTAGTTGTCGTAATTATAGCCTAAGATTATGCTTGTACTTTTAGTATATGTAATATGACTTTGGAATGAAATAATCAAGGAAGAATATTTCTTACAGTTTTAAGTATTTAAAATCCTTCTTAAATTAAACATTTTTATGGAGGCAATTACAATAAGTATCAAATATTTAGTTAAAATGGCCCTTTAACTCTCATTTTTATGTTACTCATAGTTAGTATTATGCTATCTCAGTTTTATGTTAGTTTGTATAAATTTATCACGTATCTTAAAATAAGATTTTCTGCTTTAAATTATATAAGTAAAAGATTTAAACCATTAGTTGAACTTGGCTTATCTTTATCTTTTGAATTAGTTCATATAAGATAATACAATATTTATCTTTCAACAAAATTTAACTTTAAATTCAAATTTCAACATTTCTTATTACAAAGCATATCAAATATTGTCTTAAAATTGTCAAGTGGCTTGTTATTGGTTCGCCACTTGGCTTAACCACGTTGTTTGCACCTCTCCTATTTTATATAATAATAAATAATAATAATAATAATAATAATGATAATAATAATAATAATAAATTTAAAATCCTTCTTAAATTAAACTTTTTATGCAGGCAATTACAATAAGTATCAAATATTGAGTTAAAAGGATCTTTTAACTCTCATTTTTATGTTACTCCTAGTTAGTATTATGCCATCTCAGTTTTATGTTAGTTTGTATAAATTTATCACGTATCTTAAAATAAGATTTTCTGCTTTAAATTATATAAGTAAAATATTTAAACTATTAGTTGAACTTGGCTTATATTTATCTATTGAATTAGTTCATATAAGATAATACAATATTTATCTTTCAACAAAATTTAACTTTAAATTCAAATTTCAAATGTTCTTATTACAAAGCATATCAAATATTATCTTAAAATTGTCAAGTGGCTTGTTATTGGCTCACCACTTAGCTTAACCACGTTACTTGCAACCTCTCATATATATATATATATATACCGCACAATGTGCAGTCCATATTAAACTTTTTATCATTTTAAATTGTGGTTAAATTTATTTGATCACATTAGATCATATTGGGTTAACAAAATTTCAATAGCCAACTTATTCTTCAAAGCAATATACAAATAAAGAGATCTCTATAAATTCAAGAAAAAAATTATTGGTTATCTTTACTATTTTTATTATCAGTATTTTTCTTTCCTTCGATATTTTATCATAGCTTATTTCCTCCTATAGTTTTCAAATCTGTTTTGAAAAATATCATTATTGAGTCAAGGGTTTATCATAAACAACATCTCTACGCCACAAAATTTAGGAGTAAGTTTTGCATACATCCCACCTGCTCCAAACCCTGCTCGTGGGATTACCCTGAATTGTTGTTGTTGTTGTTGAATTATATAATCGTCAAATGCACATTTTTTAATTATATTTATTCAATCATTTATTATTGTTACATTCCTAAATATATATATATATATATATATATATATATATATATATATATATAAAATTCTTCATTTGTCTAAATTTATTAATAATATTTTACTATTATTTTGTTATGTTACTTTAGTTTCTTAATGAATTCAAAGTATAAATATTCTCACATTATCTCTATCACCCTTTTTGTAAATCTTTTTATGTTGTCATATTATGAGTTTTTCTCGTATAGAATTTTACGCGTAATAGAAATAATGTCATCTTATAGCGCTAATTGTGATTTTGAATTTATCAAAAGTATAAATAGAGAAGTTCTTTTTTTTTATTATTATTAAAAATCTACCGATACTCTTAAGAATCGTTCTTGGTATTATATGCAATTAGAAATTAAATTTTTCTTTTATTTTGTTTTCAATTTAAATTTTGATATTTAATTAATATTAATTTACAAAATGTCCTGTATGAAAATTTATTAATTTCAATTCGTACTATGTTGCTCGAAATCTTTCATTATACAACATTCTTGGTTCTTGACTTTATCCATTAAGAATTAAGTTACGTGATTATTCAATGTATAATTTCTTTATACATTACATTCTTCTCTGTATACACTACTTTTCTTACAATAATTCTCTTTCGTACAAAAGTTTGAGTTTTAGTTTTAAAATTAAAATATCTACATGAGATCCTTGTCATTATTCATTTTTTCCCTTACTTTAACAATTTAAAATTTAGTTACGTAATGTTATCCATAGTGTTACCTTTCTCATCACATTTATGTTATCCATAGTGTTACCTTTCTCATCACATTTCAAAAAACAAATAATCTCATCCTAAATTCAAATAGAAATAGATAAGCTACCACAACTTAGACTTAATTTACTATTTAGATTTGGTTAAATCTAATTTACACATTTAGATGGGATGAATTCATTTAAGATGAATATTTCACATAAAATTAAGAATAATTATGTAGCTTTGGCTTAAACATTGTACATATGTTACACAATTCACTAAATAAGTGCAGATAGTAAGTGTTAAATTTACATACGATATACACGTGAATGATATACACAATATACACGTGTATATCGTATGTATAGTGGTTCTCGGATTACTGTAGCGAAGCCCACTGTTGTATATCGTATGTATAGTGGTTCTCGGATTACTGTAGCAAAGCCCACTGTTGGGCAGTTTTTGTATATAAGGTGTTTATGTCTTGTACCTTAATTAGTCTTGTATACTTACCATAATTGTATAGTTAGTATCCAAGTAGAATAAGGTTTTAGGAGTAGAATAGGAATAGGATTCCTATTATGAAAATATGTAAATTGTATATATACTCTTTCAATTAATAAAAATAATCAAGAGATTATTTCTTTCATGGTATCAGAGCTCTATGTTATTTTTCCAACCTCTTTTCTGTCGATCTTGTGCTCGGTTTCCGCCCCTCTTCCCGAATTCTGTGACCATCGGTGGTGTTTCTTTTATTTTCTCCTCAAATCACATATTGTTCTTTCGTTATGTCGACGACAAAGAGCACGTTTTATCCGGCCCTTGTTGTTTCTAACATCAAGAATCACATACCTCTCATTCTTGAAATAGAAAATGTCCAATACGCGACGTGGGCCGAGTTGTTTAAAATTCACGCTCACTCGCATCAAGTCATCCATGACATAATCCCCGCGGCTCCTGAGGATACAGAGGTGCCTCAACGTGAGGATGATCCTAAGTTATGGACAACGCTTGATGCCATCGTCCTTCAATGGATTTATTCCACTATCTCTACTGACCTATTGCAGACGATTATTGAGCCAGACGCTACGGCGATGGCTGCTTGGGATAGGTTGCGTGACATATTCCAAGATAATCAGAATTCCATAGTTGTTACTCTTGAGCAGGATTTTTCCCATGTCAACATGGAAAATTTCACGAATATTTCAGCGTATTGCAAAAGGTTGAAGGAATTGGCGGACCAACTTCACAACGTTGGTGCGCCCATTAGTGAAGATCGTCTTGTTCTACAGATGGTTGCTTGCCTCTCTGAGACATTTAGTGGCATTGAAACCCTACTTCGTCAGAGTAACCCTCTCCCAAAGTTCTATCACGCCCGCTCCATGCTTACTTTGGAAGAAGACAGATTGGCTAAGAAGGCGGCTATCGGGGCAAGTCCCGTGGTCATAATGACGTCCTCCACAAATTCTCTAGTGTTTGTTGATAATTTGGGCCAAAACCGTGCTCACGGTGGCGGCAAGAATGCTAGGAAAAATAATTGAAGAAATCACGGTGGCAAACGCGGTGGTAACGTCAGCAGTACCGGTGGCAATGGGGCCCGCCCCATCAACAGTGGGCCACAACCCAACTGGTCCCAGCCTGGGCTAGTGGGCAGTGGCCCAACACTCTCGATTTTTCAGCGCCTCCAACCCACGGTAATTGGGCTAAATTTCAGCCTTCTCTTCGGCCCAGCTACTCCAGTCTAGTCTCGGTCTAGCGATCCAGTGAGGTATCGGGTCAGCAGGGAGGCAAGCCTGGGCCCCATCATGCAGCAGGCCCCACTCCTACCGACATTAAAGTTGCGATGCACACGCTTGGAATAAATCATTCTGACTCAAATTGGTACATGGACATCGGCGCCACTACTCACATGATATCCGATTCAGGTACTCTCTCGTCTTATTCCAATTTGAGCAACAATCATGGTATAATTGTTGGTAATGGTAATTCAATTCTAATTCGTGGTTATGGTTACAAAACATTGTCTCCCCCCCCCATCCACCCCTTATTTTGAAAAATATCCTTTACGCTTCAAAATTGATTAAAAATTTAGTGTCTGTCCGAAAATTTACCACTGATAATTCCGTGTCCATAGAATTTGATCCATTTGGTTTCTCTGTGAAGGATTTCAAAACAGGGAATCCTCTCATGAGGTATGATAGTAGGGGAGATCTTTATCATATCACGTCATGTTCCGGTCTATCGAGTCAAGCCTTGCCGTCAACGTTTGCAGCCCTTGCTCCTTCCTTGTGGCATGCTCGTCTAGGTTATCCGGGATCGTCTATTTTGTCTTTCTTAGATAAAAACAATTTTATTTCTTGTAAGGGTGCGCGTAGTACTCCGAATGGTCAATTTTGTTCTTTAGGAAAAATTGTTAAGTTGTCATTTGTAGACTCTACTTCTCATACTTTAATGCCATTTGATATTATTCATAATGATCTATGGATGTCTCATGTTCTTAGTTCTTTGGGTCATCGGTATTATGTTCTTTTTTTGGATGATTATTCAAAAAGTTTATGGACTTTTCCAATCGCGAAAAAATCTCAGGTTTTTTCCATCTTCTTACAATTTAGAGCATTCATTAGAACCCAATTTGAAAGTGAAATAAAAAATATCCAATGTGATAATGACAAAGAATATGACAATGGGGTGTTTCGGGAATTTCGTGCAAATAATGAGATCAATTTTTATTTTTCTTGCCCTCATACGTCTTCACAAAATGGGAAAGCCGAACGCAAAATTCGTACAATTAATAACATTGTCCGCACTTTACTAATTCATGCTTCCATACCCCTGTCTTTTTGGCATCATGCTCTACAAATGACTACATATCTCATAAACATTCTTCTTTCCAAAGGTTTGACATATTCGTCCCCCCTTCAAATTTAATATAATAAGACTCCTTCGTATTCACATCTTAGGATCTTTGGGTGCTTGTGTTATCCACTATTTTCGTCCACCACAATTAACAAACTTCAAGCCCGTACTACCCCATGTGTTTTCTTAGGTTATCCATCCAATCATCGTGGTTACAAATGTTTTGGTTTATCTTCTAATAAAATCATCATTAGTCGCCATGTAATTTTTTATAAATCCCAATTTTCGTTTGCTAAGGTTAGTAACCCCGTGCCGAGTTCGTATAATTTTTTGGATGATGGTATATCCCCGTATATTAATCACCAGTTTTCAGACATATCACGCACCCTAAATCCTCCAGCGGACCCACTGCCCGCTGGTCCCACTGGTCCGCCACATGCCCCTGTCCCCAGTCTCATCACTGGGCCAGTTTCAGCATTTAGGCCAGTCCAGCCCAATACTGGAACTGGTCCAGTTCTTGCATCCGAGGCTGCTTCTACTTCCCGTGTTGGGCCAGCAAGCCCACTGCATGCTGGCAAGTCCGCCCCGAGTCCAGAAAATTCCCAAAATCCACCCAATTCTTCCCCGAGTCATAGACCAGTCACTCGTAGTCAACGGGGTATTTTTAAACTAAAAAGATATTTTAATTTACATTCTAATGCTCTTAAATCACCCTTACCCCGTAATCATGTATCTGCATTAAATTACCCGAATTGGAAAATTGCTATGATCGATTAATATAATGCTCTTATTGATAATAAGACGTGGGAGTTGGTGCCCCATCCATCTGGTATTAATATTATTAGGATAATTCAGACGGTTCATTTGCAAGGCATAAGGCGCGGCTTGTTGGTGATGGTAAGACTCAGCAGGTTGGTGTGGATTGTGGAGAGACGTTTAGTCCTGTGGTCAAACCAGATACCATTCGCACTATGCTCAGCTTGTCTCTTTCGAAAGCATGGCTCATTCATCAGTTAGATGTGAAGAATGCTTTCTTACATAGTGATCTCAAGAAAACAGTATATATGCATCAGCCCTTGGGGTTTAGGGATCCCCAATATCCTTATCATGTCTGTTTGTTGAAGAATTCATTATATGGGCTTAAGTAGTCTCCACGGGCTTGGTATACGAGATTTACCGACTATGTTTTGACTATTGGGTTCACTCACAGCAGGTCGGATAATTCCTTGTTCATCTATTATCGTGGTTCTTCCTTGGCTTATATACTATTATATGTGGATGATATTATCTTGACGACCTCTTCCGATGCATTACACCAGTCTATCATGACAATGCTCAATTCTGAGTTTGCTATGAAAGACTTGGGGCCCTTGAGTTATTTTTGGGGATTGCTGTCACTCGTCATGTTAGTGGGTTGTTCTTATCTCTAAGGAAGTATGCATCTGAGATCATTAAGAGGGCTGGGATGTCATCCTGTAAGTCCACTTCCACTCCAGTTGATACTAATCCCAAGCTTTGTGCCGCGGCCGGCGCCCCATACGAGGATCCGACCCGTTATCGCAGTCTTGCAGGGGCCCTTTAGTATCTTACATTCACGAGACCAGATATTACATATGCTATCCAGCAGGTGTGTTTGTTTATGCATGATCCCAGAGTTGAGCACATGAATGCACTCAAACGCATCATTCGGTATATTCAGGGTACACTTGACTATGACTTGCATTTATATCCTTCTTCAACGTCCACACTTGTCTCTTATACAAATGCTGATTGGGGTGGTTGTCCGGACACCAGACGGTCTACGTCTGGCTATTGTATGTTTTTTGGCAATAACTTGGTCTCATGGTCTGCGAAACGTCAGTCGACTTTGTCCCGCTCCAGTGCCGAGACCGAGTATCGAGGGGTAGCTAATGTGGTCTCTGAATCATGTTGATTACGTAATTTGTTGCTAGAGCTTCATTGTCCTATTCAGAAAGCGACATTGGTTTATTGTGATAATATTAGTGTCATCTACCTTTCTGGTAATCCGGTTCAGCACCAGCGCACTAAACATATCGAGATGAACATTCACTTTGTTCGCGAAAAGGTTGCTCGTGGTCAGGTACACGTCTGTCATGTCCCGTCCAGATATCAAATTGCTGACATCTTTACAAAAGGTCTTCCCTCGATCCTTTTTGAAGATTTTAGGGACAGTCTCAGCGTACGAAGACCGCCCGCTATGACTGTGGGTGTGTGTTAAATATACATACGATATACACAATATACACGTGTATATCGTATGTATAGTGGTTCTCGGATTATTGTAGCAAAGCCCACGGTTGGGCAGTTTTTGTATATAAGGTGTATATGTCTTGTACCTTAATTAGTCTTGTACACTTACCATAATTGTATAGTTAGTATCCAAATAGAATAAGATTTTAGGAGTAGAATAAGAATATGATTCCTATTATGGAAATATGTAAATTGTATATATACTCTTTCAATTAATGAAAATAATCAAGAGATTATTTCTTTCAGTAAGTTTAAATTAGTATATTGAATGGGTGATGGTAGAATTTCGAATTTGAACTCAGAACATTCAAGTTATGAATTCACCTCTGTTCAATAATTCATAAGATGTGATAGATGATGACCTACTATAGTAGAAAAAATATAATAACCATATAAAGCCAACGTATGTATGTATCTAAGTTAAACTAAAAGTGTTTGGAAAAAATTAAAAATGAGGTAATCATATGTTTTTCGAGAAGAAGCAATATTCAAGATCCAGTAATGATAAGATGACAATTGACAAACCCTCATCCATTTGTATTAAACAAAAACGAAGTTGAAGTTTGTAATTTAATATCGCAGCTTTATCAAACTCGAACTCGGGACGGGACCTGGGCTCGTCCCGCCCCAGGCCCGAACCCGCCTACCCGCCCCGTTCTCGCCCCGGTCCCGCACGTCCCCCTCCCCTTTGCAAAAAATGCATGTTGCACAACGTCCATTTTATATTTTGGTCGTTGTGCAACGGTCATTTTTGGCCTCCCCACCCACAACCCCCCTACCCCCTTAATATTTATTTTTAACCCCTAAGTGAATATATTTACACTTTAACCCAGTTTTCCAACTATAAATACCTCATTTTCTCTTCATCTTTCTCACAAATCTTCCAACAATCTCTATAATCTCTCAATTTATCTCTCTACAATTCTACATTGCCTACTAAATATTATATTTTTTTTCTCATTTATATCAAAATTAAAAAATTGGGAGTGAAGTTGGCAACTAGCTTGATGATCATCCATCGAGCAAAGTTTTAATTTTCAACATCGATTACAAGTCGGTGTTTGGTACTTTCGTTCCTTATTTAAATTATTATTGTTACTTTATCTTAATTATCGCACTTAATTTCATTATCTTTAATTATTTATTAAATAATTAAAATGGAAGGATTAAGAGGTATGTTTAAGGGTAAGAGTAAGGGTGCTTCTTCTAGTAGGGGTAATAAGGGCATGCGTACTTCTTCTAGTCATCCTATTCCTATACAGGATGATTTGATAGAGTACACTCATACAGATGAAACTGATTTTTTAATGATATACCATTAGACGATGATATATATTCTGCAACTTAACCAAACTTTAATTTAGAAGATAATCCAGATGACACACCCACTAATGTAGAAGACACACCCACTAGTGCACCTCCTCAAACTGAAACTAGAATGTCTCTTATTCCCCCTAGTATGAGACGAGGCCCCACACAACGAAAATTAAAATCTGCTGCATGGGACTTTTTTGATAGGGACTAAGATGATCAAGTAGTGAGATGCCAAATTTGTGAAAATGTATATAAATCTAAAATGGGAAAAGGTCAGGGTGGGACGGGAGATTTATTGAGACATGTACAAAGTTTTCACAAAGCTAGGTGGGATGAATACGAGGCTACAAAGTCGGGTGCGCCAATGCGCTCTCAGATACAGGGTCAAATTAACCCCACAACGGGGGAAATTGTAGGTCCTAAATACGATAAACATAGAGATATAGATGCAATAGCAAAATTAGTTGCGGTGAAGGGTTTGCCTTTTTCATTTCCTTCCTCTCCTGATTTTATTCATTTCATTAGAGATATGTATAATCCTGCTTTTAATGCTTTTTCCTAGATCAACTGTTAGGAGAGACGTTTTTAAATTTGCATACGAATATCAACAATATTTACGGTATTCATTATATCATTTTTCTGGCAAAGTATCTATCACGTCTGATATAGGCCGTAGTACTAATGACCATGATTATTTAACTGTAACATGTCATTGGATAAATTATAAATGGTCTATGCAAAAACGTATTTTAGCATATAGATATATTGATGATAGGCACACTGAAAGTTTTATTGTAGAAAATATTCATCAAATTTGCGAGTATTATGGTATAACTGATAAAATAATGACAATTACGTTAGATAATGCTTCTTCTAATAATTATGCTATTAGACTTTTAAAAGATCTTTTAACTCCATCTTTTCCTAATCATTTTCATATAAAATGTGTGTGCCATATTTATAACTTAGTTCTAAAGGATGGTCTATCACTTTTTGAAGACATTCTTAATAAAGTACAATTTGTTATAAACTTTATTTTTAAAAGTAATAGAATACAAAGAAAAAAGAATATAAAAAAACTTGTCACGATTGTGGACTACCTTATAGAAAAATTTCGGAAGAAGTAGCGACTAGGTGGAATTTTTTATATGAACAATTACTTATTGCTTATGATTATAGAAGACCTATAACTCTATTTTTAACGCCCATAATCGAAATCCAACTGATATAGTTGTAGACAACGATTGGAAAAAAAATCAGAACTTAATGTATTTTTAGAAAAAAATTTCAAGCTACTAAAGAATTTTCCGGTATTTATTATCATACTATTTCAACTATGTTATTTTATATAACTCTAATTTTTTTGTTACATAGTGAATATATGAAAAAATCATCTTATAAGGTACCTGTTAAAAACAGTTTATCAAATTAAAAAAATATTTTTTTCTATTCCCACTATTTATATTATTGGTGGTGTATTAAATCTGACTATTAAAATAGACGGTTGTAAAATACTTATTGAAACTATTTATGATTGCATAATTGTACCTCCACCTCCAACTCCAAAAAATTCAAATGACCAACCACCTAAGAAATCAACTAAAGAAGAAGTTTTATCTAGCATACACACTGAATGTAAAAAAGTATATAGATATTACCAACAAGAAAATGCTAGCAACCAACTGACTTCCATACCATATTTTTCTTCTTCAATACAACCTCAAAAAAGACATGTTGTTTCTGCGGCTAGTATTGAAAGCCTTAGAAATAGAATGTATATTGGTACCACTACTAATCAAGTTAGCGAGTTTGATGTTTTTGTTTTGCAGGGTGTTGTACCGTACCAAACAGTTCTCAATGAAGAAGGACGTGAAGACTTGCTGAAATACTGGAGGGAGAATGAGAAGACATTTCCGACACTATCAAAGATGACCCGAGATGTATTGAACATAGCGTCATCAACAGCGTCTGAAAGCGCTTTTTCTGCCGGAAGATTTCAAGTAGGAGAGCACAGACACTCATTAGCGGGAGACAACTTGGAGATTACAGTTTTATTCAGAGATTGGATACGAACAGAGCGTAGAAGGTGCGGTCAACAGGAGATCAACGAAGAAGACGACGAAAACTACAACGAAATCTTATCTGACGGAGGTGGAAGCCACGACGAGCAATTTGGCCAACAAATTCCAATTCTAACCGAAGAACCACAAGACATTGTGAAGAAACTAGAAAAGGTGTTTATAAATATGTGATTTTTTAAATTTCAATTTTACTATATTATTTGCAACCTTCAACACCACAAAGTTGTAATTTTGAAATTGTATTACAAAAAAATCATATTTCTATTAAATAATATAAGAGGCACAAAAACAGTATTGAAATATTTTTATTACACTATCTTGTTCAATTATTGAGGTGTTTATATGTTATTTTTTTAAAATTAAATGCAAAAAAAATATCGAAAAACCCGATCTCGATCCGACCCAACCTCGCCCCGGCCCGATAAGATCGGTCCCCTTTTCCGACGGGACCAGGAACTGGATGGAACATCGGAGGATTCCGCTAGCTCCGGCCCGCCAGTCCCGCCCTCCCCCCGTCCCGTCGGGTCCTGTCTAGCCGGGACCCGCCACGAACCCGCCCCGTTGGCCTCCCCTATTTGCATCTCGACGGACTGCTTTGTTATTCCACTTATATGGAGATCTACAAAACTATGAATCCACGTGTTTATAAGATTAATTAAAGAGAAAATATATAATTGCCCCCTCCAACTATATATGACACTTTTTCAAAATGACACTAACTTTGAGAAAATCCTAATACCCCGTTGAAGAATTTCAAAATGGTATAAGAAAATACAACATTTTCTATTCAAGCCCAGTTATGAAAAAGGAGGAGTAAATCACGCACCAGTCATTTAAATTTATTTAATTTTATATTTTTATTACTTTATTTCGTTTTCTTTTTGTTTTTCCTAATATTTCTTTTTTCTCTCTCCCCTCCTTTATTTTTTTGTACTCTGCCGACCCGTCCACAACGAACCCATCAGTATTTCATCTAGAATTAAAGAAGATAAAATTATTAAGAACATATGCAACTTTTTCTTTCTTTTGAATCTCTGAAGGACACAATCCAATTCCACTAGTTAGCAGTTTATATAGTCTATTCTAATTTACTTGGATTAAGGGTGGAGAAGTGGGAGATAAATGTGAAACTGTTTTCTAAATTGCTCCAACCACCAATTAAAATTTAAAACTTTAAAATTGTTACAGTTATGATGGATCGAAACTCCATTAAAATAGAACTTTGTAGTACTCCTTAACCAATAAATGGATAATAACTCCATAGCAATAATCAAAAGAAAAAAATAATCAAAGAACAGTCACGGGGAATATGCTCAAGGAGGAAATAGCTTGAAGAAAACAGAGGAAATGAAAGAGAATGGGTGAGGGAGGAGTTGATCGAAGAAGATAAGGGGTGTTCGGGGTGGGGGTAATAGAAAAGTAAAAAACAAAATATTTCTAATGAAACAAATGCTGAAAAACTAAAAAATCTAATTTTTTGCTGTGAAGTATACTCTCCACACCACATAGGCTCGCAAGGAGGTGATAATCTGAACAAGAATAAGGGGCGTTAGGACCTTTCTAAAGTTTGAAGTGTCATTTTGGAAAAAAATGTCATAATTAGAGGGGATAATTATGTATTTTCTCTAAATTAAAACACATAATGCATTGAGAAGCGTAAAATTGTATTAATCTTATTTGAAAAGCTTTTTTCATTAATACAATATATATATATGATATATAATGTGGAATCCTTATACAATAGGGATCTTATATTTACCATAATTACATAAGACTAAATATGGCTTAATAATATTGTACACACTCTAATACACCCTCTCAGTTTGAGCGGGAGGAGGCCGGACGCTAAGAATTGATCTAAAGTCAAGGAATAGTTGTCTAGAAGGCCTTTTGTGAATATATTCGCATACTTATAAGAATAAGACACATGCAATACCTTGATATGACCGAGAGCAACCTTCTCACGAACAAAGTGGACGTCCATCTCAATATGTTTGGTTCGCTGATGCTGAACCGGATTACGAGATGATAGATGGCAGATATGTTATCACAATAACCAAAGACGTCTTACGCAACAGACACTGAAGCTCCAAAAGAAGGTTTCGGAGCCAACAGATCAACATTAGTAACAACTCTGTACTCTGCTTCTACACTCGAACGGGATAATGTGGCATGTCTCTTGGCAGACCAAGAAATGAGACTATCCCCCAAGAACACACAATAACCTAAGGTGGATCGTCGTGTGTCCGGACAGCCAACCCAATCAGCATCCGTATATGACAACAACTTGGTCGGTGCTGAAGGGTATAAATGTAGTCCATAATCAAGTGTGCCCTTAACATATCGAATGATACGTTTAAGGGCAGTAAAATGAGGCTCCCTGGGGCATGCATGATACCTGCTGAATAACATAAGCAATATTAGACCTGGTGAAAGTAAGGTACTGTAGTGCACCTGCAAAACTCCGGTAGAGAGTGAGATCTGACACTGGATCACTATCCAAAGCATTAAGCTTTGATTTAGAGTCAACTGGAGTAGACATGATTTTACAATTTTCCATTTTATCCTTGTACACAATCTGTTCTGCATACTTACGCTAATAAAGGAACATAGTATCTATAGATCGAGTCACTGAAATCCCCAAACAATAGCTCAACTTTCCCAAGGCAGTCATAGCAAATTCTATTTTGAGCAATGCAATGATCTCATTTTTTAACAACTCAAATGAGGCAGTAAGCACAATATCATCCACATACAATAATAAATATGCAATGCTACTACCTCTATGAAAAATAAATAGAGAATTATCACACTTATTACATACAAATCCAATCCGCATGATATATTGTGCAAAGCGATCATACCACGCCCTAGAGGCCTGTTTCAAGCCATAAAGTGACTTACGGAGATGACATGCATATTGAGGGGCTACAGGATGGACAAAACCAGGTGGCTGGTGCATATAAACAGTTTCTTTCAGATCCCCCATGTAGAAACACATTTTTCACATCAAGTTGATGAATTGGCCAATGCTTACCCATAGCAATGCTCAGAACTGTGCGAATGGTAGCCTATTTAACAACCGGACTGAATGTCTCACCACATTCAATGCCCTCCCGTTGATTAGCGCCATTAGCCACAAGTCTCGCCTTATATCTTTTTAAGTCACAACTGTCTCTATATTTGTGACGAAAAAGCCACATGCAGCGGATCACATTCACCCCCTCCGGTCGAGGAACCAAATCTCAAATGTGTTATTTCGTTAAAGCATTAAACTCCTCATATATGGCCGCATTTCCATTTGGGTCTAGTTTGGCGAATTTGGATTTTTGGAATCGGGGATATGGTTTAGGTGGATAGGTTAAATTGGACTTTGAATTTGAAAATCCCGTATTGGGTACGGGTTTCCATACAGTGTGGGGGGGGAGGGCAGGGGTTGGTCGTGTTTTTAGGGCTGGTGACGGGTCGAAGATTTGGGTGTCGAGGCATGGTAAAGGGTTTGTGGTTACTGGGTCGATCTCGGGTTTGATGATGGTGACGATCTGGGTATATCGGTGTGGGGTGGGATACTGGGTGACTGTGTCGGTGTTTGGGAGTGGGTAGGTGGCGATTGTGGGTGCTGTAGTGGGTCGATCTGGTTGTGTGTTATTATGACCGGAATAGTCGCGGGGTTGTGGTGGATGGTTGGAATGCTGGTGGCAACTGGTGGTGACACTGGGTTTAATGGTGGAGTTTGCTGGTGAGTTGGAGAGGTGATGCCGAGACGGGTCAAGCGGGAGACTGACCGATTTTCGATGGTGGGGTGGCGGTCGGTGGTTATTTTAGATTGGTGGAGAGACTATCGGTAGTGGCGGTGACGAGAGGCAGACCCAACGATGGTGTGAGGCTGTTCTGGGGGACAACCAACCGATTTTTGGTGATGGCAGTGGCAATCGGCGGTGGCGGATGGTGGCCAGTAATAGTACTGGCAGTGGCAGTAGTATTGTGTAAGGACGGGGATGTAGGGACGGTGGTGGCTGTTCGATAGAGTTCAGTGAGTATGACGGGTGAGGTGTCGGACTCGTCAAGAAAGATACAGTCTGTGTGTCGAAACTATTGGATGTTTGCTAAAAGGAAGATTGCTTCATTGAACGTGACATGACGAGACATAATAGTTTTGCGGGAAGACACGTCATAGCACAGATAACCCCTTTGATTAGCCGAGAAACCTAAGAACACACAAGGAGTGTGCAGGGCGCAAGTTTATGCGGGGTTGTAGAAGCAAGATTCGGGTAGCACAGGCAGCCGGAAATTCATAGGTGCTCATAAGTGGGGATCCTACAAAATAAAATTTCGGTGGGTGTTCTATTTCGATGGGTTTGGGTGGGAAAAATATTTAGAATATATTCAGCTATTTTAACAGAATAGACCCAAAAAAGAGGGGGAGAGAGACATGAAACAGGGTCGTATGAACCATGTTATTGATAGTGTGAATGATTCGTTCGACCTTGCCATTCTGAGAGGAGGTATGAGGACACGAGAATAGGAAAACCATGCCGTTAGTAGAGCAAAAATTATGAAATGCTGAATTATTGAATTCACGACTGTTATCACACTGAAGAGATTTTATGTCTTTTTCGAATTGTGTTTTGACATAGACACGAAATGCAAGAAACTTAGCAAACACTTCTCTTGAATTTAAGCGGATAGACCCAGACAAAGTGAGAATAGTCATCTAATAAGACGAGATAAAATTTATGACCCAATGAGCTAATAATGGGAGATGTCCATAAATCTGCATGAACAATGTCAAAGGGAGAATACGTAACACTTGAAGAAGATTGAAACGGAAGGCGAACATGTTTTCCTAAAGGACAAGAAAGACACCGTTGGGTAAATTTTTCAGGATCACAACGAATTAAATTATTATTTCTAAAAAATTAAAAATAGGGGCTCTTGGGTGTCCAAGTCTATTGTGTCAGGTTGACGGAGAAATTGTTGCTAAAGCGATGAAGAGAGTAGTGACAATAGTGGCGGATATGAGTAGGAAAGGATATAGGTCCCCCTCACTATAGCATCTCGTAAGGAATTTTTCGGTACGGAGGTCCGTTACAGAAAAGCCAAACGGGTCAAAATTAATCGAGACAGAATTATCGGTGACAAATTTTCTAACAGAAATTAGATTTTTGATGATGTGTGGGGCATAAAAGATATTTTTAAGAGAGAAGTGGTGATGCGGTGGTGGGGTAAGGGTGTGGCCAAATCCTTGAATGGGAATGCGATGACCGTTAGCGACCATAATGGACTGCAAAGTATTTAAATTTTGCATTTGCGGAAGATTACCAGAATTATTGGTGAGGTGAGACGTGACGCCTGTATCCATATACCACGCATTATCGGGCTTCCGATGGGTCAATGTGCTGAAAACCTGGCCCAAATTGATTTGGGAGAAGCTTGAGGCGAACTAGTGGGCCCTAGGACGTCGGGCCAGAACTGGTGCTATCAGATTAGTGGGCCACTGTTGGGTCGCAAGGGTTTGGGCCTGATGACAGTGGCCTTGCGGTTGTGCTCCCATGTGGTTGGGCCGCAGCTGTGGCCATTGATGTTGTTGGACTGCAGGCTCTGAATTGTTGCTGAAGGCACAGTCCCTATCAGTGTTTTTGATGCTACCAGAATAACCAGTGTGATTATTTACCGCCATAGGGTTGCCGGAAGGCAGTTGGGGAGGAAGAAACAAAGCAACGTTGGGATTCCGGGGCATTAGCCGAGGTGTATGTCGGCTGAAAGGCAATACACAGGCAGTATACGAGGCAGAAACTGCCGTAAACGAGGTGCATAGCGGCTCAGGGAGGTTGTATACATACATTAAGGAGGGTATAACAGCCATATACAGAGTGTATATCGACGTGTATAGGCTATATACGAATGGTATACGACTGCTGGAGATATAAAGATGGAAAGAGGGTTGTATATTAACAGTATACCAGGGGTATACAAGGTTGTTTTGCAGAATTGGAGGGTTGGGCCGTTGTATATCAGCGTATATCGATGTATACCAGCGGTATACGATCGGTTTGGCGCAGGAAAAATAAAGGGACGGGCGGCAAAAATTAGGTCTTAGGTCGGGAAGGATTGTTGGCTCTTGATATCATGTAGAATCGTATTAATCTCCTTTGGGGAGCCTTTCTCATTAATAAAATATATATATATGGTATATAATGTGAAATTCTTATACAATAAGGATCTTATATTTACCAGAATTACATAAGACTAAATATGGCTAAATAATATTGTACACACCCTAATAAGGAGCTAGGCATAAAAAAATAAGATATTGTCAAGTCATATATGAGCTCTTATTTTGAAGAGCAACACATCATGCTTTTCCTGCATTAATCTGGAAAGTTAATTCACAACTACAAATTTTATATCTGCATTAGAATTTGGTGTTGATATTGCACGAATATTATACAAAACAGAAAGTTTATGTGCTCATAACCTGCTTGGGAGCAATGCAGATAGTAAATTCCTAGCCCAGTACCCTCTCTTTATAGTGCAGATATCAAATTTGTAGTTATAAACACACATACAGATCTAAATATTTTATCTATCAATTCAAATTCAAACATTTTTATCTCAATCCAAATCTAAGTTTGTTATCTCAATTCAAAATAGATTATTTTTTAATTTAAACTTAAATTCAAATAATTTATCTATCTGTTGAAATTTAACTTTGTATCAATTACTAATTATAAAAGATTTAACTAAATAGTATATTTAAAAAAATAAATTTAATCTAGAAACTTATTTTGTATTTTTGAGTTATATATTCTTAAATATCATAGCGTGTAATTTTTAGTATTATCTTTTCCATATCATCGAGATATTTTTTTGATTCTCAGCAGAAGGTATAGATTCAATTATTTTTATCTCAATTTAAACTTATTCTCATTAATTAATCATCACTTTCTTATTCATAACAAAATCCATTAAATTTAAGCTATGACGGATGACTACTACACTTAAATAATATCATGTTAAAAAAATCTAATGAATAAACAGACTCTGTTATAAAAAAAATATTTAAGTTTCATTATTTATAATGATAAACTTAGGATAGTTTCTCTTCCATCAAATTAGGCTAATCTCTAGGTTTTAAATTTTGAATATAGATTTATTATATTTATCTTTTAAAGTTCTTTAATAAGTTAATATTTAATTGATTAATTTTAAGTTCTTATAACTTATAATAAACTTTGTTTAAAATTGCAAAGTGACTTGTTATTAGCTTATCACTTGGCTTAATCACGTTGCTTTCATCTCTCTTATATATAGATATATAAATATATAGATTATATATATAGAGATATATAAATATAGTTATAAATTCGGTTACCTGAATCCAATTGGTTGAGATATGAGATAGTAGCTCCGATTAGCTTGGAATTGAGACAGTTGATTGGTTTCACTTGATAGAAGTATCTGTTCGAAACTATGTTTATAGGAAATGAGAAATTAACAAAAAAATATAAAGGTATCGTTTCATAACACAAACTTCAATCCCCCCTTAGCACTAGTCACATGCATGTCCCCTCCATGCCTACTCTATTGCAGTTGTGGATTTAGGTGTCTTGGCCTCTTGTATGTTGTTATGTATAGAAAGAAGCAAACATGGCAGGTTTGAAACTCCATTTATTCTTTATCAATAAAGAAAAGACTTTTGGAAGATGGGAGGTGGAATAAAGCTCAAAATTCTGGATTTTGAAGATTGAATCGTTATTTCTAGAACCTTTGTTTTTGTTGGAAATTTGTCTTTGGTGGGGAGGTGCGTCCACCCGTATTTAATGACTTAAACACTAGGGTTCCGCATGTTGGAGGCTTTATCTCTTCACACGTGCATAATCTACTAAGTGAGTAGATGACCGTAGGGCCAAGAATCGTCAAATTTCATTGAGAAATGAAAGAGATATTGGTCCACGAAGTAAGGTGTTTGAGGCATGAAAATATGGTGTGGGACAAATCTACCACATCGGTGGGAAAATGAAGAATTGCTCTTTATAAGTTTCAAAATTGGCTAAGGGTTTGGGACCTCAAGGGTAACCCATGTGTTTAAAGGAGGGATGACCTAGATGTGCTTGGGTTCAAGGCTAAGCCCACACGTGCACCGCCGTCCGTTCGCTTCGGGCTCGGGTCACGGGCCACGGGCTTCTTCTGGTATTATCTCCTTGGACCCCAAAATGTTTAATATTTACAATTTGGTCTCCATTACTTAGTTGAATTACTCCCTCCTTCAATGGCCATAAACAACCATTACTTGGCTGTTTACTCCCTCCTTCAATGGGCCATTAACAACCATGTCTTAGCAGTTGAGAGGTCTCCCTTTATGCTATATATTAATGTTTGTTGGCTCAATTGTGTTACACAGAAAAAAAGAGACACATTATACACACAGCAAGTCGTTTCGTGTTTGTTTTCTTTGTCAGAATCAACCTATTTGCTTTGTAGTATTGATTAGTTGTTGTTTTATCTTTGGAGACTATTGCACGTTAACGTAAAAGCATATATACGGGGCAATCTTGTCTTAAGGACAGAGAGCCATCTCTCGACTCATCACACAGTTGTAACTAAGGCTGGCCAGTGGGCCGGGACGGCCCGACCCCGACCCGACCTCGTCCCGAGCCTGCCCCGACCCCGACCCCGACCCCGATTAGTGAAAAAAAAATCGATAGCGGGACTCGAACCGGGACAGGACAATGTCTCATCCCGACCCATCACGAGCCCGCCCCAGGCCCGCCAGACCCGAGCCCACCCCGAGCCCGTCCCGAGCCCGCCCCTAGTCCTCCCTTTGCAAATATAACCGTTGCACCAACGACCATTTTAGATTTTGGCCGTTGGGCAACGGCCATTTTTGGCCTCCCCCCCCTCCCCCAACCCCCCTACCCCTTAATATTTATTTTAACCCATAAGTTATTATATTTACACTTTAACCCAATTTTTCAACTATAAATAACTCATTTTCTCTTCATCTTTCTCACAAATCTTCCTACAATCTCTCTAATCTCTCAATATATCTCTCTACAAGTTTACATTGTTTACTAAATATTCAATTTTATTTATTCATTTGTGAATTGGGAGTGAAGTTGGCAACAAGCTTGAGGATTTTCCATCGAGCAAAGTTTTAATTTTCAACCTCTCGATTACACGTCGACGTTACGTCGGCGTTTGGTACATTCGTTCCTTCATTAAATTATTATTGTCTGTTTATTTTATTTAGCGCACTTAATTTTATTATCTTTAATTATTTATTATCATAATTAAAATGAAAGGATTAAGAGGTATGTTTAAGGGTAATGTTGCTTCTTCTAGTAGGGGCAACCAGGGCAAGAGTACTTCTTCTAGTCATCTTATTCCTACACAGGATGATTTTGTTGATACTCAACATTTTCCTACAATACCATTAGATTTAGATGAGGAGCTATTTTCTGGAACTCAAGAAGACTTTAATTTAGACGATGATCTAGATGATACACCAACTAATGTTGATGACAACACACCCACTAGTGCACCTTCAACTGAAATGCCTCCTATTCCCCCTAGTATGAGACGAGGTCCAGCAAAACGACCATTAAAATTAGATGCATGGACATTTTTTGATAGGGACGTAGAGAATCAAGTAGCTAGATGTAAAATTTGTAAAAATATTTTAAATTTTAAAACTGGAAAAGGTCACGGTGGGACGGGGGGTTTAATTAGACACGTAGTAAGTGCTCATCCAGCTAGGTATGCCCAATACCAGGCTTCAAAACCGGGTGCGCAAACGCCCGCTCTATTGGGACAAGGTTCACATACTGATACTGTCCCAGACCAAGTACAAGGTCAAATTAACCCTATGACGGGGGGAATTGTAGGCCCTAAATAAAATAAACATAGAGATAGAGAAGCAATATGAAAATTAGTTGATGTGGAGGATTTGCGTTTTTCATTTCCTTCATCTCCCGGTTTTATTCATTACATTAGAGATATATATAATCCTGCTTTTAACGGTTTTCCTAGATCAACTGTTAAGAGAGATGTATTTAAATTCGCGCATGAATATCAACAATATTTATGTTATTCATTATATCATTTTAATGGCAAAGTATCTATCACGTCTGATATAGGTCGTAGTACTAACGATCATGATTATTTAACGGTAACTTGTCATTGGATAGATTATAAATGGTCTATGCAAAAACGTATCTTAGCGTATAGATATATAGATGATAGGCACACTGATACTTTTATTGCAGATAATATTTATCAAGTGTGCCATTATTATGGAATAACCGATAAAATTATGACTATTACATTAGATAACGCTTCTTCTAACAATTACGCTATTACAATTTTAAAAAATAGTTTAACTCCATCTTTTCCAGATCATTTTCATATAAAATGCGCGTGACATATATATAACTTAATTGTAAAGGATGGTCTATCACTTTTTCAAGACATTCTTAGTAAAATACAATTTGCTATAAACTTTATTTTTAAAAGTAATAGAGTACAACGAAGAAAAGAATATAAAAAAATTTATCACGATTGTGGACTACCTTATAGAAAAATCCAGAAGAAGTATCCAGTAGGTGGAATTCTTTATACGAGCAACTACTTGTTGCTTATGACTATAGAAAACCTATAACTTTATTTTTAACTCTCATAATCAAAATCCAGCTGATATGGTTGTAGATAGTGATTGGGTAAAAATTTTCGAACTTATTGTATTTTTAGAGAAATTTTTTCAAGCAACAAAAGAATTTTCCGGTATATATTATCCTACTATTTCAACTATGTTGTTTTATATAACTCTAATATTTTTATTACTTAGTGAATATATGGAAAAACCAAATTTTATATGACAAATTATTAAAAAATGTTTATCAAAATAAAAAAATATTTTATTCCTATTCCCACTATTTATATTATTGGTGTTGTATTAAATCCGACTATTAAAATAGACGGTACTAAATCACTAATTGAAACTATTTACAATTGTATAGAAGTACTACCACCTCCAAGTCCCAAAAATCTAAATCATCCACCACCTATTGAACAAACTAAAGAAGAAGTGTTGTCTAGCGTAGAAGACCAATGCAAAAAAATATCTAGGTTTTACCACCAAGAAAATGCTAGTAACTTACCGGCTTCCATACCATCTTCTTCATCTTCAACACAACCTCACAAAAGACATGCTGTTTCTGCGGCTAGTATTGAAAGCCTCAGAAATAGAATGTGCGGCCGTACCGCTACTAATCAAATTAGCGAGTTGGATATTTTTGTTTTGCAGGGTTCTGTACCGTACTAAGAAGTTATCAATGAAGATGGACATGAAGACTTGTTGAAATATTGGAGGGGGAATGAGAAGACCTTTCCGACACTTTCAATGATGGCCCGAGATGTTTTGAACATTCAAGCGTCATCAACTGCGTCTGAAAGCGCTTTTTCTGCCGGCAGATATCAAATAGGAGACCACAGACACTCATTAGCCGGAGACAGCTTGGAAATTGCAGTATTATTCAGAGATTGGATACGAGCGGAGCGGAGAAGGTGCGGCCAACCGGAGATCAACGAAGAAGAAGACGAAAACTACAACGAAATCTTATCCGAAGGTAGTCGAAGCGACATGGATCAATTTGACCAACAAATACCAATTCCAACCGAAGAACCACAGGAAATTATCAAGCAATTAGAACAAGTTTTTTTGAGAATGTAATTTTTTTAATTGCAATTTTATTATGTAATTTGCAACTTTTGGACAACACCACAAAGTTGCGATTTAGACAATTGTATTTGTATTACAAAAAAATCATGTCTATTAAATAATATAGAGGCACAAAAACAGCCTTGAGATGTTTTTATTACACTATCTTGTCTTGTTTATTGAGTTTTTTTTATACATATGTTATTAAAAAAAAAAAAGGAAAACCCCCGGAACCCGCCCCGATCCCGACCCCGCCTCGACCCGATTTCGACGGGATCGGGATCGGGACGGGACTGGGGCAAGTTCCGCCAGACCCGACCCCGCCCCCTTCGCCAGACTCGCCCAGACCCCGACCCCGCCAAACCCGGCCCGCCAGACTCGAGCCCGGCCCACTGGCCAGGCCTAGTTGTAACAATCCAGATTTAGTGTTTCTTGATTTCAGGTTATCAAGATTCAAGACTCAACAAGCTTGCGGCAGTATTGACCTGTTTGTTTATCCTTTCGAACACTTGTAATATTTACTTACTTCCCGTACTGCTTTACCATATCCGATAGTTTTTACATGTTCAAAAAAGATGTTTTGCATTAGGGAGGAAGCTTCTCTTATTTACTATGCATTTTAGATATTATGTTTTGTTATTTTTTTTTGGTAATCTTCAAGTGCATTTCCACTTTGTTTATCAAGTAATGGTGATGATCTTATCAGGAGACACCATAAAATTATGTTTCCACGTTATCATACCAATGTTGACTAAAGTGTTGTTAAACCCGAGAATAAGAGTTTAATACTACTTCTTTGATGTCCTAGTGGACCTTGCCTAGAGTCGCTTAGTTTCGAGAATTTCATTCTGATCGGTAAGTGATAGACTTGACAGCTAATTAAATAGACACAAGAGGAACAGTCGAAGATTCCGTCCCACAAGTACGTTCCAATTATGTTATAGAATTTAAAAACTGCAAAGCAAAAATATATTGAGCAAGAGATGTATATGTGAAAAGTTATCCAGACTCGAATGGATATAAAAATCACTATCTACAATTTTATAAAATTTCAACTAAAATTTACTAAAATATCGAACTAAAGTGTATTACCCTCAAAATTCAAGGGACCTATCCTAAACCCTTTATTAAAATTCTAGACCGTTGCTACTCTTAGCTTGACACAAAAATAAGAAACTTTGAAAGTGTTTTTAATCTTAACAAATGCTTCTAAGAGAGCTAATAAGAGATTACAAATCGAACCTATTACATTTACTAAAGTTGACACAAAAGAGAACCTGCTTCGACTTACTCGTGCTCCACATCCGCGAAGCACTTCACTCGCTCAAGAAGATACATAAAATTACTAGCTTTTCAGTGTTGAAGGAAAGAGGCTTTAAACCTTCATCGATGCCAACACACTGGCAGGAGGAGCAACATGGAAAGCGAGGCTCCACACCTTTCTCCGTGGGCTTTAGGAATCAAAACTGGACCAAGCTCGCATAGACTTCTGGGACAGACATTGACACTAGTTGTCACGACCCAAAAATGATAGCCATGATGACACCTATTCCCAACTCCATAAGTAAGGCAAAACCAACCAATTACCAACTTCTTTAAGTTTTTCTTTCTGGTAAATAAATAATTTTCTTCATTATCAAAAGTGGGAATTACAAAGCAGAATAGGTGCAGACCACCTATTTTCTCAAAGAAAATGACAAGATTAAACCAGCTAACTCAATACTAAACTAGCAAACTACCAACTATTCTATGCTATCAGCAACACTTGCCAGACCAGTACAAAATCATACACACCAAGCTTAAACTATAACATCAGAGTTGCAGGGCCTAAAAATACATTACAATCATCTGAATCAAGAGATGGAGTTGAGTAGAACCAGCGGAGCCTGCCGCTTTTGGATAGCTCTCCCTTGTATATGCAGATGGATTGCAATTTTCCTGCACAACTTGTCACAGCTGTAGACACTTTTTTAGAACCTGATACCATTTCTCTCCCTACATATGCATGCTACAGTCATAGCAAAGACACTGCATATGATTTCTCCCTTGCCTGATTTCCTCTTTGCCCATGTACATACCCAATTCTGTTCCTCATCCCAATTTTCTATGCTTATCTGAATGCTCATCCACTGCAGGAGCCTTTGCCATTGAGATATGGTGATACGACAGGTGAAAAATAAATGATCAAAGATCTCTGTTGGAGAACTACAGAATGCATAACTTAAAGGAACATGAATTCCAAATTTGAGAAGTCTGTCCACAGTAGCAAGTCTTCTATGTATTGTTAATCATAAAGTGAACTTGTGCCTTTGGTGGATACTAGGTTGAAGTGAAAGACATTTCCAGGGAACTTTGGCATGAATTGGTATTAGAGAAACATACATGTTCTTAATTAATAACTTATTCCCTTTGACAACAGATGACAGTCTAGCTTAGAAGTCACCTTGGAGAGTAGGTGATTGCATGACATACTCCCTAGCCTCAATTATCTTCCTGATAACCCAAGTAGCAGTACCTGGGATAGGACATGTATCCACTGCTGAGTTTTTGAGATAATAACTATGCACCTACCTAATCGAAAAAGTAATCTTTTTTCTCAACAATTGCCTAGAGTTGTTTGACTATAGCATCTTTATTCCATATGCAAATGTTCATGACATTTTGAAAACCTGCAGCTTTTGAGAGACACATTTTAGCCCATGACACCAGAGCTTTCCTTGATAGAGCAGCAGTACCAGACCATAAAAAGGATCTACAAACAGCCTCTACTAGATTCATGATTCTCTTGGGTAACAGAAAGATCTAGGCCCAATAAGTTTGTATCCCAAAGAGCACTGATTTTATCAATTGCAACCTGCCAGCATAAGATAACAATTTTGTTGAGCAACATCTCACCCTTTTTGTGATTCTCTCCACCAGTGGCATACATTGAGCAATATAAAGCTTTTTGGATGACAGAGGTACCCCTAACTACTTAAAGGGGAGAGTACCTTCAAGGAATCCCAATGTAGTCAAGATCTATTGTTTCAGGTTAGTTTTAACCCCGGACATATAGATTGAACTTTTGTCCACATTAGCCTGTAACTTTGATGCAGCAGAAAACCTATTGAATGCCTCTTGAATCAGTTTAATAGAGGAAATATCAGCTTTACAAAACAGAAGAAGATCACCAGCAAAGCATATATGAACCACCCAAAGCCTTTTACACCTTGGATGAAACTTAAACAATTTGTTTGTAGTCAGCAGGTTCAATTCCCTCTGTAGATACTCCATTGTAATGACAAATAGATAGTGTGACATAGGGTCCCCATGTCTGATACCTTTTTCCCAAGAAAAGGCTTGGCCAGACCTCTATTTAAAAACAAAGAGTATGAAACTGTTGAAATGCATTCCATTGTCCACATAATGAATTTATAGGGAATCCCAACTCAACCATCATCCTCTTCAGAAAACACCATTCTATTGAATCATAAGCTTTCCTGAGTTCTACCTTCATTACACATTTAGGGGACATACCCTTCCTTTTATACCACTTGAATAGTTCATGACTAAAAAGTGTTATATCTAGTACTTTTATATGTTGGATTCATCGAAGTTAATCGACATAAGTTCAAGGGATGGATTATTTTTCAGGTTATGATTGTTTAAACCATGTTTAACAAGTGATTAGTAAGTGTTGAAAGGGTAAGAGATTAAACGAATCGAAGAGAATATGTTTCATCAAAAAATATGGACCGTATTTATTTTTGCAGATGATAGTGACATGAACAGTGACCAGTTAAATTCGAGAATTTTATTTAAAGCAAATCGAGAGCTCATTTCAATTCAGTTTTTTCCCAAAACACTCCCAAATACTCCCAATAAGTTCCCTTATGATCCTAAATAAAAATCAAAGACAAACTACGCAAATAAGATGCTGGGAATCCCGTGGTGTTAGTGGGTTTCTTGTTCTAACGATTTTGGAGGAAGTTGGGTTGTGAAGTAAGCTTGGAATTGAAACATTTCTGGTGGTTTATGGTAAGTTTCATCTCCTCCATAATATTCTTCAAATTATACAAGTGTTTAATATGGAATTATTGAAAGAGTTTCATAAACCAATTCTTAGAAGCTTTGAACTTGAGTTATATTATTGTTGAGTTGATTTGTGTGAATTGGGAGTATGCTAGGAGTGTGTTGAGATGTTGATGAGGCTGACAATATGGAGGAGTGTTGGTATGAAGTTGTAGCTTTGGAAATTCATGTAAATTTGGATATAAAAGAGTGTATAAACTTCATGAACATAAGTTGCTCGGTCAAATGCCCAAATGAATTTTCTTGTTATTTTTGTGAGATATAAGGCTGAAAAAATAGATGAATATACTTGTCATCATGTTATATATATTGTTGAGTCAAAGTAATAAATTCATAAGGGGTGACAAGGGGTGTATGGGTTCAAATCTGAGCTTGCCACTCGTCATGATATGTTGATGATTTGTTAATGATATATTGTACCTTGTTATTTATGTTGTTCTTGTTGTGTTGCTCTGGTTGTTGTTGATGATGCATGGAGTTGGAGGAAGTCAAATTTATAGGGGAGATGCTACCTGAATTTATATAAACAAGTTACTAACTTAAAGATTCAAACTAAGTTCCTTCTTCGCATTAATCATGGAACTTGTTGTATTAATATAGATTGAGTTGTAGTTGTGATGATTGAATTGGAATTGAAAATAAATGGGAATACCAGAGCGGTATCTTGAATAGTAAATCATGAATAGTGAACTTGTCAATTCTTTTGAGTTAAATTATTGACTCTAGTATTGCTATCATTGATATAATATAGATAATTATTCATAGAGCTTACGAGGACTCGGGGAACTTGAATAGCTTTGATGAAAAAGGTACGTAAGGATTTTCCTTTATTTAGCATGATCTTGTTTTAGACCAAAAGAGAAATGAAGTATCGTCGAACAAATTCCATTCTTAGTAACTCGGTTGTCTTATGTTTCCATTATGTTATTGCTTATGATTCTGGTATGTTACTTGCCGAAACTCTCATTCACATCTTATAAAATTCCTTGTGATACGATTGATTTAGAGAACTAGGTTGGATTGTAACGTTTGTTGTATGTGCTTCCATAACGATAGTTGGAGGATAACGAATATAGGTCACTCCGACTCTACTCATGGTGTCCCTTAAGGTATGTGTTGCATTGCACACACACACACACACACACACACACACACACACACACATATATATATATATATATATATATATATATATATATATATATATATATCTATTTTCTTACTGTATCATGCTATGGTCTGTCGGGCAGACACTTATATGTGCATACCACTGATCTGTTGGGCAGATATTACTGCGTCCTATATGATCGGGCAGTTTATGATGAGATGGACCTACAGAGAGGCTTGATACTATATTTTATGGCCTAATAGAATGGACCAATTTTATGTGCATGAATATATTCATGGTTATGACAGTTGTATGCCCTCAGAGACTTTTCTGAGTTTCAGGTTGACGTATGTTCTCTTCCCTTATATTATATTCCTTATTTATATGTTTAATATGCCTTACATATTTCATACTAACGTTCATTTCTAGGGCGCTGTGGTTAATGCTCATAGGTACAGATAGACAGACCGACTTACTTCAACAGTAGGAATATTAACTTCCAGCTGTTGGTTGTCGCACTCCACTTCTTCGGAGTTGCCATACAAAGTCGGTAGGCACTTTTGCATATGTTTATGGTTATATTGGGTATGTCAAGCCCCTGTTCCGACTTGATGACACATGTTAGTACTCGTAGAGGCTTGCATATTAGAGGTTGTTATACATATATGTTGTGTTGGGCCTTTTCTGTGTGCTGGTTATTGTTGCTTTTATCTTATTATTGTCATTTGGAGGCCTTGTCGGCCCAACTTTTGTGTCATATGGTTCATGTATTACAATTTGTACGCTGTAGCCTTAGGGTGCCGGCCATCCCCCCCTCCCCCCCCAAAGGTTGGGGTGTGACAAATTTGGTATCAGAGCAGGTCTATCCTAGGGAGTCTACAAGTCATGTCTAGTAGAGTCTTGTTTATGGGTGTGTTGTGCACCATACTTATAAGCAGGAGGCTACATATCATTTAGGGATAGTTTCCATTCTTTCATCTCATAGATCGTGCAGTAGAGCTGAGTCTTAAGAATTCGAGTCTAACTCGTGCCTTATACTATTTCAGTAATGTTGATTAATAGAAAGACTTCAGTTAGCTCACATTCATATCTAGTAAATGAAAGACCCCTACAAGACTATTGATACGACATAACTGTGAGTATTATGTTAAAGTTTCAGAGTGTGAGCATTTGTCTCACTCATATACAGAAGAGATAATGACATCCTAGAAAGGTAAAGTATTTGTTTTAGGATATAAAATGAGTAAAGTAAAGGAAGTACAGAGTACCTGAATGTAGAGGATTGTAAAGAGATTGTTATTCAGGTAGATTTATGTAAGTATTATTATATTGCTATCAGTAGTGGTACATATGTCAGCTTGTGATTTACAGACATCGATAAACGTAGTTTTAGAAAGAACGGGAGCTAGTGAAGGTTAGAATTATTGTTAGCATGGGAAATACTGAAGAATAGTATAATTATATTAAAGGTACCCCCTTTTAGAAGATACAGATATATATACATGATGTACTTGGGAATTGTTAGTTGTATATTACCTTTGAAGGTCTTGAAGATTTAGAGGACATATATTGGAATCTTGGTGTGCAAAGTAAATGTTTCACCTCAAGAAGGCTCTTATTTAAAGTAAAGAAGAAATAGTAAGTTCCTTGGAGATAGGAACGATTAAAGGAGGAGGAGTGAAAGGCGAAATAATGTTTTATTACGAATATCAGGGCTAAGGTAACAAGTGAGATTGATAGCAAAGGTGAGCAACATGAGGAATCACAGAGAGCCATACGATAGTAATACGATAAATTGGTAGCCAAGTAAACCAGAAGACAAGAAAAAGTAAATGCTGAGTTGAGAAGATGAATGTGGTATGAGACTAATTATCAACTATGAGAACTGAACAAAATGTCCACAGGACATACTGATTGGGTGATTTAGCTTCCTGAATTAGAAAGTATCGATATTAGGGAATTTTCTCGGTTAAACAGAATGAGAGTTGGAACCTTGGGAGATTGTTATAATGAAGGATATTGAGAAGTTGCAAGGTAAGAAATTAGTCAGTAATAGAATAAACTGCAAGAGGATGGGGCAGTCCTTAAATGTTATCAAGAAAGAAGCCCTAAAGATTAAATGTCTTAACTAAAAGATAAAGAGTCTATTGATACTGAGAATGCCAGTTACAAACACATGACGTTCTATCTGGGTAAATGGTTTAGTAGTCCATAGTAAGAGAGAATTGCATTGGAGGCAATTGTAAGTTGTTAAACGATTACAGAGAAATGATCGATACAAAACTCATATGATGGTTTAATAAAAAGACGAGAAGGTTATGATGAAGAAGTTTCAGGACGAATCAGATAGTGGCATCCAAATTTGATGAATGTGTTATGACTATAAAATAAGATGTAGGTACCAACGCTAAGAAAGGAATGGTAGTAACCTCCTGGTTGGAGAAATTAAGAAATAATAAGAGTCATTAGATATATAAGGCTTAGAAAAGAAGAGCATAGTCGATAATCGAAGATAAAGGTATATAAACTCAAAATGGTTTTCAGAATTGATGAATAAAAAGGGGTAACTTGAGTTAAGACGAAAATTGATACATGTGGAACCTAAAAGAAAACTAGCCATGAGACCGGAAGAGCCTCTATCGATACAAGATTTTACAATATATAATGGTTTAGGAGCCTGATATTTTAATCTTACCAGTAAGTGATCACAAATCTCAAGAGATAATTCAGAGGAAAAATAACAATGCAAAAGGGGCTAGCATAAAGTAAATCAAGCTAAAGGACTGGGAAATCAGGAAGGGAATGCAAGCAATTAAGAAAATACTCAGAATTGGTGTGGTCAGAGCAAAAGTGGATCTAAAAGTAAGGAGGATAATGACGAGTACTTAAAAGTTTCCAAGATCCTATAATAATATACAACAATGGGATTACTAAAAGTATATTATTAAAAGATGTTAGCTAAGAGGTGAAAATGAAATATTACTCCAATATAGTGGTTTAAGTATAGGTATATATCTAATAAGTAATACGTCAATAGCTACCATTTGATGTGTTTGTTGAATATAGGACCAAGGTTATAATCCATAGTGGAATTTAAGGTCAAAGTATATAAGAAACTCCTAGGTGATAGAGGTTGAAATAAATCAATGTACGATGATGCATATACCCAGAATGAAAGAGGGAATGAGGTCGATTACACTTAAGAACAATTGGGAAAGCCAAGGAAAGTTTTGGACCCATAACTCAAGGCCATCAACAACAAGCATGCACTGGAGGTATGGCGTGATATCCTTAGGCGAGAGTAGCCAAAAAAATCGAGATGAGTTTTTTCTACTAATGGTAAAGACGCCTATAGGACAAGTTGCAATGATACCGAGACCTATGAGTCTTCTTAAAAGAGAGTAATGCTTCTCGGGAGTAAAAAGGGTAAATAAAGGCAAGCCTATATGATATGGTAGAATAAGGCCCTCCTTTAGAGAAAATGGTTCAGAAGATAGAGTTAGTAATCAGAATTTAGCAATAGTCCTTGGGTGGTCAAAGTGAAAGAATAATAATATACGGATTATGTCCGATTATAATTTAAAAGAGAGAGCTAACAGAATAAAGCGTCAGCCTTCAAGGGAAACATAAGAAAGGATGTATGGGTAGCTAGCTTATCTAAAGGTTAGGGAAAGAGAAGGTTAGCTAAAAGAGCTTAAGCAGTTAGCAATTTTAAGGGTACAATCTCAGGGCTCTAATGATAACAAGGTTGTAACGCAGAAGGTAGCAGTGTTGCTCATTTGGCAAGGGTAACAGAGTAACAATATAAGAATATAGAGAGTTAGTACCATCGAAAAATAAAGTCCCATGGAGAAGGGACCCAATACTTGAGTTAAATGGAGACAAAGTTCTCCAATAACCAGGTCAAGTATGTATCCCTGATTTAACTGGTTTTCGGAGCAAGGTTTGAGAAGAGGTGCATTATCTTCGCTATCTTATTTCATTTATTTTGAAAAAGATGTACCAGGGTACTAAAGGAATGCATTGATGTAATAATGTGATAAAGAGTATTGTTGAGTTTTAGTATAATAACCCAATGGTCAGCAGGTAAATATATAAGTACAGAGGGCCAATATAGAGAACACAGTCCCCGACGACGGAATAGAAGGGTATTTCAAATGTAAAAGTTCAGTATGAGTTTACCCGCC